>JAVJGJ010000047.1:98453484-98476591 GCA_035590215.1 Microhierax caerulescens
CCCCCCCCCCCCCCCCCCCCCCCCGCCAGCAAGCCATCCAGGGATGTGAGTCAGCAATATCGCAGTTGGTAGTTTGTGGTATAAGGAAAAGCATCTTTATGAAAGGCAATTGTGAAATGCTGTAGTAGCAGTTGTGTTTTGTCCTTTTAGGATAGTTACTTCTTTTTTTAATTTGTTATTTTTTACTTTAATCATATTCAGCCAAAGACAAGTCATGCAACAATGCTTTACTTTCACAGCTGTTCCTGAGGCTGGGGTTGGAGATGTGATTGAAGGGGTAAACAGTCCTGTATGTAGAGATCCTGAAACACCGATTAAAGATGACTTGATCCCCACTCCGCAAGCCCCCAGCATTGCGTTCCCACTGGCTAACCCTCCTGTGGCACCACAGCCCAAAGAAAAGGTGTGTAATATGAAGAAGTATTTATGATGATTTGTGTTGTGAGAGATCTAGTGACACTTTTAAGAAGTTTTGAACTTGATGACAGAAACAAAATAGGTGAATGTCTGCAATTAAAACCTTGAAGTGGATTACTTTTGTGCAGTTCCATTTCTTTTTCCCCCTTTCTTTGAGAGTTTGATCAAATAATGTTTGTTCAGACAAATAAAGCTTTTTGTCTTGTTAGTTCCTGCTGGAATGCTGAGGTAGGCATTGGAGTGCAGAGTTACTGTGTGTATTGCTTGGAACTCCTCCAGCCATGTTAGGATGATGGAAAAAAGGTTAGGCCTTTGTTTCCTTGGTGATACCTGCAATTTATGTTTAGGTACAAACAGAAAACTTTTTCTGCCAAAACCCAGATTTTAAATGTTACTATTTTATAGTCAACTTGGACGGAGCTGGGAAAATGAGCTTAGTCTTTTGCCTGCAGTGTATCGCCTAATGCTCAGACTTTCAGCAACTCTGTGTCTTCGAAGCCACAATGTGTCATGTTTGTAAATAAGCTGTGGTGGAAATACATAAAGGCCCTCAAAATTATAAAATATCTGAATGAATGAGGCAGTGTGATAGATGATGATTTCTTCATGTGTTTGACTTTGGTGTTCAGTGGATATGAATGAAAGATTAGTTTTTGACAGATTGGTTTCAGTTGTGCCCTGAAGAAAGGGGGAACCAAGAGGATGTTAAACAGGAGCCTGAAGTTGATTTGATAAGATCCAAGCTTTTTGTTGGGTGATTGACAAGTTTGGTTCTGCTTTTCCATACTAAAAGAAAATTCAGTATAAAAATAACCCAGAATGTTTGGCAGAGAAATAGTCAACTGTCTACCTAATCTTTCTGTCATATATTCAAAATCTGTTACTGTATTTCCAGGCTGTTACAGAAGATGAGAAGGCTGAGGAAGAACCAGAAAAACAACGTAAATTTCAGCTGTCTTCTCTTAATCCTCAAGAAAGATTTGATTACTGCCATCTGATTGAAGAATTAGGTACCAGATACTTGTGAAATGCAAAGAATAGTATGTGTCTGTATGTATCTGGTCAGCTGTGGCCCACTGGGGAAAAGAAAGGGCTTCTGTTAGTGACTCATGAGATTTGAGGTCTCAAATTTATGGCTTTCTGTGCTTGTGAGTGATACTTGGAATATATTATCATTATGTGAGCGCTCAGCTTTGCCGTAAAACAGCAATGGTTTTGTCTTCTGGGAGTTTTCTTTTAGAGGTACAACAGCCTCATTCTTTACTGTTCAGAGTGCCCAGTATCTGCTGTCCTGTGGTGTCTCTCTCTTATTCCCATCTGTGTTACAGTGGTACTTTATTATCAGAACCACGCTTTCCTGGCTGCTTCTCCTTCCTTGCCAGCTTCTGCCCATGTCACTTCAATGATAATACTTTCAATGTAAATTTGAGTTAATATCTTTTTATCTGAATTCAAATAATTCTCACTTTGGGCTGATTCTTCCTGTGGTACAGCATGACCCTTAAATAATTTGAATCAAATTAATTCCTCAATTCAAGGTGGAATAGTACTTGAGAAGCAGTGCTTTGATCCAAGCTGCACACACGTTGTTGTGGGACATCCTCTTCGAAATGAAAAATTCTTGGCTTCAATGGCAGCTGGAAAGTGGGTGCTTCATCGTTCCTACCTGGAGGCATGTAGAGGAGCTGGCTGCTTTGTTCAGGCATGTGACACTATTATTGAGAAATGAGAATGTTCCTTTTTGCATATTTTTTTTTTTCTGCACTACTAGGAAAGGACTTAACCCAGGGGTTCTCAAACTTTTTAAACAGGGGGCTGGCATGTGGATTAAGTGGCAGGCAGTCATCTGCGGCTGCTTGGTTTCCCCCCCAACCCCCAGCAGGGGGGTGTGGGGGGGTCTGTAAATACTGTGGGGCTGGATTGAGGACCCTGGGGGGACATATCTGGCCCGCAGGTCATAGTTTGAGGACCCCTGACTCAGAACCAATTAGTGGTTTCAGGTGCCCCAAGCCTTGGGGAGTTTTAGAGGATCTGAAGTCTGAGAAATTCTTGGCAAGCTTTTCTCTAAAAAATAGGCCTGCACCAAACTCCTGGTATAGGATAAATGAGATACTTACATGTCTTATAGTTGCTTTTGAAAATTAAAGCTTGAGTACCTTTTGGTAAATTCTCACTAGTATCAGCTAAATTTATGTGGATCTTGTTACACCAGGAGTTAAATCTTGATCCTTTCAATAAATGAACATATAGTAGTTTTAAATATTCCAACTCTATAACCATGTACAGAAACATTTTTGAACACTATCTCTTCCAACTCCTCACCTCCTGTGCTGTTATTTCACAGTTCTGGGTCTAGAAGTTCTTCTGCATTGACTGGGCTAACTTTGAAATAATGCTTGTAGAGTGGTTCATATCTTTCTGTATCAAAACCAACTTCCATTGTTTTGGACGTAGTTGATGGTGTCCAGAGTAGCGAGTTGCTTTGCTATGCTGTTGAATTCCATTGTAGATAACTGCAAAAGGAATCTGGTTGTGTACATGACACAATGTCACGGAAAACATGAGCTGATTTAGATACATATGTGTGCAATTAAGAGCCATATAGATAATTTTACCTAGAGCTGTTTTGGCCAGGTAAAATCAACATGTAAAGCTAGAGTGAGTTGCCATTTATTCTGGGGTATTTTTTGGTTTTATTATTTCTTTTTGGTGTGGTTTTTAAAATTTATTTTTCTGCTGGTGAAGTTGGCAAGACTTGTAATTCAAGCTTATGATTCTTCTAGGAAGAAGACTATGAGTGGGGAAATAATTCCATACTTAATGTTTTGCCTGGAATCAATGTAAACCAGAAGAAACTAGCACTTGCAGCCATGAGGTGGAGGAAAAAAATTGATAAAGGGAGACAAGAAACTGGTGTTGTTGAGGTATGGTATTGCTGAGGTATTTAGATGCTCATGCAATGTAAGTTGCACAGTGTGAGTGGACAGGACAAGGATCGTCACCAAGAAACTCAGAAATTTAACTGGCGGGGAAAGATAATCTGCCTTTAACTATATATCTAAAAAAGATACATTAAGTAACTTTGTTTTAAAAAAGCTTTTATTGCCGGTGTATTAAAAATCTTAATCTCCTGAACCATTGTTCGTGTTTTGCAAAGCTGGAATATGGCTACTTAGGTATGTAAATGTCCCTCAGCCAGGAAGATGATGCTTAAGCTTCAGAGCTCTGTCTGTGGAGCCAACTGAACTCAGCTGTACTAGGGAAACCACAGCTAGTGGTTGCAGTAATGGAAATAGTGTCCTGTGCTGTATAGGTGAATATAGCTCTCTGGATAGCATTTTTATAACTAGTACTGAGCATACTGTTGCACTTCAAACAGGGCACAGGTTTACACCTTTCCTAAAGCAGCTTCTGTGATTTTTATGGTGCAAGTTCCATAGTTTTTCAGTGAGATTTTTGAAAGTGGGACTTGGGTTCCTCAAAGCCTTTTAACTCCTCTCTCAAATCAGGTGTTGCAGTAGAATATTAGCTGAAAGGTAGAATTACTGCTGCCGTTTCAGTCACATCAGGATAAATCTTGACTTGCATGTATTTTACAATAACCTTTTTGAAATGAATGCTTGTAACAGATCTTCTGTGCTCCTTGCCTACTTGGAAGTAGAATGCTTGTAGTAGGCACCCAGTTGGTCCTAGGTGCTGTTGCTATAACTGAGTAGATAATGTAGTGCATACGGTGGGGAAGGAAATGTTTCCAAGCAACTGCTTTTTCTTAAGATGCTTTTCTGTAAATAAGTGTCTGGTGTTCTGGAAAAAGTACTTATTGCCAAGGGTCTTTTCATAGATGGGTTTGCCAATCTTGCTATGCAGGTGAAAGAGCTTGGTGGCAAGCTGCCTGACTGTATGGTGTTGGCCCAATAGTTGTGTTCTGGAGGGGGGAGGGGTTCTGCTGTTTACGCTTAAAGACAAAACTGGGTGGTAACGAATCTTTATCTGATGGATATTCATCAGAAGGGAAATTATAGATCCATTAAGTCTTTGTACTTTTCTAAAAAAACCCCTAAATTAAGACTAAATTGAGTCTTTTATCTAGGGAGCTTTCAGTGGCTGGAAAGTGATCCTGAATGTTGATCAAACCAAGGAAGCAGGATTCGTTCGCCTTCTTCAGTCAGGAGGAGCAAAAGTACGTAGCTTTTCAGAGAAGAAAAAAACCCCTAAATACGTTTTGTTTTGTTTTTTTTCTGTTAAACTTGGTGCTGGGCATTTTTCATGTGCATAAAAGGTTTAACCAACAAAATTGCTTACACAAGGTAGTTGGTCAGAGGGTGGGAGGAAAAAGCTATGCCATCTTCATTTTGCAAGTGGTCTTTGCAAGCTTGTCTGAGGTTACACAAGTCAGTAGTGCTGGTGGGAACTGAGGATAGAATTTCTGTGCCCAGCTCTGTTGAGAAGGATCAACCTTCTTGAAAGGTACATGATAATACAGAATATAGCTGTAAATGGTATTTCATTTCCAATTAGCTTGCTAGTTAATTTGATGAGTGACAGTATAGGTCATGAACTGCATTTGTCTTGGGGAAGAAACCCCAAAATAAACTTGTTTTTGTCTATCATGTTTTAATCTGTAGGTGTTTTCTGGTCATTCCATGTCTCTCTTCAAAGAAGCAACTCATCTCTTTGCTGACTTCAGTAAGCTGAAGCCAGATGATACCAGGGTTAACATAGCAGAGGCTGCAGCCCAAGGAGTGAACTGCCTGAAACCAGAGTACATCGCTGACTACCTCATCCAGGTATGCATGCCTCAGGGTGCTCTCAGGGCATCCTGCCAGCCCCACAGGTGGATGGGGCAGGCCCCTCTCCTCCAAGAATCTCGGCCACCTGAAGTCTCTAAAAGGGACAGCTGCTTTACTGGTCATGTGCCACCTTTGTGAGGAATTGTGGCCATGAGTGCTTATACTGAGTATTTTGATCTGTGAACTCAGTAACTGCTATAACATGACTTGTTTAGTGTTGGCAGTGGGATCTTTGCAGGGTAGGGAGCTTGCAAAACATATATTCAGAATGTAGATGTGCAATGATCAGTTATTTTAAATTTTAGAAAACTAATGAGCTGTTTCTTCTTGGAAGCTTTTTGAGATAAACAAAGACTTGAGCTAAACCTTTTTTTTTTTTTTTCTTTTTTTCTCTGTTGAAGGATCCACCTCCCCCAATGGACTCTTACTGCCTGCCGGAAACTGAATCTTACCTTCAGAATAACACAGAACTTAGAGTTGGGTTATCCCAGAAAAGAAAAGCACTGGGAGAAATGAGCGGAGTCAAACGATCCAGAACACACTGAGAAAATTATGTGCTTTTGATTTGTACATGTTTTTAATTCATAATTTTTGCATTCTCACCACAAAAATGAAAAGCTTTGAGTTCCACTTCTGATTTGTCCTGAGATTAAAGCAACTTTACAGTAGTACTCATGAAAGATTGCTTTGGTTGCCAGTAGCATGTAAAAATATTAATGCAAAAAATACTTTGTTTCCAAAATGTCCTAAATATCCCACTAATAATTTTGTTTAGGGATGTCATTGTACAGTAATAGTTAAGAAATACTTTGTCAGGCACTTCCTGCATCTTTGTGTTGGGGGCAAAATACCAGTTGATAAGAAATCTTTTGCATTTCCAACACGGTAAGGGAGTTAGGTTTTACACTAATTTTTCCTCTTTTGATATTTTATATTGGAGGGGAAAAGGGGAACTGGACAAAAAAACTTGTGTATTGATAGAAGATGTTAATAAATTTTGTATAAAACAGAGGTACTGTTGAGGTGCTGCCATTGTGAGTGCTCCTGAATCTGTTCAGCAAACACTGAACCAGCTCTGTTATACAGGAGGTGAGGTTTGTCTGACCATGCTCCCTCTTTGAGTCTGTGACAGGAACCAGAGCCAGAACAGACACTAGTTCCCAGCAGCTGGAAATGTTCTTAGTCAGACAGTCACAATGTTTGATCAAGTGTTTGATGCTTTAGCTGCTATGGGGTCTGGGTACTGTATGTGAATTGTATTTGTCTATGTTAAATGTCTATGTGTATGAAATCTGAAGAGCTGTATTTAAGCAGCTAGAATTGCTGCAGCCAGCTTGAACAGAAAAGCACAACATGCAGTTGCACAGGCCCAGTGGAGTTCTCTGGGGAATAATGTAACATCTTTAAAGTCTATTTAACTTACTTCTTAACTGGAGAATGTATGTGTGTATTCTAGTTCTTATTTTCTAGCTGCTAAATACTCTTACAGAAAGTCTTTGCATCAGTGTCAGTTGCAGATAGAAGACAGGAAGAGCCATGAGCATCCAAGTCCTGTGAAACCTGGAGAATCTTACTCTAGGCTGGGGAGAACTGGCACCTTGCTGCTGACAGAAGGGACAAAGGGACCTTGAGCTGTGGGAATCCCCAGGTGAGAGAACAGGAAGGCAGCTTGCCTTTATGTCTGAGGCTGTACTTTGTGCTTCTGCTTCCTTCTTCAGTGCAGTGGATGTTTTGTCAACTCCACAACACGTTGGGATGACCTGAAGGAATTGTCAGGAAGTATCAGAAATGCCAGTGAATTGGAGGGATTTGATTCTTTTTTTAAAAGTGGGATTTTTAAAAATCAGTGGGGGTTTAGGCTGGGGTAAGATTGCTAGGTTGAGCTGCAGCAACTAGTGTCTTAAACCTGCTTTGCTTTTCTTGGCTTGATGTCATTTGTGGATGTTCAACATCTCCAGCTTGCTCCAAGTCCACATTTTGAAAAGAATGCTGTTAATTTAAAATGTGATTTAAGGCATTAACTTTGTATTTCACTGGCAATTTTCTTTTCTGCCTCCAAAATGCTGTTTTGTATTGCAGGCAGTTTAAATAGGTATGGACAGTAGTAGGTGAGACCTGAAAGTCCTGACTTTACTGTTGTTTTTTTCTTCTCCCCAGTCCTCAAGAAACTGCTAGGGAAGGGCAGTGCTGCTGCTCTCACTCAACAGATAAGAAACCACTCCCTGACCCACTTTAGCTAAGCTTTAAGGAAGTCTTGGAGATGTACAGTTCCTGCAGCTGCTGCAAATCCTGGGGGGCAGGGCAGAAAGGGAGCAGCTAAAATCAGACACATACCACCCCCAGTGGAACGAGTCGTGTGGGATCTGAGCATTACCTGCTCTCCAGTCAGCTTGCATGTAGGTATATACCACAAATAGGCCAGGCCACAGCCTTGACATGGGCTGTGAGCCAGGGGCAGCTAGGGGGAAGGAAAGAAGGAAGGAAGGGTGGACAGCTAGGGAGTACTGGGGGATCAGAGCCAGAAAAGAGCTGTTAGAGCCAGAGCCAGACCCTCTTCTGTGCTGACCCTAGAACAACACCCTGACAGCCAGCATGTTGCTGTCTATCACTGACGGCTGTTGCTGGAGAGAGGAGCGAACACAACAAAAGCGAGACAAACTTGGAGTTATAAATTCAGTTGGTGCTGTTAAGATAAATTTATTTCCTTCAGCTTTCTTCACAGGAAACATCACAAAAGTGCTTTACAGAGTTTGATACCATTACTCTAACATGGGACAAAAGGACAACAACAGGTGTGTGCACTGCACTGCACAGTTAGAAGTTGTCATATGCAGAAGCCATGATAGGTAAACAGGGTAAAAAAAATCTACTGACAAAAAATATATATATATATATAGTTCAGGTTTTGAACTTAAATTATGACTATAAACATATAATTATATAAATATACAGGCACCATTAGGTTCCTGTGTTAATGGTGGGGGCCACACAGGGATTCAAATAGATCACGTTGTACTCTGCTGAAACAGTTTCTGCTGTGCTCAGTGGGCTGCCAGCCAACCATTTTCCCAGCTAGACAGTATAATTCTTCCTTTCACTACAATAAGCACTCAAATGGCTTTATCTTTGTTTCTTCAGGTTAAGTCTGGTGGTGAGACATTCTGGTAGATTGCTGAAAGCAAACTTTCATATTTTTTCACTTAAAGAGATGTCTTTACTAGTCTTCACTCAGTCATCTCTTCATTAGAAAACTAAAAATGCTTTAGACTAGACCCTGCTGTCCAGGTAAGACAGTTTTGTTTGAGCTAGAACGTTACCAGTCTTGCAATGCTTTGTAGCCTTTTTGTAGCTGAACTATGTTGTACTGCCACCAGCACTACTGCCTTCATTTTGCTGTATTCTGTGGGAATTGGGCTCCTGTGTAGCCTTTGAGCGTTTAAACCCTTCAAGGAGATCACATTTACTTGCTAAACAATTTTGCCACAGGTGGAGCCATGTTTGTGATGCTAGAACCCTGACTGAAGAAATACAGCATGATCAAGAATAAGGAGTTCCTGCTTATAAAGCTGCTTTCTAGGTAAGTGGTGAATAATTCAGGCCCCTGACTAGAAATTCTTGGTATGATAATTATGTAGGTAAACAATAGCAGAAGGCAATACTCTAGGGTGAAGAAAGGTCAAATCAAGAAATCTTTGCTGGGCTTTCAGTTGCAGAAAAAAACCCTTAAGAATCAATTATCTAGAAAACACTGTTGTACCAGTTTACAAAGCCAGTTGGCCTTTTACCCAATTTCCAGATTAAAGACAGTGTACAGTCAGAGAACTGGTCAGTCCTGAAGGTTATTGGTTGGCTAGCAAATAATACAGTAAGCATTTACAGTGGCAAGACAGGGCTTTGGTGAGTGCAGCAGCACAGAGGTATCTTTTAGATGTGTGGGAGAGGGTGCAAAGTCCTACATTCTAACAACTATCAGATATTGCTGCATCTGCTCTATTCCCCGCTACACCCCTTCAAAATTAACAAAAACCCTCAGCTGTGATTTGCCAGCTTTATAAACCCCCAGAGCAGCCACAATTTTTTGACAGAATACTAGTAAGTGCTGTAATAGAACACCTAACTGATACAATTTATCTGGATGCAAAATCCCAAGGTTTGTCATCATTAGCACTGGAAAGCACCTGATCTAGATGATACAGTATTCCGATACTCAGACAGTGCAGCTCTTAAGTGGCAGGCTATACATCCTAACAGGCTTCAGTCTTGCTCTATGACACCCCCACTGTATTTATCAACTTAGCATTACTGGTAAATGCGGTCAGCATTTACAGACTTAACTTTATTTACAGTTGTACAATCTTTAAAGCACAAGATGAGAATACGAAGAGATGAAACAAACCACAAAGACTAAGCCTGCCCTCCAGTGTTGCTGCACTCATCTTCATCTCAAGTATTGTAATTTAATTTCAGTGTCCACTTAAATACTACAACAGGTATGTTAGACTAAGCTTGGCTGAGCCCATTTGGTTGCTGGCCAGAGACCACGTAATACATTTGCTGCTACAAACAGTGGAGCAGAGTAACGCTGAACTTAATACAAGTTTGCTATGGGGCTTGTTCACCTGCACTTGACTCTGGGTGTTGCATCTAGACTTCAAATGAGATCTCAAATCAGGTTTTAATGAAACTGATTAAGTGACAGAGATAACTCCACAGAAACCAATGAAGTTAAGCTCTGGGAGCTCACATTAATCTATGCTTTATGTGTTTCTCAATGCATTTGTTTTATCAGCCTGTTTTTATGGTTTGAATCATTTTGTTATGGTTGTACATAGTCTGAAAAAGATACAGAGTAAGTGACTTAAAAAAAAAAAGGAAGCTTGTGATAACACTTTAACTATCAGTTTTCTGTAGGCAAATTATTTGAAATAAAGCAGACAGTTATAACTCAGTGACATCAATGCCATAAATGAGCTAGAAAGAAAATTCAATACAGAAGATAGGAGACAAGAAACAGAACAGATTGAGTAAAAGTTTGTAAGAGCATGCCATGCTTATCACTGATAAGAGGAGTGAATTACATAATACTAAGACTTCGGTCTATCAGATGGCAAAAGCCAATGCCCATAAAAAGTTACTAGGTTTGTCAGCACTGGGGAAGATGGAGATTGCCAGGGTAAGCTAACTCTGTAAACTTGGCAGTTCAGTGGCAAGCAAATGTTAACAGAAAATAAACCCAAGGCAATGAATACTGGAAAGGCTTTAAACCACTCATACATGCTCTGGTGGATTCTGAATTAGTTGTGATCTTTCAAGGGGACGATCTAGGCATCACCATGGACAGCTTGATGAAGACATCTGCTCAATGTGTAGTTGCAGTCAAGAAAGCGAGTAAGATGTTAGGCTGTATTAAAGACAGAACAATATGGAAAAATATTACAGCATGTATTTCTCTTAGAGGTCCTCAATGACTATTTGCTGTTTCATCAGCATCTTAAGTAACAAACTAGAAAAATACAGGGAAGAAAGTGGTAAGAGAATGGTAGAAGCAGCTCTTTGTAGCTGGAAAGACAGTAAGAGCAAGGTAAGTTTATTTGTTAAGATGGGAAAAGAATAGATAATATACATCCTCCCCACTATGTAATGCGATATATAGCTCAGTCATTTTAAGCCACGTACCAGTCTGTTAACCTCAGTATCACTCGTCATCACCACCGTAAGTACTCCAAAAAGCTCCCTGTGTTAGTCTTTAATGCTCATTCAGCACATCTCTTCTGAAGCAACTGCAGTAGTTTGTTGAAACTGAACAGTAATAATTTCTGACAGAGAATTGTTACAGCTGATGCACATGAACAACTGTCTCAGAGGTGCTGCAATGATAAAGATACCAGTAAGAAAAGATAGCTGCTGGGCCTCATCTCTGTCCAGTACCCACCAGAGGTCTAATTTGTCTGCATGCATGCCACCATCATGTTCTCTGCTTCTCTCTGACACAAATATATGTTTTCAGGAGTGAACATTTCTAGTTCACATAGTTTGAACAAACTTTAGAGCAGCCACATAAGAGATGGCTATCAACTGTGAGCACGATTTTATTTGTTATGGGGTTTACAAAATATAGCAATATTGATTTTAATGTATTCCACGTAAAACCAAAAGCCTCATATTACTATACCATTTGGGTTGCACAGATAATTAGAGAGGAAATAACAGTTAAGAGTACTCAGCCTGAACTTTTTCCTTACTCATACATAGTAAAATGTCTAATGCCATAATACTTAAACAGAATGTATATTACACTCAGTAGAAATAAGCCTTTCCCAAAGTAGTATTAAAATACTGTAATGAAAACTAATATAAAGTTCTTTTAATAAAGATTTTTAGTCCTCTGTAGCACCTTCCATCAGCCCCAGCCCTTGACAAAGAACAGCTTTGGCCTCACAACATCCCTGTGAGGTAGGTTGTTAGGGGGTTTTGGTACAGCTGGGGAAACAGAGGCAAACTGTAACTAAATTACTTGGAGTTAACACAGCAGCTCAGTGGAAAACCAAGGCTAAACACCAACTCTCTTCATCCTCTGCTCTTGCTACAAAATGGGCTTGCTTCTTTTCAGTGCATGCAGTTGTCATACATGATACTTTCCATTCCAGTATTCCACATGCACTACTTTCTCTGGTGACTCATTAATACTTTGATATATTTTAAATATTTGTATTCAGGCTAAGCAGCCCACTGAAATTCATTAACCTTGCTATATCAACGTTATTCTAAGCAACTGAACATAAACCATGATATACGTACCATTAGAAGACGCATCAAGCAAGGGGTAATATCTTCATGGCAATTTGAATCAGTGTCTCAGCTTTTTATCATGCAGGAGTGAAAAGTTTTCTTAAGATTGCTGAACTATCTTGGAATCTGTCCTTTCAAACAGTTCTGTCTTTAGGCAACTGGTTAGACAGCTTTGTACCAGTACAAAATTCTGTGTTCTCTCTGGACAGGTCTTCCAGATTAATTTCTTTTAAAGGGGAAAAATAAAGTGGCATGCTTTCCCCAAGTACTGAACTTCAAATGCTTTTGCTGTTCTAGGCAGATGGATTTGTCACTTGTGAAAGCAGTGCTTGCCCACGCAGAACTTGTATCCAACCACTTACACCCTGCTCCCTACCTCAGGCTATGCATTTAATAAGATAATTTTAATCCCTCTTTTATACCTCCTGTGTTTTATTTGCATAATTTCCACTCTCCCTAATATAAAAACAACAACAAAAAAATCTTCCTTCCTGTTTTATTTTGCTTCAAACAGAACATGGCAGAACTACACTTGGTGCTTCAGAAGCCAAACTCTAGATATACGATAGTTACGACTTATCCAAATTGATGAAGACATCTGCTCTTCATCATGCATCAGAAGATTCATTTTCTAATACCAATACAAATTGGTATTAGACTCCTCATTTGTTTTCTGCTGTCATTTCTTCTTCCATCTGTTAGAGCCTGCAGGTTCTTATATGAATCTCTATACAGACTAGCTGACTTTCTAACCTTTTATGAAGAATGACTTATCAGCAAATATGTCAATTTCTTCCCCCTTTGTACATACCTAACGTATATATCTGAAATTTAAGTATGCATGTTACTATTCAAAACCTGGGTTGTGGCTATTTGTAAAAATTTGTAAGTACTTGAGGTAGTTTCAGTAAGATTTCGTTTCTTGGGCCTCTGATACAAATTGCTCATGTAAAATAGATATTAATTTGTCTGACCATATCAATATTGGAAAGAATAATATTACTGCCTTGTAAATAAGCACCTTTTAAGGACATGAAACCTTCTCAGTTTAAAAAGGAACGATCTGCTCTATTTTAGTTGTGGTATTTGACAGAAAATCACAAGCAACTTTATAACTGCTCAACCAGGCTGAAACAAGAAAGATACAATTATTGCAAAAGTTCAGACAAGAAACTCCAAGATGTGCAGCCCTGTCAAGTTTACATCATTTACTTGACCTGAACAGCACGGGTGTCTCAGCCTGTTGTGGTGAGTTTCCAAGAGCCAAAAGACGCAGTCAGATACCAAAACCCCTAGTCCCTGTGGTGTCAGGTCTCTTAACACAATTTGTATCATTAAAAATTAATCTGTTAGTAAGTTTTTAAAGAGAACTACTGTGGACATGACTGGTAAAGCTAGCTACAAAGACAAAACTGAAGTAGGAGACAGTCACTTTTAGTTGTTCATTTGTGAGTAAGATTAAACATGGCACAGCTAAACCAGGGAGGAAGGGGAGCAAAACTAATCCTCTCCTACATTCATCATTGGCTCAAGTAAATACAGATGCCACATTGCTACAGCAGGCATTTGAGAAGTCCAACTTCAATAAAGTTATCTAGTTTTTGGGATTTTAACATTCCTAAAGTACAGACTGCATCACAAAGAACTACAAATCCAAATTATTCCTTTCCCAGTAAGTACTGGACATTGGAAATTAGTAACTAACCCACCATAACAGCATGTTACAGGTAAGGAAGTTCCTGAAGCAGCAAACTGCATTTTACTGACTGGTATCAAGAATCTCATTTCTACAACTGACAATCCTTCATTTATGGCATGAGCACTCAACAAACATTTCAAAGGAATGAAATGGACATTCTTAGCATGCCTTGAATGAATGCAACAACAAACCAGATAAAGTTGGACTTCAGAGTCTCAAAAGCATACTGAACTTCCACAGAGGACTGACTTTCAAAATTTCAGGCATGCAGAACAATTGGTACAAGGCAGATACTGACAACTGGCATTTTGATGGTTGCTGGCAGCAATATTTAACACAAGAAACACTTTAAAATAGTTTAACATTCTGTATTATAATAGGAAATCAGCGGCATTTCTGGATTTTTTTTTCTTTATGCCTCCAGAAAGAACCTGGAATGATACACTTCAAAAAAGCCTCCAGAATAACACCTCTAGTTATCAGTAGCTGACAGACTCCAGTGACAGCAACCAGGCAGAGTTTTCTTTCTTTTTTTTTCCTCCTTAATTTAGCAGAGCTACTTTCAAGTGAAAAGCAAATCAAAGCTTCATTCATACTCAATTCACAATCCCAAACGAGTCCTAGATGGTGGGAGTAGGAAGACGCTCTGACAAGCAGCAAACTGAACTTCTATGTATAAATAAAAGTCCTATTAATATGCATTGCTATAAGCTCTTAAACATAGGCCACCTGACCATAAGGCTGACTACCCACCCCATGGCCTATCCCTTAACAGATCTAAATGTTCTGTGTTTCCTCAGCTGTTGTATGGCCATAAGCTAGAACTAAAGGTAAAGATTCATTAGACTCCAGAATCCATGTATATTTCCATTTTATTTGATTTGAAATTGTTACAAGGTTGTCTTGAACTGCCAGAATTCATGCCCAAAACCTCAAATAAAGATGGTACAATGGACAGTCTCATCTACCCTTCATACAGTAGACTAAAACTAGATTCATGTGCATTGGTGATCTCAATCGCTTTAAAGCATCAGGAAAAGCGTTTTAAGTTTTCACATTTCTACCACATCAAGCGACATGTCCGTTTGCCACAAATTCCACAGAAATCTTTAGTGACAAATCAACAGGTTTTGCTGTTGTATTTTCAAGGAAGATACATGGCTCAGAGTCCAAGGTATCAATATCAGTCTTTCAGTGGGATTTTGTTTCCAAATGAAGTCTCCAACTTTAAGAATAGTCTCTTGAGCCCTCTCTTTAATAGCAGCTTCTAGCAGAAGTTTTAGAGACAATTAACTCTCCAAGGGCAAGGCCAGTTCTAGCCTGTGCACAAAAGAACCAGGCGGAACCCCAGCCACACTGAAGTCAACAGCAAAATTCCCATTGGCCTCAGAGAAGTAGATTTAAAGCAAGTCAGCAGTTAGTCAAAGGGAACCCAGCTAGACTTCCTGCACTACCCTCATCTTCTGCACATACACAGTACTCCCACACACATAAGCAAGTTTTGTTTTGTTCCCTTGTTTTTCTTGCCATTGGCAACTCTTACAGATGTTGAGTCTATTTTTTGGCATTTACTCTTGAGAAACCTCAACACTGGAGCACACCACTATTTTACTTCATTTCACTTCTGGTGTAAGAATTCAGAGAAGAGAAGTTACAGCAGGACACTTTTGGTATTTGACAGATTTCATTCACTGAATCAGAGTTACAGATAACGTCCTGTATTTTTAGTGTATCAGTGCCATTTTGCCTACTTCCACTAAATTAAGTCAGAGATGACAACAACTTAAAGAAGTCACTGCCTTCCACTATTAACTTCCTGACTTTGAATAAACACCATTTATGAGTTTTCCTTAGAGGATTTCTGCCTCAAAAAGCCTGCATGCTTCACAGAAGTAGTCAAACAAATAAGGCTTACCAGCTTCAGTTATCCCTCTGCATACTAAGTTATTTTGGTTATCAAGTAACTATTACCCTTCAACAAACAACTACTTTTAGGAGAAAATTTTATCTAATATCGCTACTGCCATGTATCTCATTTTTAAAGACAAATTCTGAAGACTGTAGTTCGAGTCTGGATACCTCTGTGTCAAATCAAAACTCTAAAGTCTTAGTGCTTTAGGGTACGAAAGACAAACTTACAATAAAAAACAAAATAAACCCTATTTCGTTACAACATCTCATGTTAATATACTGCAATTTGATACCAGAAACAAGGCAGGCTTTTTTTTTTTTTGTGGAGAATAGAAAAAAAACCACGTTTAAACAGACAATGTGAAAATGGCTAATGCAAACAAGACCATTCAAACCCATAATTCCTCAAATCTGATACTGAGTTTTCGTTTGTTTTGCAGTTATCAGCACAGCTATCTAAAAAGGTAAACAAACTACAGCTCTGTTATACTTGGATAGTATGATATGGTACGCTCCAGAAGTCTCTAGTAGGCTATGGCTACACATGACAGGATTTCTCAGAAGGGGAACAGAATAGGTTTGTCATTAAGGTCACTTAAATCTTTGTTATAGCAAATTGGAACCAAATGGCTGACTTCTGCAGGATTTCTGACAGGAATCCAGTAGAGCTGGTTTCAAGTTTCAGATGGCCACTAAAACAGCTGTAACCTTCTCTTCCAGAAGTTGTGATCCACATGGTGTCCACAATGAGTGCAGCAAGTCTGAGGTAGTCAACCTTTACGAAGGCTCAGTATCTGAACATAAAAAGATTTTGAAATGACCACTGGCTGTAGGTATCTTTCTGAGCAATTAAAGAACACTGATGACTCTTGTTCAACCATTTACATTAATTTTCCCCATATCCAATGAAGAAGTTGTAACATATTATGCTTCCATAGTGCAGGAGAACCAATCACTTAGGTCAAAGTAGTCTGCACTTGCTGCAGTAGATCCAGCAGAAATAAGGTGGCATGTTCATCATAGCTGTTAGCTGTAGTTTAGTTACCTTAGTAGAAGGGTTACCAAAAAAGCATTCCTTAATTGTAATGTGTATGCAGCTCTACTGATCCCCAAGCACAGCATACTGGTTGTCTAGCTGAAGTTTAAGTGCCTGGTTTTTTGAGACCTCATCCCTACCTCTAGTTTTGTGTTTTACTACTTCAAAGCTCTTCTCCATTTCTTTATCCCTAAGGGAAAATAAATGTAATCAGTAAATATCTTATCACTAGCTTGTGAACTGTGAACTTCTAGTCTATTTCCACCCCATCCCAACAAAAACATTATAAACAGAACACTAAGGTCTAGAGATAACAGACCAGCCAAACATTCCCAAGCAAATCTTGTAAAACTGTATCTCCAGAATCAAGCTCATCACCCAGTACAATTCAGGTTACGTTCTAAATTTCAGTATTAACAGTCTCAAAAGTTTAAGTGCATTTATGAAAAACAGGTTTTAGAAAGCAGAAGTCCATTTCTAGAATGCTCACTCAGAATTTCATCTTAGCTCAGTTTTCACCATTCAAACACTGAAGCATCAGTGACAGCCTATCTCATTTGCCAAGCAAAGCTACACCAAAAAAAACTCAAAAGAGAAACAAAACCTTCTGTCTGGCTGTTTTAGTCAGTAACACAGCAAGCAGAGAAAAATAACTCCAAAAGCCCCCAAACCCAAGTGAATTATGTTGGCCTAGCTATGTCTTCTGTAGGGAATGAAATTACGTAAAGGTCAGGACTTAAAAGCAGGGTGAGAGTCAGGTCTTCAGCACCACAAAATACAGAACGCTTCAGTAAAACTGGGGGAGCTCATAATTGTAAACCACAGCTCAGACAGCAAGTTTATTGATTTATATTTCTATTAAACCCCATTCTTCCATTTGAGTTACCTTTACATCTCTAATGAGAGGACAGTGTGCTCGAGACATCCTACAGACAGTAATAACACAGAGCCCCACTATGACTAGTAAGTATTTCAGGGAACCAGATGCTGTCAAGAGCAGAAACACTCTGCTTCAGGGAAATCCTTCAGCAAGCTGAAGAAGTTCACTGGCAGCCTTATTTGGCTATCTTACTGGGCTACGTCCTGTGAAAGTTATTTCATGGGAAGCCCTTCCTAGATTTAGAAAATACAGTTGAGACCTCTCCCGTATCTCTTTGGGAAACAGAGTAATTTCTAAGTTATTTCTTTCCTCTGTGGAAAGATTCAGGCTTAAGCTCTGAAACAAAATAAAAACTTAAGAGAAGGCAGTTAAAATATGTCTCTTAGGGAATTAATGAAATGTACTTACTTTCGACTGTCTACAAGCTTGGCGGTGGACTGCAGCGATGGAAACTGCGTATCACTATAGATTTCTGGTGGTCCTTGCTGTGCTCTCCGTGGCCTGCCGCCCTCCCTGGCACCAGGCGGCCTGTAAACACCACCAGTCTGAACTGGTTCTGGGGTTTCTGTTACTAGTTATAAGAACAAGATATAGACAAGAAAGTAAGTTTGCATTCACATCTGAACCACCCCCACAATTTTTTTTAAAAAATAATATCTTACAAAGTGTGTTTTTGCACCTTTTAAAGCTCTGAAAGCAAGTATTTCAGTCAAGGCAGGAAATCAGGAGTCACCTAATTTAACCTATACTTTAGTAGTCAAATTAAAATGTGACTGCAGCATATTACCTCAAAGTTCAGGTAATCAAAATCACTGATGACAACTTTGTGTTTCTTATTTGCACTTTATTAGCAGCTTACACTTAGAACTAGAGATTTAAACACCTAACTATGTATTTGCCAAATTTAAACCACTTCTCCAGATGCAGAATACAGTATCCAAGTAGTTTGTATTTAAGGTAACAATCTACAATGAAATAACACTGATTAATTATCTTTACCTCCTTGCCTGTACAGGCAGGAAAAACCACCACAGGCCACTTTTCAATGAATTTCTCGATGGAAGAGAATAGTCTGAACAGGTCATGGCTAAGTAGTTTATCACCACTGATGCTAATAAATTGTGTAAGTCCTATCCCAGTTAAAGAAGCAACATCACGTTCTCTGTACCCTAGAACTGATCTGTAAAGCGTACTACTAACTATGGAACCCTACTCAAGAACTGCCCTATTAGACATCAGCTATTGGCTGAATGAACATCCACTTAATTGTCAAAGCAGTATTTTTAGATCAATGGAAAAAGCTTCCCATAGATATACTGCAAAGCAGAGAGATCTCCTTCAAAGATGGAATGCTTTCCCCACCCTCCACCAAAATCAGAAATAAAACCCTCCACTTGTGTTTTAAGTATCTGCAGTACTATCAATTCAGTTCCTCAGATCCTTTCACAGGACAATTTCCTCATGCGCTCATGTGTCAAACAAGCCATTAGTATGTTAGAAGGTGCCTGAATAGGAACTGTTCCTTGAGCTCTTCCCTCTCTGAGCAGCTTAATTCAACCTGATACGCTTCCCACTGGAAAAAGCAACAACTCCACGTTAAATTTACCAATTGGTTCAACGACAGGTGCTGGTGCAGGAGCTGACTTGTTCCAAGGACCAGATGATCTGTCTACACTACCACCAGTCTCCTCCCAGTTGTCACCAGGTTCTTCTCTTTTTTCACTTTCATCATCTTCTTTTTCACTACAAGAGAGAAATGCTAAGTAGCATTTTAGAACCACAGTCACCATAGACAAGACAGACTTCATGGCTACTGTACTGAAGATACCAGATTTAACCAGACTATGTTGGTCCTGCAATCACTGTATTAGTACTTCCATCTGAACAATTTCTGGCACACTGCTATGTAACTTGGCAACTGAGAAGGAAAAAAGTTCTTAAAAATAAGACAAATTCAAACTGTACTAAGTGATCAAAAAAAGTGATTTCATATTTTGAACTTAAACTTTTTTTTTACTAGGACAGTCATGCATTGGGAAGTGATAAGAAGATAAAGCAAGAATGGGCTACAAGTCCTGTTTCCATAAAATGTTTTAGTCAAGAGAAAGAAGTTGTGGAAGAGGAGTGACAGAAAGCAAGTCCTGAACTCCCTTTCTGTATAACCACAACCACCTGAGAAAAACACTCTTATACTACCCATACAAATATAATCTACAAACCCACTCAAGATTTAAAAACCAGCCCATTTTAAAAAGGTAAGTCATATGCCAAAGCCTGACTGTATTTTATTTAGACTGCTTTATTTTGCATAGAAATAGCCGGAGGCTTAGAAGAATTCGCTAGACAAAGCTACTACAGAAAGCTGTGTGCTATAATGGGACATACGTGGAGGGTGAGGCTGTTAAAAAAACCCAAGACATTGATCTGGACAACAGCAGCAAAGTATAAATGCAGAAGTTCATAATACACCAACCCCTACTAAGCATGATTGGATAAGCTTCATACATATGTAATAATCAGGGAACAGTTAAAAATACCTATCATTTATGAAAATGAAACAGCCTTTCACTGTTCATCCAAATACAGTAACAATCATCGCAAGCTGGACCAAGTGCCTAGGCACACTACTATCCTATTTTAAACTACAGTCAAAAGCAGATGCCTACAGACTAACTAGAACAGAGTAAGTACACATAACATCCCACCCCCACCAGATACTCTGTGTCTTATTTTCAGCATAAAGATCTCCAGAGCTAGATAATTTATAATCTCCAGTGGGTTTTTCTTCCATTTACTTCTCCACTCTCCCTCAAATCCACTGAGTGGTTACAAAATCCTGTGACAGAAACTTCCATCTGCCACAGCATCAAAAGCATTCAGAATGTTTGCCTTTGTCTGGAAAACCAAAGTACTTGCTTTTCAGTGAAACAGTACCAGTAGTCAGTGAAGCAGGAGCCCACTCATTTATTGCCTTATCTGCTGTGACACTTCAATGGTGTGAAGAGCTTGTGGACCAAGCACGTGCAAATGACCTAAAAGGACTAGTTAACTGAAACACACGTGTGTGTGTGTGTGTGTGTGTGTGTGTGTGTGTGTGTCTCTGTGTGTCTGTGTGTCTGTGTCTGTGTGTGTCTCTGTGTGTGTGTGTGTGTGTGTGTGTTAAAGCTCATCATTAATATCTGGGCAATGAGGATTATATGACATCCTCAGTCTAAGACTGAGGACGTAAAAATCCTTTTTCTGACCTGATGAAACATTCTTCTTAACCACATTTTTCTTAACACTAGTTTTACCAACTACATTTTTGTTCTTTTGAAATACAAATGCAATGGTTCAAGAATTCACTCCCCAAACTGACATGCTGAATACACTGCGTCAGATACCCTTACAACAGTCGAGTGACTCATTGGGAATTACTATCCTGCACTAATCTCTCACAGAAATTACTACTTTACTATCTTTACGGAAGGGAATGTTAAGTATTTGTAATAAAAATCTGAGTTCCAACCAAAACAGATAGACCTAGAATATCAACAGAGATTTAAAAAATGAAGAGGAAATTGGCAGAGAACAGTCAAACCGAACTTGCCCCACAGCAAACTTCTACATTAGCAGAAACATACCAAACCTCTGTTTAACTGGACTCCAGGGAGGCAGCTCTGAAGAAAGAACATACTTTTTAGACGCAGGTAATGATGATACTAGAGAGAAAAAGAAAAAACAGTAGTACCTTATTTGCATGGACTGAACTCTAAGACCACTATAATCAATTTCTTCCTTTTGCTCAAACTCCTTCCAATCATCCTCTTCCTGTAAGAAAAGTGTAAATTGTTACTTTCTTTAGACTGAAAGTAGACAAGAATGACATTAAGGTAATACAAAGAAAAGTAAGGGTGAAGGTACAGTTCCACGGGAAACCAATCTGTGTGCACCACTGCCAACAGGGCAAAGGAGTCCGTTCCCTCCTCCCCTAACTTACTATATGTGATCTAGGATGCACTTGTAAGCTGACTTTAACTCACTAGAACAGCTTAGAAATGCCCCGGCAAAAAAGTTGTTCAAGTGACAGAAACCCACATCACCTCAGCAAAAACCCAGTGGGAAGTCAAGGGACAACACAAAGTAGGAAACAGGACCATGCAGTCAAGACTAGGGAATACAAGGGCAAGATCTCTCCCTTTTACTAACAGTAAGCTTTTGTGACACTTTGAATGCACATGAAGCTTTAGATTTACTTTTCTGTCACCTATTTCATGAGCCAAACAGCAAAGAACATTTGGAATAGCTTACAGTGGATTTATGACAAAGATTAGTATTGGTGCACTTGACTTTATCATATTCACAACCGCATTTATAGCCTTCCTTGTTTTCTTAATAATGTTCTTATAATAGTAAAAAGGTCAGCTTCAAAACCACAGTGATCTCGGTACACAAAAATAGAATACCAGTCTTTGGAGAGCACCACTTTAAGTCTTTTAAACAGGAGTTTGATTATGTGTTTGGAGAAAGAGGGACCCACCTAAATGGAGCCAATTTTGCCCTAGTATGTAATCAGCAGATTCTGGGGTTATTAAGAAATGGAACAGAACAGATAGGCAGTTCTCATGTGTTCCTAGATGGCTTTAAGACACACACAGCCTGATTAGTAGACTACGTAATTCCTACACTCTATGTGAAATGCAGTTATATTACTTTACATCTGCTAATGGTATAGCCCCCCTTCTACTGAACAGCTGGCAATACAGCTTCTTTTAAAGCCCTGTCCTAAGCTCTTCTACTTATCAACCTCTAGCAGGAAAACTTTGACCTGCTTTAAAGGAATAGCAGCAGTAGAAAGTGACCTGGTGTTATTGCACCATCTGCTGAAGACTCAGTCTTCTGGAAGACAGTGAGTCTACAGCTCTAAAGTCTTTCAAATTTCTCGCATCCCCATCTCCATGGAAACATTAGTTTCCAAACTGATGTACCTTTCACATTTCATGATCTTTATTTCTAATCCAAGTACAAGCTCCAGTCAAACTTAGGTATTATTTTACAAGCAAACGAGCGGAAGAGCAGCTGAAAGATTACCACTGACCTTGGTCTACTTAAAAAGCTACCGCAGGTGTCAAGCTCCCGAGGTTAAGCAACATTAGGAAATAGCAAAGTATTTCACAAAATTCATTTTAAAATATACAGCATGACCAACTGTAAGACGCTAACTCAACTACGAGCTTCTCTTGCACTCATCGTTTCACTGTAATACGGTACAAAAAAAAATAATACATTACTGGCAGTAAGCCCCTTCCTGGCAGAAAGGCTGGGCACACAGCGTGCTGTTGTCTGCAGAGCCAGCGCGATCCTACCGCGAAGGCCCACAGGCACGGCCCCAGGTGGGCTCCGGCCGGCACCGAGCGCCAAGGCCGAGCGCGCGGGCGGGCTGGGCAGCACGGAAGGCGCAGGCAGAGCCCGGCCCTGCTCCCTCCGCCGCGGACACGGGGCACATTTCCCGCCCGGGCCAGAGCCGCCGAGCGGCGCCCCCACGAGCGGCGCCCGGCCCGAGGGCCCCCGCACGCTGCCGTCGCGCTGCGGGGTGCCCGGCCCGC
>JAVJGJ010000047.1:98476691-98558072 GCA_035590215.1 Microhierax caerulescens
GTCTCTGTGCGTCTCCATCCCCTCTTTCTGTAGGTGTTCCTGACTGAGCTCTCTGTTCAGAAAGGGCTCAGTTTGCTTCACAGCTGCATAATTTACATGGAAGCTGGTCCAGGAGGAATCCCTTTCATGTAGCTCACTGAAAGCTCCAGTTCATCAATATGGATTGCTTGCCATGCACTGGGGGATTTATGGCACACGGTAGGGTGTGCAGAAGTTGGAGAAAAAGGCAGAGTTAGGAACAGTAGGGAATTTTTATCCTAAAAGAAGAATTTTTGTGTCCAAAAGAACTGTCTTTCAAAATAAAAGTTCTGTTGGTGTTTTTTTGTGTTTGTTTTTTTTTTTTCCTCTACAGAAGAGATACTGTATCCCTGGAGTCAAACCCAGGGACATGTTCCCCTAGTGGGGAAAGACACAGTGATGTCTTTAAGACTGAACTTTCCCTAGCCTTAAAAAAACCACCAAACAAAAACAAACAAACAAAACCCTCTATGAAAATTTCTGACTCAGGTAGTAAGTTACAAAATAATGCTTAACTTCTGCATAATAATAATCATTATTCAAACATACCCACTTTCTTCTGGCAACCTTTGTCCTAAACATAGCGGATGGGAGGAAGAGTGGGGTTGGAGGGCAGCGGGAAAGATGAAGAATTTGAAGATCAAGCCATGCCAAAATATTTCCACAACATGTTAAAAAGAGAGCTACTTTGCAGTTACAGAAACGATGGCTTATTGGTCTTTTTTAGCCATTGAAAAGAAAAAAATACAAGATGATAGCTAAGAAAAGGCCCTTGTGTTCAATGACATTCTTCTCAGGGTCAAGTGCAAGTGGAGCCTCATTTAGTCATAGACTAAATGTAGCTGCAGTTCTGCAGTCCTCCAAAGTGTAATCTATACTAGTCATGCAGAGCGAGTGCTTTGCTGGATTCCAGCTAGGACTGCAGTGTCCTTGTTATGCAGCAAGGCTGCTCAAGGGTGTTAAAATGCTTACTTGCAGTTGTTGGAGCAGTTTCTGTGATGGCTGATTGATTTACTGTATCTGGAAGTTCAGACCTGGAAACTTGAGCGAGGGAGAGTGCCTTCGCCCGTGGTGGTGGGGCTGGGTGTTGAGAGGACGGACAGCTGGAGGGTGACCTTAGGAAGATGACAAATGGGGGACCAGGTGCCCCCGCTCATCCAAGAGCTCTCCCAGCCTCTCTGCTCACAGAGGCGTGAGGTACGGAAGTCACTCCTACTGGAGGAAGGCTTCCTGTGAGCAAGGTTTCTAGAAATAAACATTAACCTTTTGTTACCAGCTAAGTACACGGGGATAATGAATTCAGGCAGCTATTCGGGAATGAGTTTAAGCAGAAATCCTTCCAGTTTGAAGAAAAAAAAACAACCCAAAACAAACAGCAAACAATTATCCAAATGGTAGTGGTTGCGTATAATTTGGAAGTGGTATCTGGAATGCCGGCAGGAATGTGTGGTGCTGAGATACGTGGTTAGCAGCAAGAAGCAAACTGTTTACACAGCGCAATCAGTGATGGTTCTTGGCTGACATGTGGAGCCAGTACAACAGCTAAATATATTACTGGGAGGAAAGTGGGATGTGAGGAAGCCCCCCAAAAACTGAGGACGGAAAAGTCAGCATAGAACTTCTATAAGATATCCTTTATAGAGTTGAAACCATGAACAAAATGAAATTGTGTAGCTTTTGGTTTTCCTTTGCTTGCAGAGGATTATTGTGTTTGCAGGTTCTGCTTTCCATTTCCCATTTTTATTTTAAAACAGGCAGTCACGTGCTAAAATGAGAACTTTCAGATAATTGTTGTCTTGAATCTGTCCTGAAACAGCACAGAAATCTATGAACTGTGTTGACTTACACCAGCTGAGAATGTGCCTCCCTTCTCTGAAGCTTGCCTGTTGGGGATTATGGTATACCCTAGCAGCTTCAGGGTTTTCTTCTTTTTTGTAACTAAAGCCCGAACAAAACCGTATGACCTCTGTCATTGTCTTAACTTTTGAAAGTGCGTTTGAGATTTCCTGCATTAGCTCAGATCTCTGAATCTACTGCAAAGACAGGCATGGCTGCTCCCTTGGGCTGGTATTTACATTTCTAAGGTTGAAACTGTTACACCTCATCTGAAGCAATGCTGCCTGGTCAAACCTTAAAAGAATCTGATTAAACAAAGCATTTGATTATTATCAAAAGAAATATGCAGACAGCCATTGTGAATTCTCACTCATGTGAGGTGCAAAATGTGTTTATCAAACATGCATTGGATTTACACACACTAATTCTTGTTGAATGTAAATCTCTAGCTTGCGTAACACCTTAGTGGAAAGAGGAGGTTTAAGTAGTTAACATTTTTGACATGTTGTACTGGTCTAATTGAATTTGCAGTTCCTTTGAAGATGGGTATAGGTCAGCTTGCACCATTTAAGGGGTTTATGTCCCATTTCAGAAAGCTTTAAGTCTGTAGTCTTTATGTCTGTAGTCTACAGTGCTTTAAGTTATAGTCTTTAAGTCTCTAGTCCGTAGTATTTTGAGTCTATAGTCTTTTCCCGCATGAAATAATTATATCAAGGCTGGTGCCTTCTTGGGTAGGAACCTGCGGGTGGGACTGGAGTTGTCTAAAAGTTGTGGCAGTACCTGCAGAAACCTGTATGCACAGCCTGCAAGTGGCATCCCAGGACTGGCATTCAGCCTGTGGCATGGAAAAGGTAGAAAATGCATATTAGGTCGGAGTAATACAAAGCTTCCTTTATTCTGTAAAACCCTTTCCCTTACTAGTTTTTTGGGTTTACACTTTAAAACATCTATTTCTTTTAAAATTATATCAGACCATTTCTGTGGGGCAGAAGGCATTTCTTCTTGTTTTTTGATCTTAATTTCTCTATGCTTTTTTATCATATGTTTAGGCAATGGTATTTGCTTCTCAGTTACTCTAAATGCAAATGTTTTTTCTATGTGTTAAATAAACGTGAATACCTGATACTGGTCTCACATCTTTTTGAAAACTAGACAGTAGTGGAATTGCAGTGCTCAGAAAATGCTGGAGAACCAGGTGCTCTCTAAAACTTTTCTTACTTTGAACTTTTTTTACCACTAGAAGAGTTGGGTTTTTTATGACACATTCACTTAGGAGCATTGAAGATGTATTTTGAGATAGCTGTCACAAGAAGATTTCCCTCCATTCCATCCCCCTGTGTATGGGCTTTTCAGTGGAAATGTTTGCTCTCTGGAGTCTGGATTTCATCACAAAAAGAGGAAGCTTTCAGGGAAAGTAGTATGGGAAAATTTGATTCTGTGTGTGTCGTTGTCCCCCCCCCCAACGAGGATGGCTTCTTTGACTTTGTGTCATTGCATTTAGAGATTTTTCTGCTGCAGGGTTCACGACTGAACTCAGCAATGTCATAGGTAATTTGCAATAAAATCTCTGATATGCAGAATTACATGTACCTTACAGTTTATGTATGTGTTTCACCATTCAAAGAGGAAACAGTTTATGTGAAACATCAAAATAAATGTTCCTTAGTGTTAACGTTAGACACTCCAGAGATTCTTTTATTGGTCACTGCAGTAGCTGAATGGTAAGGGGCGAAGCTGCTGACACCCCAAGATGCTGCCGGGTTGCTGTTGCAGCAGGGCATGTGTGGCTTTGGGCTGCCAGGATCTGAAATGTTTGACCTTTGATACGAGGGAAAAGAGTAATGGGGGAAAAGAAGGAGAAATAACTCATTACTGATTTCTACCTTTGGAGTTAGAGTTGAGTTTATCAGTGACAGCTGTTTTGTGGCTAATATTGCTAATAATATTCTAGGCTTTTTTTTTTTTAACTCCTTCACTGTCCAGTAGCAGACCTCTGAATCTTAGCTGAGGTGTGCTGTGGCAGACCTGTTTTGTTTTAAAGAACTTTGTTTTGCCACACACAATTGAGGTGTACTCCTTCCCAGAGGAACTCTGACAGCATTGAAACAAATTGCTGTTTAGAAGAAGCTGATGGAAGAGGCTGGAAAGAATCACTGAGGTGCTAGATTTCTTTTATTGATTTAGTGGATTGGCGGTTTCTTGGCTTTTCTACTGGGAAAAGTTATTTCTGGTAGAACAAAGTTCTTCACTTAGAAGACCTAAACCTGAGAAATAAAAGTCCTAGGAGCTATGAGCTCAAACTCCCAGTTAAGAAGTTCTTTTTTAAATCTTCGCTGTGATAGAGACCCATTAGAGTCAGTAGGCATCTCATTGTGAAGAGTTTAGAAGACTAACTTTTCCTTACTGGAAAGCTGGTTGAAGCTTTCCTCTGAAGTAAAAGGGGGGAAAAAAGACTCAAAACATCATCTAAGTGTAGATATGTTTATTTCCAAGCAATTCAAGTGAGTCCCTGGAAATGTCATCGAAGGTAAAGTCAGTTGGAACCAGAGAGTTTGCTCATAGTACCAGCTGTGCATTCAGCGGTCAGCTCTGACAGCTTCAGCCCCTAAATAAGCAAATCACTCTGGCTTGTCCTGTGTTGGAGGCATAGGTGGTGGTTTTACAAGCATGCTGGAAGCTTCTACACCTGATCATGTGCTGGTTTGAATGAGAGGAACTCTGGGCATAGCTCTGCAAATCGTGCTAAGTGACAGTTCTGTGGCACTTTTTTGGGCCATGGGTATGTGAAGTGGGCTGAGCAAGTTTGTGATATGGAAAGGTTGGGGTCTGGCACTCATCTTACACCTTGGTGAGCAATTTCTGCTCATTAAACCCTCGGAAAACTAGCATAGCTAAACAGCATTAATAAAAAAAATAGACCATACTAAGCTGAACCTGAACTGGTCAATATTCTGTCTGCAGGTGGGATTGCTGGGGCTTCAAGGGTGTTGGTTATGGTAGCTCTTGTCTTTGGCAGGATTGTTCAATAGCCAAAATTTCATTGTATTTAGAGTGACTTTTCCTTGTACCTCTGCGCTGTGGGCTGTATTTGGTCTTGTGCTGCAAGACTAAGAGGTGACATAATCTGGTTAAAAATATATTATTTTTCTGTCTGCCTTGGGATCTGTCTTATTTTGACCTCATCATGCTTAGCAGTTTTTTTGACATTCACACTGATTGCTGCAATTGTATGCACAGAGGCATAATGTCTAGAGGCATTAAAAAAAACCCAATAAATACTCGCCCCCAGCTATTGCATTGGGTAGCTGCCTGCTTGTTTGCTGGTGCTTGCAGCAAACCCTACACCGCAATCATTTGTTGTCCTTTCTTTTTATTATTATTTTTTTTCTTCCTGATCACATTCAAATGAAAGTAATTAAAACTATTGTGCTGTATTTGTCAACCAAATGACATCTTGGTTCCTTGAGGCAGCCGTGGACCCATTCCTTTCCAAGGAACAATTTTCCCCATTCAACTATTAAATAGATTTTTCCCATTTAATCCTTGTTGTCCTGGAGGGCAAAGGAGACGTGTGGCTGATGGTAGGTGCATTGCTGCTGTCAGGGCTGGAAGCGTGACCTCTGGCATGGTGCAAGGCCTGCTGGAGGTGTTGAGTTGGGCTCGTGAGGAGCCCTTGCTGAGTTCGTGGTGGTGTTAAAGTTGCATTATGTGTTGGAACTGGCTGTGCTGGCTGGTGGTCAGCAGGAATTACCAACACCAATAATAGCTGGTTTGTTTGTTGAGGTCTAAATACAATGATTATGCCCAAAGAGTGTCTGCTATAAGAGGTGAAAGATTGCTTTTTCACTTTTGAGGACTTGGGATCAGATTTGTAGCTGGTATGTGGAGGGATGAACTGCTATTCTGGATTTCTTTGAGTACCAGCTTTAAGTGGTGTTGTGCTTTTGTCCTGCCTTAGACATCACAGCCTCAGAGATGGGGAGAGCCATATCATAGTTGAATAACACCTAGCGAAGTTTGGTTCTGAATTTCACAGGTCTATTTAACAAAGAACAGCAATGAACTCTACGCATTTTACAAACAAATTCTGCTTTGTCTGCATGGACCAACTGTGTGGTAGAACTGGTTCAGACAAAACCAGAGTTGAGTGGAAGAGCTCAGTTTGTGCCTGGTTGGGGGCTTAGAGTAACCGAGGCTACACATTCCTCAACCCAAAACAGGCCAGAGAAAACCCAGTTTCTTACATGCTGCTCTTGTCTGGTAAGATCCAGTTCTCTGCCAAGAATACTGCAAATAATGCATTGATAGATCATCTTAGAGACTTGGTAAATCTAATGAAAATATAGTCTCCAGAAAGATTCAGGAATGCAGCATATGCTGCTGTGTTACTAATGCTTTACACAGCTTTCCAGACTGGAGTATTTTGCTTGCTTTCATGCAACCACTATTTATTATTTAAATGATGAATCTGGAAAATTTCCCAGATCTAATGTCTGCCCCATTACTTTCTGTCTTGGATACTGCAGATAATCAGATGAGCAGTAAATCTATTCTGTGGAATAGAATTACATTATCTTTTTTTTTTTCCTGTCAAACAACTTGTGAATGATTTTTCTTTTCTTCACCCCCATAAAATACCTAATAGATCAAAAAAAGTAAAATCTGTGTGCCAAATACACAGTGCTCCACATGTACCTCCGATGATTCATCTGCAGAAACACCAGTGCAAGTGTATTTATCTTGGGTAGATGGGGGAAGATTGTGCGAATTCATCCCGAGCACCATTCCTTTCATTTGGGTGGGTGGGTGGGTGGAGGGAAGTACTGTGGGAGTTTTTGTGGCTTGTTGGTTGGATGTTTTGGGGTGTTTGTTGGGGGTGGGTTGTTTCCCCCCCCCCCCTTTTTTTTTTCTTTTCCCTGGTTTGATTGTGCTGTTTCTCCATCTGCTCAGATAGTTTCTGAAGTCTTTCCCAAGTGTCTCTGAAGAGAGACTGCCCTATTAAGCAGTGAAGGGGACATTTGGCAGTGGTCTTGGGTGTTACCAGCTGATGAGCTGTTGCTGGGTCCTCTGGCCCTCAGAAACAGCAGTGCCAAGCGGTGCAGGGGATGGAAAGGCACGGGGGACTGAGTGCTGCTGCCTAGTTCCCCAGCAGTCCCAGTCGTTCCTGATGAAGTGATGGCGCCACGGCCTTCGGGAAAGAGAAAACATGAAGGAAATCTGCCCCCAGGAATGACTGGCTTGATTCTGAACCTCAGCACCAAGTGTGAATTACACTTCTTTCCTTGAAAACAGGAGGCTTCCCCCCCCGCCATGGTGATGAGAAACTCAAGGTCAGGAATGAGTCCCCTGAAGGCTCATGAAGAACAAAATATGATGTGTTTTAACTGATGTGAAAGGTTAATGGGGAAGATCAACATCCAATGGCAGCAGCTAAGGAAAGGGGGCTTGTTTGGGCACAGCCTGAAGCAGAGTCTAGGCATTACGGTGGCTGGGAAGTGTGAAACCGTGGGGCAGAGAACACACAGCCCTTTAGCCCTGCTCAAAAGTAATAGTGCAGTCTTTTTTTAACTTCAGAGTTTAGTCTGCCCTCAGTAAAAACAAGTTACATTAAAAAACTGTGCACCAGAAAAAGCAAACCTCTTTTTCCTGGTTTCTGCTTATAAGATTTACAGGTACTTAAAATAAACCTATGAAAAACAGACCTAGTGTGCTGGAATTTGCTAACTAGTGAGAGCAATTACCTCCAGGTCCTAAGACCTAACGGAGCTTGACTTTTTGGAAATAAAACTTGGCAAGCGCTTCTTCCTGCTGCTGTTGTAAAGGTGTACATGAAAAGATGTGCTGACCTCTGCCAGAAACCCCAGGAATCCAGTTCAGAGAGATTCTCCTGTGAAGGGCACAGCCAGATTCAAGCAGCACAGATGGAGATCAGTGTGGAAAAGCCGGTGAAACATTCGCTTCTCATTGTGTGGCTTCAGTGTGGCAGATTCTTTGCAGTTGCCTGGTGTACCACAGTAATTAAATGGGTCAAGAGCAGTAAGTTTAGATACTTAACAAGAAAATAAAGACCTCACTTGACAGCCAGCAGTGTGTCATGCTTGTTTCACAGGAGTAAGGAGAATTAATGCAGGTTGCCATAGTAAAAGTTGATCTGAGCCTTTTTGACAATGAATTCGTATTGCTGCAGAGATCACATACCAATTGACTATAAATGCTGTAATAGCTGTAAATCAGGTTGTCTTATGAAACTAATGTCCCAATTTCAGGTGACCTAAAAAAAAAGGGAAACAATAGACGCTGCCTCTCTCCTTTTAGTGATATATAAGGAAAAAAAAAGATAAGTAATGAAAAACATACAACCAACCTTTGTTAATACAGAAATGTAAAATAATCCTCTATTTTCTCTGGACTGTTTCATGCATGAGTGGAAAATTAAGTTTGTGCAATGAAATAAACATGATAGAAGTGAAATCTGAGACGGGAATTGATTTTTCTAAGACTTTCCAGTTTGGAGGGTGGAAGTAGTTTCACACCAGCATTTTGAAGGAAATTATTTGTTGTTGTCAGTATCCCTTCATTGTTCCTGGCTGGGGGAATGAGTTCCTGTTCCCCATAGCAGCTGTAAGAGGCCTTTGAGAAGGATGAGATATTAAGGGACAAATAGCAAGAAAGGTAAATTATGTTTTTTTAAATCCATTAAATGGGTTGTCCCATGCAACAGGAGCTCTCTGCAAACCATCTTCCCTTGCAAATGAAGAGGTGGGACCAGCTTTGCTGTGTTTGTCGATTCTCTATGGACCAAATGCTATTAAAAGCGTTTGTGCCCTAATGTCTGCGCCCCTGGTGATGGGAACCAGCGTCCAGCAGTGAGGCCCAGACTATGTCACAAGTTGGTGCAAAGCAGCAGAGCTCACCTCAGCTTAGCCCCTGGAGGCAAATTTGGTCTGTCACCTTCAGCATCTCGCCGACAATCACTCAGAAACGTTGCTCATGTCTGTGCATTGTGGTTATTAGGTGCAAGAAATGCACCTAATAAAACTAATTAATCATTTCTAAGTAACTTCTTTTTCTACACATTTATGGCATCAATGGGTATGACTGTTTATTATGTCTTACCTATAAAATCTGACCTGTTTTATATACCCTTTATGGAAACAGTGTACAGTCATAAATTAAAAGATGCAACTGTTTTGGATATTTTACTGGTGGTCCTGTATTTTCCTGCCAAAAGTGCAGCTGTTTTAGGTTTCTCGGGATAACATTATAAAAGGCTGTATGCATTTTGCAAGTTTATGCTTGAATTGCCAAGCCAGAGGTGGAATGACTCAACCTTCCCAGGAGCAACATGTACCAAGTGATGAATCAAAACAGCTAGCTGAAGCTCAGTGGCTTACGTGGCTCACTGAAGAGCAGTTCTCATTTATGGTATTTTATCTGGTGTTCAGAATTTGAGACTGTCATTGTGCCGATAGTGCTACAGCCTGCCTCCAGCATTGTATTTGATGGGGTTTTGGTATAAAACTAACTGAGAATCTGGTCTTGAGTCTGTCTTATGTGGGGTGCAAGAACTATAGGGTCACAGCACTGAATGAAACCCATTCAAGTCGCCCTGAGCTGGGAGCTCTCGGCGTGCGTGGCTGGGTTGGAGCCCTGGGAAGGAGCTAGGGGAGCCAAGAGCTTGGGGCAGTGCCAGTGTAGGTAGCATGTTTCAATGTCAACTGATCAGTCTGGCTGGTTTGGTGTAAAATTAGATGGCTCTGCAAATGAGTGATGGTGCTTAATTAATGGTGAAGTTTAGAGGCTTCTTTAGCCAAAATGTTGATGACAGCCTCCTACAGATCTAATTCCCTGGTGTTGGTGGACTTATTCCAGATACTGATAGGCCTGAAAGCAGAACGTTCAGTCCTGTTGTCATCAGAGCAACCGGCACGGTTGGCTCTGGGGAGCACCCAGCGTTAACTGGACAGAGCTGAAACTCCCTGATTCCCGCTCCAGCGGGAGTGCAGGAGAGCTTCTGCTGTCATCACCATTGTCTTAGAAGGAACTACCAAAGTGGGAGGGAGGATGCAACCCTCCCCCCAGAGCTAGCACAGAAAATACAAACCAGGGAGTGTACTTAACCCAGTGCAACCTGTTGTGAAGAGCCGAGCTTTTTCAGTGTGTGTCTTGGTCAGCTTGTCTGAAAGTGCGTTGGCAGCATCATTGCTTTAGCTAATGGAAGTTTCATACTGGTGCGTTTCCAGGTGGCTGGCAGTAGGCAGCTCCACTTCCTTGCTTTCTCCCCAAAAGTAACCTCAGCCTCACTGTACTGTGAACTACGCAGGTGTTCGACCTGTTTATTTCTGCTCTGAAATAATAATGCTTTTCCTCGTTTCAGGTATCTCAACCACGTACGAGCCGCCTCTCCGCAGGATCTGGCTGGGGGCTACACTTCTTCCCTTGCTTGTCACCGAGCCTTACAGGATGCTTTCAGTGGTCTTTTCTGGCACCCCAGTTAGCCAGCGTGCATTAGCCTGTAGTCACGAGACACTGAATGGAGCGAGAAGCAAATCAAGCCAGCAAAGGTTGGGTAAAATTGCTGCCATCTGCATAATGGCGAAGTTGCAGTCACTTTTCTGTGTAAAACCAGCTGTGTTTAAGTGTTAAAGGGGGAAAGGAAAAAAAAAAAGTCTGCACGAGAGCTTTGTAAAATTGTAGATACATTTTTGTGGAGGGGGAAACTCGTTAGTCATGTGGCACTTTGCTGAGGGAGGCTGAAGCAATAAGCCACATCTAATGGAAGATGTGAATAACTCAGCTGTGTATGTTTGAGGTTTAAAGAAACACACTTGTAAATTTTTTTTAAATAAAGCCAGACTTTTTTATTAAAGTTTGTGGTTTTACTCTTATTGCAGGGTTTTATTTGCACAAGCATTTAAATGCCATTTTGATTATAACATTTAGTGTCAATATTCAAGCCTACACTTTCTTCCCATAAAACTAGTTTCCCAGTTTGGACAAGTGGGTTTTTCCTCCTGCCAGCTGGATGAGATGAGAAACCCTGAAACTATGCTGACACAACTCTTATGCGGGATCCTTCCGGATGTCACTTGGTTCTTACCTTTGTCTGGAAAACAAATCTTTAGCTGAATGTCTTTCAACTGAGTTCCTCTAGAAGCAATTTAGGAAGCCTTGATAAAAGGCTGGGTCATCAAAGTAGTCAAAAATGTGTTTGGTTTTTTTCCCTGTTTAGCTCTGTCTGCAACTTTTCTGTCATGTGTTCAGAAGCTTCTTTTGGCAGGAACATCCCTTTGCCTGGCTTTTGGGATGACCCTTGCCACTTGATCTACTGCTTTTACAGATTTCTTCCCCTTTCCCTGCAGTGGAACGTAGGCTAACGTGGCAGAGATGGGCTTCCTGCAGCCGGACTGACCTTTGCCATGAGTGTGTATGAACTGCAGGAGACTGGAAACTGCTAAGGACAGCGAGCACCTCTAAAGCTGGGAGCCCGTTTTATGGGTCATCCCTTAATAGTTGTTGGAATGCTGCTCTGGGAAGTGTATTAAGTGAATGTATTTTTTCTGTCTTTTAATAAAGAGTAAGCTCTATTCCAGACTCAGTGCTTCCTTTATTAAGGGGAGGGAGGCACCAACATTTCCGTTGCCTTTTCCCTGAAACCCTGCTGTTTGTGCCCAGAATAGTTGCTGGCAGGTAGTATTATGCACGAGGCACAGGTGTAGAAAAGATTGTAGCCTGCAGAGTAGTGCTCCCTCCCAGGGGCAGGTGGCCTGGCTGCGGACAGAAAGCCTGTCACTGGGTGTTGTAGGGCTCAGGCATACGGCGCGTGTGAGACGCCACTCGTACGCTTGCACTTGTGTGGTAGTTCAGCCCCGAGATGAGTGCTGCTTCCCACCTGGGGTCCTTCCTCCCGTCCTCTCAGCTGTAAGGCCTGCAAGCTGACGTGCCCTTTATTTGGCCCTTCCCTTGCTCATAGTAGATGGCCGCCACCAGGGCCTAGCTGATGGTTTCTCTAGCAGCCAGAAGCTGTGGGAGTTCCTTCCTGTCACAGATGGCTGACAGCCTCTCCTCTGTTCCCAGATACGATAGCAGTGATAGCAGCGGTCCTCCTGCGATTCAGCTCGGGACCCTGGCAGGAGGTAGCAGCAGCCAGGGGAGTCTTCACTGTTTCGGGCTCACCTGGTAAGGTACACCTCGCCGATGACCTGCTTCATTTTCGGTTTGTAAAGCCTCAGATTGTTGTGCTAATGAATGCAGAACTGTATATGCCTATTAATATCTATGATTTAAATACGCTTGTGTAACTTTGTGTATGTTGGCTGTTGTTTGCCATTTCATGTGGCAGGGTTATACACAAAAGTGGCAACTGCACAGAAATACAGACCCCGCTCCCCCGGTTACGAGTATAGCTGCATATGATCTGTCAACTTGCATCTAAAGTTATGCTGCTACCCGTAAGTGAGCAAAACTTGTAAGAACTAAACCCCTGCCCTGCCCTGCCATATTGTAGTCACATGCTGAAAATCAGAGTTAGATAGTTGACTTGCGTAACACGGAAATGGTGATCGCAGCCAGGTCTCTGTTAGTGCAGTAGGGCCAAGAAGCCCTGAATTTGGACTGAGGCAATGAGCACAAAGGGACCTGCAGTCTCGGGCAGTACGCAGGTGTGTTAGGGTGGATCATTCCAGAACGGTCAGGGGCCTTAGTGCTACAGCAGTGTTTAGGGAGGGCTCTGAAGGACAAGAGCAGTGTTCAAATGTTTATGGGAAATCCGCAGGGCAGCGGTAGGGAAGCACACAGTGGTGTTAAGAGAATGTAACAGCCAGCAGATAGCATCACAGGCTGGAGGCAAGAGTCCAGCGCTTGCTCTTAGAAGAGCAGTGACTGGTAGGGAGAGGATATGATGTGCCTGGCACTGATGGTGAGGACAAATAGGTTAAAGCTGTTGAGATGCCATTTTAAAGGCCAGTGGGGGAATGCTCAGGCTGGAGTGGCAGGCCAGGGAGGTAATCTGCACAGCAGCTTTCCAGATAGTATGAGTGAGTCATGATGATTTTTTCCCCCTGGTTTGATAAAAGCAATCCAGTGGTAACCAGGCTGTGAAGGCTTGCTCAAAAGCACTGGCGGTGTAAGCCAAAGGAAGGGCTGTCACACAGAGCCATGAGCAAAACAAATCCACAGGCCTTAGCAGTTGTTTGGGTGAGAACCAAGACATCATCAGGTTGCAGGCCCCAGCGATGGAGCCACAGCAGCAGAGCCAGGGAGGGTAAGAGACATCTGCTCAGTCGCCAGGCGTGAGCTCTGAACTTGGACTGAAGGAAGATAGCTGAAACCAACAGGGTGATCCAAGTTCTCTGTCCAAATAAACTATTTGTGGTTGACATTACCCAACAATAGTTCGGATGGGCAAAAAGAAACCAGAAACAGAGGCTTTTCAAATCCCTGCAGAATACAAGCAGCCAGTCAGAAGGATCATCCAGGGACTGCAGCAGAGGAGCAATCAGAGAGGTAGGAGGAGAGCTGGGAGGCAGCAGAGGCACAAAAGCCATGGGGGGACATGGTCTCAAGATGAGGACTGTTCAGCCTCAGTCTAGCGCTTCAATGCAAGCATGTACTTCATCTGCAAATGTGCAAATGGCCTGACAGTACTTCCTGCTTTAATGGTGGGCAAACACTTAGGGATTAGTTGACACCTAACTAACTAAATCTCAGTGTTGAAAAGCATTTATTACTCAAAAGCCCAAGAACAAGTATATGAGGCTATTTGGGCCTTTTTGTATCTTGGGTGAAGTTTTTGAAAGGTTACCTTGCTGACACGAGAGCTGTTTGTGCATCTGCTAACAGTAATCCAATAGTCTTAAACACCAAAATAATTTGTCAGGGAGAATCCAATGCACAAGTTATACAAAGTCATCTTGCTAGAACTGACAAAATATGAAAATCTGTCTCAGAACAAACTGCCCAGTATCAAAATGACACAGCAAAATCTATCCTAGTCTGTGTCACTGAGTTATCATGGAGTGTGAAAAAATAGAGAGCAGAAAAGTACCAAAACATTTATTACAATAAACCAAAGTTTAATATTTTTAGTAACAACTTCAATCTGCTTATCGATCTCACAGTTAAAAAATGGTAAATGCAGGAATCAAGGCTGACAAAGGAAAGCTGCAACACACATCACACGTCTTGGCACCTGAGATGGGCAACACAGGTATGCTTCAAATAATTCATGGGGTAAACCTGAGGTAACCCAACTATACCTTATGCAAACTACTAAGGCAGTTGCCATAACTCTGAAGTTTTCAGCTCAGCAGCTTTTCTTCAGAAAAATCTTTGCTGGTACACAGGCGTTTAGAGGCTGGTTTTCCTGGAAGAAAGTTAGAAAAAGTAAGCTATGTAACGTACAGTAACCAGACTGAACTAAACCACAAGCCGTGTAGCACAGGATTTAACAGGAAGAGATGAGAGTTAAAATCAGGATTAACAGTCACAAATGAAAACTTACAGCAATAATGGGGGGGTGTCTTTACTAAATGCCAAGAAAGACTTTCAAAAAACCTGTACTGAGCTACACTTTGACCTACATCTCAGTGCTACCCAAAAATAAGATTCATGGCATTAAAGCTTTATCAAAATCTCTGTTCCTCCAGCCCATGTAACTGCAGACTGAAAGCGTCTCCCGTCTCCTCCCCTGTCAGGCAGCAGAAAGTCCAAAATCACAAACTAGCTTCTACAAGTACTTCAAGAAATAAATGACCAATTGTGTAAAATATCTATCTATCTATCTATCTATCTATCTATTTTCAGCATTAAAGATCTCTAAGGATATCTATTTCTCAATTTAATTGTACAGAACCCAATTCTGCTGATGTAGTGACTCCAGACCTAATCTAAGTCCATGAAAGCATAAGAGAAGGTCAGAACTGGGACCAGCCACTTGGAAGTATGCCGCTCCACCCTGGGTGAAAACAAAGCTCTGGGTCTTAAGTATTTAGTGAACAGAAACGTGTGCTTGGCATTAGGTAGCCCGTCCTCCCCCAGTATGCAAACTAAGGCCTGGTCTATGGCCTGTGGGATGATCCTATCCAGTCCACTCCTTCTCTGGAGGCTCATGCTGGGATCAGAGGAGCAGACCGCTGTTACCCAGAACGCATGAAGCCCTGCACAGCTGCTGCACACGTGCAGGCGCTCAGTCCTGTTGGCCACCTCCAAGCTCACAACCAAACACAGAATCGCTGTCACGTGGCCCACAGGGCTGACAAGGTGGGACCATCCCGAGACAGTAAAAGGTGTAGCCTGTAATCCAAGCACCACGCAGGAGGCTCGTTCCTTACCTTCATCAGGGCAGGGCCTCTTGTACAGCACATCTGCTGGAATCTGGAAACTAATGCACAGCATCTCCTTGTTCGGTGCAACATTTCTAACCAGGTGAGTAGAACAGCGTCCATCCAAGGAGGTTCCCAGCGAAGCTTCAGCTCGTTCTTGAATATCTTTGGCTGGGTCATCATGTTTGGAGAAACCATAGCAGTGCACCATGGGAAGGCCAGCAGTGCTGCATGGCTCTCCAACTAAGAGATGCCTGAAAACATCTAGAAATTCAATAGCCAAAGCTGGCAAATTCATGACTATATGAAAAGAGGTTTTCGGTTCTTCTTTCAGAAGTGGGAGCTCTTTACTTAGTTCTTCTCTTACTGGCCCTAGAAGGAAATCCCTGCCATCCATATTGAATGCTTTTATTTTGTTGTCTACTTTGTTCAGTTTGCAGTTGTGCAGAAGCCAGTTGTAGGATTCAGGATTGAGATCATTTGCAAATACGTGGCACTTTTTCTTTGCTGCTGGAATAGCAAAAGGTCCGATCCCAGCAAAGACATCGAAAAGGACATCACCGGGCTTTAAAAGCTGAATGATGCGGCTGTGTTCTGTGGAAAGACGTGGGTTCCAGTAGACTTTAGAAAAATCCAATTCATATGCAATATTATTTTCTTTGACCTGAAAGTCCAAAACATTTGCTTAAGCCTCTAGTGTTCAAATTCCAGGCATGTTTAAGCATTATCAGTAATTAAAACAGCTAAAACCCAAGGTGCTTTATCAAAAGGTAATGTGTACATTAACATTTGTCCCATGAATCTTGTAACAGATCAACTCATCAGAAATAGCCATAAGGAATGTTCCAACTGTCAATCCAGGTGGCTGGCTTATGCATCTCTCAATCACCAGGTGGAAATAAAGCAGAAACTTAAAATGACCATAAAAAAAAAATATCTGAGGCTTTTCAAGAGCTTTGTGGCTGGCTGACAACTCCTTTATTGAAAGCAGACCTTGGGAAGATGGCTCAAGCCCTCCTTAGCAGAGGCCACATAGTAAATAAGCGTCTGAGAATGATACAGCGCAAGAATGGCAACAGTCAGCCAAATTCAAAGCAACTGGGAGCCCTGAATTCTGCAGTTTGAAAAAAATACTGTATTTTATCTCTCAAGGTGACAAGAGTCTGGAAACTAATCCAAACCCAAACTTTGGGATGACCACTATCTTAAGAACTGACCTAAAAAGAAAGAGTATTTATTCAGATGAGAATGGGATGCAAGATAATACTTTGCACCACCACTTGAATTGTGTGACTGAAGTAAGTAACTTCAGATCCAAATCACTGCATCATTTACTTTGCCAGCAAGAAACATGCTGGAGTGTGTATCTGCACTCCTCGGTATGCAGCTCAGCAGTGTGCTAGATGTATGCTCAGTGAGCTAATACCATCTGCGTAATATTTGATTGTCACTTCTGCCTTGTCAATTCAAATGCCTTCTCTGTGCACGTACAAGATGTTCTACCACACTACTCAACTTTTTATTTAGTAATCTAATGTTTTCTAAAAGTATAAAACTACTAACAGTTAGGAAAAATATTTTTTGTTGAACCAGTGGCCAAGTTCCCAGCTAAAGACAAGAAACTCTACACGAAGAATACTTGGCAGTTACATAGTGCTTTACACCTGAAAAATGTCAAAACAGAGGAGAGATGAGGTCTGTCTTGCTGCTGACAGAAAAGGAAAAAGCCATAGGCAAAATCTTGCCTAAGCTGCAAAGCCAGTGAGATTTAAAACCACAGCCTTATATTCTGTACCAGCCACTGTACAAGGCTTGGTGAAATTAAGAAACAGCATTTTCTTAGCTCAAATCCACAGTGTGTTTTGGCTTTAGAGCGAAAAACGTCCCCTGCTACAAGTTTGTAATTAGTATCCCTGTAAGAAACCTTTACTTCAGCTGCTTTTACATATCATTAAAATCTAGGCTACGAACTTGAAAGAATATGTATCTTCACGATCCCAGTGGTTGTGAGTTTGCTCTTGGCAGACCATGACAAATGAATGCAGAACTACATGCTGACTCTTACACTGTAAAAGAGGTATCAGGAAGGGCCCTGTGCAAAGGAATGGTTGCAATACTGTCTCCTCATCACATCTTTCCAGTAGATGCCTTTGAGTTTTAGCTTATTAAATTTAAAATAAAAGGGGAAAAACCCCTGTACCTTGGTTATCAGGTTGCCCTCTCCAGCGAGCACTTCCATTTGAAAGTTTCTGTATGTGCTGTCAATAATGTTGGTTTTATTCACTACACAGGTGATTCCTGGATTCTTGTCAATTATAACCTGGCCTGAAAGAGAGGGGCAAAAGATACTCCGGTTAAAGAACAACAACCTTTGATGTTCTACAAGAGATGCAAACACTGCTGTTTACTGTGAGATTAACAAAAGTAAGCACATATTAGAACAACCCTCCTCTAATGATTCACAGTTGCAGATGTGACATCTTTCTAAGGTGCATACTTTACCCTGACCCAATGCTCAGTGAAGTGAGACCAGTTACTCTAAGAGGAGGCAACTGTGCCTTTTGTGCACAGCTACAGCATCAGCACAAAGCTATTTAAAAGTCAAAATATAAAGCAATGAATAGTGCTCAAAAGTTTACTTTGAACAAGTAATAATTTATCAGTAGAATAACTGTTGTAGTATCTTCTTAGCAATATACAAACTACATTAATTACTTTCCTGAGAAGAGTCATTTTACTTACCAATCAAATGTCTGTATGGTAGCTGATGATCTCTAAGATTAAAATGAGCTATGTGACCAACACGGCTAAATCCAGAAGTGACTTCTTGATCTTCAGGAAGGACTGCTCGTAGGATCTCCTCCGACTTGAAATTCTCGTAAGTCAGCTCCAAGTTATACTTGGACACCTCAGGACAAACATTAAGCTCTTTTAGTATCTCTTGCTCCGATTCTCCCAATGAGAATCCTGGTATTTTATGAGGATCCAGAATAACAAGTCTACAGTCCCCATCTTCTGGATCCTCAACCACTCGCTTTAGACCAGGACGCTGTAGTACCGTATGTTTTAGGGACTTTAACACAGTATTTACAATTTCATTCTTGACTTTAAGAACTGGAACAACGACTGTCCTTTTAAAAGCTTCTCTGTTGAGTAGTGTCATCCCACGCACTTCAGGATGTGGCGAATACAGTTCTAGATTAGCTTTATCCTCCACAGTTTCAGGCATTGTAAAAAAACTGTTTTTTTTAACTACTACAAAGAGACCAGGTATTCTGCCGGAATATTGTGCCGATAGCATCCAAACTACTGGAAATGATGTATTTGATGCAGCTGTCCCAAAATGATTAGTTTTCAGTAGTCTGGCAGAGTATCCAAATCTCCATAAAGTCCTAGAAGAGAAATTATTCATTTTATAGACGTTATGTAATCATTCCATTAAAAAGGCTGCAAATCACATGGATTTGCTGTTCTCTTAAACTATAATTTCCATCTGTATAAAACAATTCACAATAGTTTAGTAAAAGCCTTTGTTATGAATTATGTACTGCAAATTTCTGTCCTTTTGCAAATGTATTTTTTGACTTAAACATTGATGAACTTTAAGCAGTGAGATAATCCCCTCCTGCCAAAAAACCAATGACCTCTCTTTGTTGTAATAAAAGTGGTATTAGTCCCAGTAAGCCAAATGGAGAGGTTTCTACTGTCTTGATCCTACTGTTGAATCCCTTCTGTCTCTAACAAAACTAATCACCAAGCAGTGGTTGCTAGTAAACAGTTATTAGCAATAGTAGTCATAATCACTCTTCAGCAATTTCTGCCTCCTGTACCCCAGCAGTAAGGTGTTACACACTCTGTAGCATCTGTGCTTCATGAGCTGTATGCCAAAACCACCATGTATTAAATGCAGAATTCCCCTAAAGGATTGGGGAAGCATTAGTAATGTCTGCTCAAGCCACTGAATCCCTCTCCACAGTTCATTCATAGGATAGGGACTTGAAAAGTAGCTTTATGCTTCTCTATCTACATGATTTCCCCGAGTAGAGACAGTCCAACGGGGTGCAAATTTCCTGACTCTGCATCGGCTGCTCCTAGGCAGGAACCAATGATTAGAGGCTGACATTCCTCCTGACTTCTTGGGAAGTTTGTTTTAAGACTGGGGTTTGATAGAAAAGGTGCAAACTAGCTCTGAAAGGAAACCAGCTCTTTTGCCTGCCTCAGACATCTGCACTCCAACATACATGCCACTGTCCTCCTTCAGCACAGCAAGCCATGCAGTCTCTTCTTAAAAAAAGATGCTACGTCCAAGCCCTAGCAAAGCTGCCACCGCTCCCATCCTCCCTCCAACTACAAATCCCAGCTCCTTGCTGGGACTCCCTGCATCTCCCAGCCAGTTCATTTCCCTGAGCCAAGTTTTTGGCAAAGCACACCTTTTCCCTGCTGACTCAAAAATAAACATCACATTCTTCACATGTGCTAGAGAGGAGAAATCCTTCATCCGGAGGCCAGTGCACCCCAGTGTTTTTCTTAGGCATTCCCCTTCTAGCTGGAAACTGCTGCCTAGTTCGCGCAGGCTTCTCGGTCCTAGGCAAGCCCTACGCCAGGTCCGGTGGGAGGTCACCGCCGCCACGCTGCCGTGAGGGCCGGCATCTTCCCCCAGTACCCAAGGCAGGCCTGCCTTTCCTCCCGGCCGACGTCCCCGCTTGTCCTCAGTGACCTGAGGTAAATCGGGGGCCGGGGGTGCTGCGGGGCGGCGGCTTGGCCCAGCTACCCCAGCAACACCGGGCACGGCGCACACACCCCCGGGAGGGCCGGGGAGGCGCCGGCCAGGCCTCACTCGGGGAAGGGACCGTCGCCGGGGGGAGCCGCGGCGGGGGCCTCACCGCCCGCCCCTGAGGGGAGCCGTGCGTGGGGCCGGCCGGGCAGGGCTCACCGGCCGTGGCTGCTCGAGAGGCCGATGGCTGCTTCCCGCGTCGGGGGCAGGCCCTTCCTGTCAGCGATCGCCGCGGGGCGAAGCAGGGGCAGGAACGGGAGCCCGGGGCGGGGGTGCTGTCGCCACAGAGCGCTACGAGAGCCGCTCCGCGGGAGGCTGAGAGGGACTGCTGGAGGGGCCTCGGCCGGGCCTACCGGCTCAGGGGGCCTCGGCCTGCCGAGCGGCGGCTCGTTTGTGCCCGGCTCCCAGCCCTCGCGTTCCTTTAGCGTGGACCGAGATGACTTAAGACCGTCTCCCCGCACCCTGGAAAGCGCCGTGCACTTGCACTGTCACTGTAGAGGATGCAAGGAAGTAATTTAGTTCTCATCTTGGAAATGGTGTGGTTGAGTGAGTAAAACTTGAACCACCACTCTGTCTAGGATCTCCGATGTGTGGGTGTGAGCGTTCTGGCTGCTTTCCTGACTCATAGGGAAGCCTAGAGAATACCTGCTGGAAAATGAGCTTCACTGTGGGTGCCTTTGGGTACCATAGTGACCTTTAGCTCTGGAAAAGAACATAGGTGTTTTTACAAAGTTCACCGTGGCTAAAAAATGCATTGTCAAAAGTTTTGAGGCGGCCTCAGGCTGTCATACGAGTCATACGTAACTGCATGAAACATTTCTGATTATTTTGTTGGTCAGCCATCAAAAGGAGTCAGATGTTCCTACTGCTGAGGTGTGAGCCCAAACAAGAATTACCCATCTAATAATCATTGGTTTCTATTATGAAAGTAAGCATATTTGTGTTCTTGATATATTTAGTATCGTTTTGTGATACTATCTTTTGAAATTACATACATGTGTATATGTTAACATTTAAATGAAGAGTTTTTCTGAACTGAGTGTTTGACAGGCTCTTTAACTTGTGTCCGTGAAAACATGTTACTTAGTGTTTTCATCCATAATTCTCACCTTGTTTAAAAAAACAGGTTAGATACCATTGTCACATTGCAGAAAGATTAAATACTCTTTGTCTGTGCAAAGCGTTTTACAGTAGTGACTGACTGAATCACTGTAGAGTGTCCTGCGTTTGGGAGATTTCTTGCAATCCTCTTTTTATGTCTGCCATGCTGTGTTCTCGTGTATTTCTCTACTATTGTGGACATTCTGATTTTATCCTGCACAGAGATCCCAGAGAACTAAAATTTGCAAGCGTAACAGTTGAATTCCACGTGATCAATGACACTTTCCATTTTGTGATAGGAGTACCAAAGTAGAGAGAAAATTCAGTAGCTAAGTCTCATTTTCTGTGCCTCCTTGGTGCACCTGGGCTCCCCTCTCTTGCTGCTGTCCCCTTTGGTTGATAGAAGGTCGCATGGAAGATGTGACACAGGACAGTTCAGTGTGGACAAGTGTTTGATGTTCCTTTTGTCATAGTGCTGCTTTCCCTTGCATTGGTACTCCATTACTGCCCAGGAAGCTGACATACCACCATGCTGTGACTTGCAGGCTCAGCACTAATAATAATATGCCACTAAGCAGACAATTTGTATGCCTCAGCTTTTGTGGTAGATAAGTTAATAATGGCCGCTAAGTATAGTGCTGTGCCTGATTTGAAGCTAAACTTTAAATTTCAGCAGCTGGTAAAATATTTTCATTGCATTATTATGGATAGCCCTGAGTGTCAGGCTGCGGAATGTGAACCCGATACCTTTTTGCTGCTTTTAGCACCTGCGTCATTTGTCCCTTGCAAGCACAGGGCTGTAAGGCTGGAATGACCAACTCTGGATTAGAAACTTAATACCTGTCAGGAGCAGAGTACCAAGAAACATTTCAGCTGTTAAATCTGTAGCAGACTCAGTAGAAACCATGGAAAGCAGCACCAACATTTTAGGTCTCTGAAGGCTTAGATCCAAATTTGAAGACATGTCTCAGTTGGCACTTTAAAGGAAGCATTAGTTATGCAGTTATGCTTGGATTTGCCTCCCGCCTTTAGTTTTATTTTTATGTAAAATTGTGAAGACATGCTGATGCACAGCATTTGTAGTTCTCTGCAAATGCATTGCATTAACTTTTATGGTTAAGATTGTTGCTGTGTAAAATGTTAGATGCAGGGAAAAAAAGCTCAGTATTCCTGTGTTTTCCTTTTTCTTTTCCTCTCTCAAATTCAGCAATCCTCAATACTTACACAGAGGACGTTTGGCTGAAGAATGGCTTGCAGGCATGGACCGGCAGAAGTAATGTTTGTTTGTAATGTAAGGAGTATATCCAGAAAGCCACATTGCCATGACTGAAGCATGAGCTCAACGGACAGGGTTCTACTGTGCTGTCTGTCACTGACCCGTGTTACCAACCTTTGGCAAGACACAGCGCGCTGAATGCCTCTGCTCAGGTATGGGTTCACCTGGAGGACTCTGAAAACCTCCCCCACGTTAGCAGTGCACTCTGCACCATGCCTGTCCACCTCTCGTGCCCATCCTGTAGCTATGATGAGTCTTGCCATGATGCTGTTGTGCATCTTGGATGCCCTGTGCATCTTGGTGAGTTCTATAAAGATTGGGGAATTAAGCACTACTGCATATAGGGGAGGTGATGCGGCAGTCACTATTTGTGTGGAGAAAGGAAAGCTCAAGTGAGTTGTGGGTGATGCAAGGGTTTGGAGCAGACTTCTATTTCCAGCCACCCAGTGCTTTGTCTTACCCTTACTTCTTTGTACCTGCTTTCCTCCATTCTGTGACAGGGAGGTGATAGCACTGCAAACTGCTTGGACATTTGCAGAACACAAGCAGTAGAACTATTAATTTGGTAACTCTTAGGCATACGCCTGCTTAAGGAAATTGAGAAGGGCCCCCTAGGTGCAGAGCAGCTTGCAGAGGAGTTCTGGTGGAGTCCTTGCCACAGCATGGGCCCCAGTTCTCTTTAGGGGCTTAACCTTCCTATCAGCTTTGGGGCACTAACAGTTTGCTGTAATTTCAGACCTTTACAGCCAGAAGGCAGAAGACTTAGCATGCCCATTTTTCCACCCATAACTGTCATCTGAAAGCAGGCAGTGGTGGCAGCAGTGTTCTGTTGAAGTATTAAATTTTACACAATGCCAGCTTGAAATCACCTTAAAAATAATCTTTTAACTGTGGAATCAGTGTAATAACACTTATGCTAAAATGTAAACAGTAGGATGGTAGGCTCTAGAGTACCAGTTCCTAGCTGGTATGGTATGCTGCTACTCGAGTGTGAAATCTGAAATGAAGCATGGGCTAGCATCGGGCTGGCACCCCCTGCTTCCTCTGAGGATGCAGCAGTGTGTGTTCAAGCTGAGGTGCAGCAAAAGCTGTGCTTGACTGAAGAGGAAGATAAAGCATACATATGGTTTGATGGTACAGCTAATTTGACCTAGTGACTAGTATTACCAAGGGGGTGGCTGTGTTTTACACCCCTGATTAGTTTCTCTCTGCCTTCCCATCCCTGGGCTGCTACTGGTATGTGCCTGGACCTGCAGTGGCCTGATTCAGAGAGCTAAGTAGCAGGAATGTTTCCCTGCATTTCGCAGGGCTAATTTTCTGCTAGTTTTGCTTTCTGAACTGACTCCTTTCTTGAGACATCAGACAGGTGTTGGTGCCAACACAAGACAGTGTGATGGGGATGCATAGCAAGTAAGGGGGAGCAGAAATGTCCTTATATGCAGCAGCTGGCTGTTAGATTGTATTATCTGTACTCCCTGCATCCTGAGTCTTTGTAACAGCAAATGCCACAAATCCACAGATCTCTTCGTGGGAATATAGGTGTGGTAGATAGTGCAGTAGAAGATAATAAAATCTGATAGATACTGCAGTAGAAGATAATAAAATCTGTTTTCTGGTTTTGGTTTACTTAGGAAAACCACTTGGAAACATGTTCACACGTATTTAATTTAACAGCTGCTAGACTAGAGGATAAATATAAAGATAAATCAGTTTATGAACCTTAGCACTGACAAATAGTTGTGAAATAGTTGTGAAAGCCTTTTAGTCTCTTGCTCTCAATTCCCCATCTCACGTGGTGAAGACTGTCAATGCTTAGATGGCATTCAGGCTGGCAAAGCATGCTGGAGGAGCTGTGTAGGCTATCAGTAATCTGTGGAAAAGTAGAGAGAGATTTCTTCACAAGAGCTTTAGCACTTAATATGAGAGCGCTTTGTTTTAGGAGGGCCAGATGTGCTACATTTGACTTCTGATGAACTATTCACAAAAATAGTATTTTCAGTGGGTTTTGGTTTTTGCTAGGGGTCAAGGGAAAAGCTGCTGGAAATTCACTATTTACACTTAGATGCTTCCACCTTTTCCAGCCACTTCCCCATGCTGGAATACCTTGATTTTGCATTTTCCATTCCAATGAATAATCTGATTTTATTTTTATGAAACATGCTGGATCATTTGAACCTAACAAGGAATGGTGTATTAGAAACTTTAAAAAAATCCTTCCTTTCACATCACGGTACGATTGTAGATTCATAATTTCACTAGGTTTATCTCTGTCAGTGACATTTATAAAGAACAGTATTACAGTGGGCTAGCCAGCGGTGTCTTCATACCTGAGACATCACCAAAAAATAGAAAAGAAATCTGATACCAGGTTGTAATTTTTAAGCTATAGGATTAATTTGATTATTTATAGAAGCTATCTGATTACAGCGCACATGAGACAGAAAGAAAATCTATTGGGGGTTTCTATGAAGAAATATGCAAATAATTTGTAAATTCCGTTTTCTTTCTCAAACCATAGTGAAACTGCTCTCATGTGTCAAGAATGAGGGGGATGATATGTTTCACTAATGTAAAAAAGTGACCACTCCTAGACAGCATCCACTTAACAACCCAAGGGTTTCTGCCATCTCATCCCTTATACCACTGTTTGTGTATATTTTCTCTAATCATCACTATCCTTGATGGAGTCTCAGCTTGGCAAGTTCTGCGCTAATATGTGAGAAGGTAATATTGCTGCTCTTAGGAGCCAGCATTCTGTGAGGAAAAAAAAAAAGGAATCTGCCATCATATGCCTTTCTTTTTTGGTTGTTGTTGGGTAATCTCTTAATCCAGTACTTTTTTATCAAAATCTTGAAGGTGGAACCTGCCAAATGGCTTTTTTGCAGAGATTAAATGAGGAATTGTTTGTCAAGTAACTGTGTATCGGGAAGGATTTTCCATGTGTGTGTGAATGTGCAAGGAAGGGCATGACAATACATGTGTGCCGATTCTTGTTACTCTCTGGTGGATCATGTATGGTGGATTTGGAGTGCATTTGATTTTATCAGTCATTAAAAACGTAAGTACCTTTGTTAGCTAATGTTTCAATTAAAGATCAAAATATCTACAGGCTATCTCTCATACATGCTGTATGCCATTACGTTCTCTAATATATGCCGTTTCTCAGTAGTCTTTGAGTCCACTTAATGAACTATGTTGGCACCCTGTGTAACTGTCAATACTGTAAAGTCCTAGTCCAACATGCGCATGTAGGGTTAGCTTCATTCCTGGGCAGGGACTCAGGAAGGAAAGCCAGCCATCCACCTGAGATTTTGTGATGGGGGCCAAGGTTCATTATGTTCCTCTGAAAATGCAGGATCCATCTTGGCACTTTATATGACCACACTGTAAATGCAATACAATGAGGATAGCAATATTTAAAATAGAGAAATCGGAAGTGAAAGATGGCAAATCTTTTTCGTCATGATACCATCAAAGTAAGAGAAGCTACTTAGAGTCACCCGCACGTTGATGCTCTGTGGGTGTCTGTTGGAAAGAAGTTTGGCCGACCTGCCTTAAAGGGATGTTGATATCAAGAAAGATCCAAGCATATAAAAAACAAGTATCAAAATATATCAATATATCAGAAAGTATCATATTTGCACAAACTGACACCCTAGCTAGGACATTCAGTATACAGTAAAAGGATCTGACCTGGACTGCAGACAGAACTACTGTTGCTCTCCTGCACCTTCAACTTTTCCAGAAGTTTAGTTCAGAGTTAAAACATGTTTATTAAGTACTGCTGGGATGCTCACATGAATGCTTATGCTGGCTTATGTATTGCAGAATTAATCGTGTTGAGTTAACAGCACACTTGAACTGCTTCAGCATTATTTAATTTAGATTTCACACTAGTGAGGTGATGGTCTTGTGACACAACAGAGTGCTTGCCATTTCCACCTGGATGCTGTGTGCAAAGTGGAAGGGTAGTTCAGTCTTGGTATATCTGTACTGCAAAAAGAAAGAGTTTACTGGCTGTGAAGTGGAGGGCCTATATCTTTAATCCAACCCCCTTCAGCTATTATGAAAAATACTGGAAGGGGAAAAAAAAAAGTCAAACTAACCCCCTGATATTCTTTATTTTTATTATAATTTTAACAACATGAGTAAATTGAAATCTGTAAGCAAAGCAATTACATGAGGAGGGTCTAATAAAGTTGTTCAAGCTACAACCTACTTTGTTGAATCAAACTGAATAAAGCAGGCTGCTCTGATGGGGTTTTAGCTTCCACGAACATAATTGGCAGTGACATCTCCTTTTGCTTTAATGGCAATGGTCTTCTGTGGGCTGGGAGTTTCATAATCAGCTGAAAGTAAAAAACAAATAAAATTTGTCACTGCTACAAATAGGAAAATTGCTGAACCAAATACTATCCTCAGTTCAGCTGGTGAAACCTCATCAACTTCAGCAGGATCTGATTATAAAATACTTTCTCCCTGACTGGAGCAGAAGAGCAGGTCAAAATCTGTGGATCAGATTCTCAGAGGTTCCATGACTAGTGGTGATTAAGGATCTTAAAAAAACCCAACCAAGCAACCCAACCACTGTAAAGGCATTTAAGGTTATTCCCAGAGGACAAACAAACATTAAGAGTCTGAACTATGTTTTTTCACAAAAGGTACAGTCAGTTGGCCAGATTCTGTCCTCGGGCTTCAGGGCAGGGGGAACTTATATGCTTAGAAAGGGAGCTTTCCCAGGATCACAGCTTTAATATTTGGACTGTATAGTAGGAGGTCCAGGGAAGGCATAATGTACCCAAGGTAAGAAACAACACAGCTGCTTTGCAGCCACCAATGTAGCCCCAAGATGCTGTACTAGCTTTATAATCTCACATCTCAAATCTTCAGGGAAGCAACACGTAGACCTACTGGCGTATTCCTAAGAGTCCTTCCGTGGCAGTGCTGGAAACCACTCATCTCCAATACGTCAGGAATCTGCACGACTGGATTTGGGGTGTTATTCCCCTTTGGCAACTGCTCCAAACCTCACATTCACCACTCAACCTTATGAAATACAAGAATCACCTTGGTCTTCCTGCTTCCAGCAACCTCACAACCCCTTCTTGGGGAGCACATGTTCTCCATCCTCATGGCACACTTGCTGTTAAGGACAAATACCTGCTTTGTTCTCCATCCAGAAGGCAGTGATACGCAGCAATGTCTTTCTCCAGCTGTTGTTTGCTGGTCAGCAGGTTTTCACGATCCCGCTGCTGCTGCTCGGTTTCTACTTTGATCTCTCCCATCTCAGCCTCCAGCTTGGAAATGACAGAGCCTAGGTTCTGCAGTTCAATGTCATGCCAGTGCTTGGCGTCATATAAAGAGTTCTCCAGGCCCCTCTTCTATAAGGGCAGGACAGCAGACGTTAGAAGTCAGTTTTCCTATACTTCATAGTGATTTTTATTCAGGTTTGGCCAAAATCTCTATTGAATATGCTTAGATGGAGATGTAATATTTTGATAATTCCTTTCTTTAGATACTTTGAAAAATGTCTATTATCATTACAAAGGTTGAACCACCATGGTTACAAGGTGCAGATACTCTTCACATTGTCAAGTACTACCCACCTAGCAATCTCTGTGAAATGATTATTGAGTATGAAGACATGAAGATTGAAATCTGGGGCCTGGTTGTCAAATGTGTTACACTTGGTGCACCATGTCAATCAAGAAGAAGCCAGAAATGTCTGGCATCTCTGGAAGCAGTATCTGCTGGAAAACATGATTTCTTAAGCCTGCATGCTAAGACAGGAATGTTTTCCTCAGAAGGCATGTTGACTTTGCACAGAATATACCCACTGAAAACCCAACATTGCTTACCAAAGTTCTCAAAGATTCAGTTTCTGCTTGCAAGCTCTGTATTTTGCAGGCAGTTTCATGGAACTCAGTTCTAAGACCCTCCACCAGTTCTTCCTCCTGTGTTCGCACGGCAGCCATCGTTTCAGCCTGTTGCTAGTAAAAAATTGCAACTGTCAAAGAATCATAGAATTGTTTAGGCTGGAAAAGACCTTTAAGATCGAGTCCAACCCTTAACTTAGCACTGCCAAGTCCACCACTAAACTGTGTCCCTAAGCACCATGTCTACAGGTCTTTTAAATACCTCCAGGGATGGTGATTCCACCACTTCCCTGGGCAGCCTATTCCAGTGCTTGTCAACCCTTTTGGTGAAGAAATTTTTGCTAATACCTGATCTAAACCTCTCCTGGTGCAACTTGAGGCTGTTTCCTCTTGTCCTGTTGCTTGTTACTTGGAAGAAGAGACCAAACACCCACCTGCCTACAGCTCCTTTCAGGCAATTGTAGAGAGCAATAGGGTCCCCCTCAGTCCCCTCCTCTCCTAAACAACCCAGTTCTTGCAGCAGCCCCTCATAAGACCTGTGCTCCGGACCCTTCACCAGCTTGGAAAGATACAGCCTATTCAAATTATGTTTTAGTTTCCTTACATACCAAACTGACAGTTAATATTTTCACAGTTTGTGGCAGTTTTGACTTTAAGTTTGGTTCTTGTATACTAAATCCCTCGGTTGAATAATTCTGAATACTTCTTAGTGTCAAAATTATCATGTTTCCTATGCATTTACTGTAAAAAGGCTTACACATATAAGCATATATATTTTATCTAAGTCAACAAAAGCTATTCACCAGTGATACTAGTACATTTTAAATGACCTATAAAAAGAAAACGTTGCTGGAATTCTTAATTTTGTAGCTATACTACAATTATTTTTTTAAAGTGGTTTTAAAGTGGTTTTAAAGTGGTTTTTAAAGACTGAAGTCCTTTCACTTAGTCTACTGGATTTCAGAAGTATTCACAGCTTGATTTTTCACACAGGATTTGGTGAGTAAGAGAGCAAGTCATATCACAGAGGTCAGAAAAATAATTTCTGTTAATTGAATTAAGGTATTCTTATGCAGTTTCATGCTCTTGTTGCTTGTGGGTTTTTATGTGTTTAGTTCAGTCTCCTTGAAAATAGGTGAAGGAAAAGGTACCTGAGTAAAAATGTCTACTTTTTAATGAGGGCTGAGATCAAGGTTTTCAATCCAGAGCTCTGGGCTCTCAAGCAAATACAGTTCTTCAGTCAAAACCTACATTTCTTCTAGTTGACACTAAAGTTAAGCTATGCAAAATACTTCCATTCCACTGTGAAAATTCATCTTGACCCTGTCCTGCTTTTCTGATTATGCATTCTTTTATTTTAATAGTAAGATCAAATTAAAAAAAAAATAATCTGGGACCATGCACTGGAAATAATTTCTGTAATTTTTTAGGGTACCATAATATGAACCCCACACCTTGGCCTTTGTGAACAAAATAATCTCAGGTGCAGAAGGTCATTTAAGTACCAGTTCAGTCTCAAGCAGAATTTAGGATTTATGAACCTGTGTTGCAGATGGCTGAGTTTCAATTCAGGCACCAAAACTGTCCCTTCCAGCAAATTGCACAGAGCCTGTATTTTCTAGAAATACTTTGTAGGGGCATATGCTTCGGAGAGACGTAATCCCACCTCACTAATTCTGCTGAACCCAGCCTAGTGATCGTGGACCTGCCATTCTGGAGTGATTTCTGTCTCCTAAATTGTGTTGAGAGTGTAGTCTGCACATTATTATGGTATGAAGACTATAAATGTCTCTTTTTAAAGTGATACTTAGGGCAGAGAGGGTGCCTTTGCATCTATATTTATATATACATTTATAGCCTACACCCATTACCTGAAGCCTGGTATCTCTCATTCACATTTACCCTGCTGGTGGCCCAAATGCTACCTATAAATCCAACTCGCCATCACCACAGGTGATGCTGAAACTCCTCCAGGAGTTAGCCTGAGCTGGTGTTAGTCATGTGAATGATAGAACAGGCAGGTAGAGTAGATGGAGGTAGCCACAACAGGCACTAGATACTGAGGATGACACAGCAAATAAGCACACACTGAATGAGCTCCAAAGCTTTTGTTACACACAAGGTTTTCCCATCCTCCTTACAGAGTTACCAGCTGAGTCACCCGAAGAGTCCATGTGGAGGGTGCTGCTGGGTGTGCCATTTGGCCTCAGCTTTGGGATTCCTTCTTTACAGAAGTGCAGATATGTGCCACTAGACAATTTGTGTTTTCTGGGGGCTCTGCTCTTCCTATTCCTGAGATGCTTCACAAGGCAAATGCTATACCGAATTGTGCCCACAAACAACTGGAGGGAAAGGATGAAATCATTCTCTTAAATCTTTATCATTTTGGTGCTTGAGTTTCCTAGGAATGTGTGGATTTCAAGCACCTCTGTACAGTTCTGAGCCAGCCATTGTGCAAGAGTGCAGAATCTTTCATTAGTCTGTTTTTCATGGAATCAAGATAATTAAAGTATGATATGAACAGAACACCAACACCAGGGTCTGATCAGCATGATATCTGCAGAGGGAAAGTGACTTTTATAAGCTCTTTAGAGTTCTGAGAACATGTTAGCAAAGTAGTAAAGAAAGGAAAAACAACTGACATAATCCACAAGATTTTTCAAAACCTTTTATGAGGTCTAGCATAGGGGATGACAGAGGAAAGTGTGTAATTGTGTGCTCAGGGAAGAGCATTGCCATGGATCAACAGCTGGTCAAGAGACAGGACATTAAGAGGAGGATTAATGTCTAGTTCCATTATGACAGAAGCTTAACAGCTCAGTGCCTCAAGGTTTACAGCTTTGGGGATGAATCGTGAACCAGAAGGATTTATGGATGGCAGAAAGCAATACAAATCAGCAGTGAGCAGGGGTGGATGTGTGGAATCAACCTACGTGAATGAACAGCACCACATCATTAAGTAAAGCATTTTTCAGGGGAAAATACTAAATAGCTTGTGTGTCTTACAAGGGTTTAAATCACTTCTGTCAGTTCAGGCAAAGGTTTTGAGCATTATGGACAAGAAAGTGCAGAGGTCAAACCAATGGACTCGAGTTTCAAGGTTATACTCATCTAAAAAAGTCCTGTGTGAAGCCCTGTTAAGTATGAATGGAAATTGGTGTGTTTTGGTGCCCGAATACCTGTGAAAAATCTAGCCAAGACTGCAGCTCTAGTCAGAAGACAAAGCAAATGAGGCAGAGGAATTAGAAAATAACAATACTGCACTGACATCTAAGTCAGTGCTAGGACGTAATTTGAAATACCTTGGTCTCACATTGTCACAGCTACACTAAAGAGTGGGTGCAGATAAAGGAAATCAAAATATTAGGGATCAAGGAAAACCTCACATAGAGAGATTCAAGAAACTAGTAATGAATAGCAAAGTCAAGGAGGGAATGGCTTGCCCTCCTCTGATGTTGCAAAAGAGTAAGGGCAAATTTTTCATAGTGTGGATAACCAAATGGTGCAACTTAGCCACATAAGATGACCTAAGTCCACAAGATTAGTTGAAAAAAGCTGAACTCTCATTATCTGTATTAATAGGAATAATCTGAACAGATCTGTATGAAATACAAAACTGTATGAGATGTGAGATGGAAAACATCCATCATCTGGGTTTAATGAGAGGGGAAAAAAAACTCTAGAATGACATACCAGAACCTGTTCAGAACCAGAACTGATCTTTTCCAGAAATCTGTGATATTCTAATTCTTCCTCCCATCAAAAAACCAAACCAGTATCAACTTAAACTAGTAGGAGCTTAGACTAAGAGGGCCAAGTAGAGATGGGTTAGGTATAAAAGACACATTAATGGGATCTAGTCATCAGTCTAATATGAGCTGGCAGTTTTCTACCCAAATGATATCTCTGAGCATCTGAAAGACCAGGTATTGAAGGTATGAAAGAAATAAGAAAGAAGCTGTGAGCTGTGTTTGCACAGGAGGAGGAGGAAGTGGAACAAACAGGACAGAAAAGTGGGAACACTGGAAAATTTGGTGCTGTCAAAGTAATGCTCGTTTTGCTGAAACCTGGTGGTGGGCCAGGAAAAGAGATTCTGGGAAAAGCTTAGGAGGCTACTGGGGATGCTTTGGCTTTTCAGGGCTGCATATGCTTTGTATGGAGGCACTGTCTGAGCTCATGTAGTTATTACTGTGTCACCGATTTCCTTTGGGCTGTACAAGCTGAAAATCAGGCCCCTGCAGACCAACCTTATGAAAATTTTGTTTAGTAACAGTATGGCATGCTCACAAACTTGATGGGACCTCTGGGTTAAACTCCTCTGGTTGGCTGGTTGGCTCCTTTGTTATCACTGTTGTCACAGGATTTTTCTTGTTTTGAAAACAGACATGTACTCAGAACTTGCATTTATCTCCAAAAACATATTTCTTGCTTGTTTTCTTGCTGTTTGCCTTTACTAACCCTGAATCCTCTCATGGCAGTTCTGTACCATGGAACAGGGGAGGCTACGTTTTTGCGAAATATTTCTGTAGCACAGCTGTAGTTATGATTTGCTGTGCCATGTTCTGCTGTAAAAGCCAACTCAGAATGAGATGGCTACTTAACATACAGGATCATCTGCTGATCTTAATGCTTCAGCTCTGCAAAAATACTTACTTCAGTCAGCCACTTTGGAAAATATGTGATCCTTCAGGACAGAGAAAAAGCTGCATTAAAAGGCTGTTTCAGACTCAGTGTCAGGAGAGGAGAGGCCTTTTAAAGGCAATAGCTATTATCATCACTTTTCATTTCTAAGTTAATAGCCAGTTTTCCCACTGCTGCCAAAGGAAACAATATCAAGGAGAAACCCACAAGGAGTCTGTAGCTGTATAATTAGTGTAGAGCAATCTATTTTGCCCTTTTGCTTTATAGACCCTTGTAAATTGTTCAGTGGAGGAATGATGCTAGGAAGAAGGATAATGACTGTGGCTTATCCTACACAGAAGGTATCAACTGATTTTTTTCTTAGCCAACATTTCAGAGCCCTTAGAAGGTTCCCACAAATACCTGTGATATTGGCAGGGCCATTTCCACCACTGCTTAGCTCTGTGTATGCCAAGAAAGCCACTGATACTTATGAGTGTATTTTCCCATGAACTTGGACCAAAATCCTTTAGATTTTTACCATCTTTTTTGTTTCAAGAAAAAACCAAACATCCAACCCTCCAAGTTACTACAGAGTATTAGATGTTGTGTTTGCTTCAAATCCACTAATGTTAGAGTGGGTTACAGAGTGCTTACCTTGGTACGGAGCAGGGCACCTGTCTCGGCACGATTCTTTTCAATGTCTCTCTCCCAGTGGATTCTGATTTTTTCCAGTATGTCGTCCAGGCCACTTCCCAGGGGAACATCAAGTTCTTCCAGCTGAGATCCAGCAAGCTGCTTGTATAATACCTTCACATCCTTGAACAAAAATAACAGACATAAAAGAAGGTGAACTGGACAACTGAATGTGGTAGCTTCAGAGGCTCTTTAGGTGCCACAGAGAGAGTAATTAAATTTGGTCCCAAAAGGTGTCTACATGAATGACTTTGTGGACTGGAGGGTTTCCTTTGTGGATGTGGATTTGCCTTGCTTCTGCATAGGGAGTAATACTGCAGATCTAGGGTACTGGAAGTTGTTTCCCTCTTGGTGGAAGGACACTGAAGCCCTGCACCAAGGCACTGCCTGGAGCAGCCCCCACTCACAGTGGGAAGTTTCTGCATCAGTCAGAGCCTGACACATGCGTACTGTGCACCCAGGACCCGAACCCATCACAACAACATTACCAGTAAAGCTGCAATGTGGACTCTGGGTCAAGGAGCTAACAGCTTACAGCAAATCAGACCCTGCTCTTCCCTCTCTGCTGCACCACTCAATAACATATACGTGCATTTACTGGGAGATACAACAAGTTGTGCAAAACAGCAGGAGGTCTACAGCCTTGCAGCTTATGTGAACCACATGTGTGTTTCTGTGCATGTACATGTTAGATGAAGAGTACTGTCCTTGTCCATGACAGCATTCTGTTCCTTCTTTATATATACATGCTCCAAAAACATGTAAGCAGTAGAGAATTAGTGTGTTTAGAATTAGAATTGCATGCTTAAAGGTAGCATATCAGTTGCACATTGTGTTCAGGAACACAAGAATAAATGAGATTTGCACATGTATCTGAACTGTCTGGCACTATGATCCTTTTACATCAATCTGTTCATATGTGCTATTAGCATAAGCAAAAATGTAGTGTAAAGGCCTCTGGGAACTGTGTGGGTAAGCAATGGCCCCTGACAATGGCAATACTGGAAAAAAATTGAGGGAATTTTATGAATTATGAACCTGCAAGAATGAAAGCCTCAAAATTTGCCCACTCCAAGTTCATAAGAGCTTCAAAAGGACCTGACATGGATTACCTAGTGGGGCACTTGAGGAAAGAAAGGTTTGAATTAGTTCAGAAAAATCCTTAGGGCTTTCAGTCTCGAGCCAGAGCTCACCTGAAGTAACTGCAGTAGTTACTTCCAGTCTTCATTCTATGACTTCTCTTGAGCAGCTTTCCCTGGTGATGCTGCTGTGGGAAAATCAAGTCTGTTCTGAGGTGGTTCTGCAAATGCTCAGATACTCCCAACGGGTAAAGAAAGGAGCATCCTTCTACCCTGCAAGGGCCCCTCGCTGGCTAAATGCAGAGCAGGAGGAACTGTTGGAGAGGTAGTGTTCTTGTTATGCCATACACATGGGCAGAGAACAGCATCAGTGCCAGCTTTTCTGGTTTCACAGCAGTCATTGCAATACACGGAGGTTTAAGGGGGTTCCAGTGTATTCCTATGAATTTTCTGTTTTCCTTCTTATCAAAAACAACTTCCGTCTTTCTCATGCCATGCAGTGGTGTTGAGGCCACTGGTTATTTTCTGCAAGGTGCCAGCCTTGGGATTAGACTGATGAAAGTAGGGAGGGGATGAAGCAACCTCACCTTGGCAAGCCATGTCTCTGTATGCCTGCAATGTTGCTGAAATATGAAAATGCTGGAGAAATAACCTGTAAGAAATGCAAGGTCGGATAGTGCCTTGCTTCTGTGAGCCATCTCAATTCAAGCTCTCTCTTACTTTTGAGGCATCCCCGCAATTGCTTGCTCTCCCTTATGTGGGATTAGTAGCAGCTCCATATTCAAGCCTCCATCAGTAAAACACCTTCATGCAAATAGTGCTGGTGAATGTAATGAGTAAGTGGGAAAGTATTGCAAAATTGGGTAATAATGGGCTTCCCTTCCAGCTACCTGTCCCTGTGACTTGCTTCAGTGGTGTGTTGCTCAGGAGAGACATGATTTTGGGAACTGAGCAGCTTGCTAAACTAAGCAGGATATTTTCAGAAGAACCTGGTTAATGCTCAGTGTTAGTGCAGCAGGACCAGAGCTTGTTCCCTGCACATGCATTTTCTCTTTACAGCTCTAGCTGAGAATCAGATCTCACTGTTAAGATGTTTACATGCAGGACTGTGCAGCCCTGTGACCATCATGTGGTGTCTAGCAGGAAAGGAAGTGATGACATCTCTTCCATATCATATTTATCAGATGAGCATGAGTTAAAATTTAAATGTAAGCAAATTGATCATGCTTCAGAGGTTAGCTCTTTAACAAAGAAGAGGTAAGTAGGAGGGCGTTTCAGGAGAATCCCCCCACCCAGATTGCAGGCAGAGATTTTTAGTGCTTCTTTGCACTATATACATGACACCAACTGGGTGAAACAGGCACACACTGGCTTTGCAGTGTGCTGAGTCTGGACTTACTTCTTCATGATTCTTTGACAGCAAAGTTAGTTCTTCTTTCATGCTCTCTATCTGACTCTCCAGATCCATTTTAGTTAAATTAGCATCATCAATCACTTTATATAGGGAATTAATTTCATCTTCCACTGCCTTTCTGAATGGCTGCTCATTTTCATACCTGCAGAGAAAAAAAAAAAAAAAAGAAACCCCCAAACCTTAATACAGCACAGCTCAGCAAGAAAAACCTGCTTTTTTTAAAAAAAATGACACCGATTATGCTAATTAGTCCATGTGTCCCAGACAGAGACACAGAAACACAGAATATATACTTTGCTCTCACCTTGTCTTGCTATACTTGAATTTGACTGCCTGAAGTACCCTGTCATTAACTCAGAGTGTAATAAAAGAGGCCAAGTTAGCAGTCTGCACTAGGGTGGTTATCAGCCTGATAGGATTCCTGAATAAGCACGGAGAGGTATGCGGTCTCTTGCTAGGTCTGGTATTTATAGACAGTATGATTATGGGTGGCTTTTTCTCTGCTTGGCTGTAAAATGAGAATAACTGCTCGTTCATCTACATGAGAACTTTTCAGAGCTATGGTCAAAGAAAACATGCATGCATCAAGGTTTTACTAATGGACAAGCTGATGTTTCAGAGTACCAGCCTGTGCTTAAGACCTAATGCCAGTGCTATCAAAATAAAGAGGAAATCTGAGTAGTTTGTTTGTCAACTAGAATTGCTGTTAAAGCAAATGGCTCATTTCTAAACTGTGGCTGCAATGGTAAGGAAAATTGTGGCAGGCAGTTGCTATTGTACACTGCTGCTTGCTGCATCGCTCTTGTTTTGTACCTTTTCATTTTAGGCTTTCCATTGAAAATGTGGCTGGGTTGCATGGTGAAATCTGCTTGGGTGAGAGTCTTTTGTGTCAAATGCATCCAACCTGACCTGGTGGCCAGGGAGGTTAGGCAGGAGGGTTGGCATGTTAGATGGGACCCAGCTTCATAAACAAATCCTGCACTCTGCTGCCCCTTGAGAGCCACCTTCTTTGCTGGAAGTTCATGTGCTTGGGAAAGTGGCAGGTGATCGCAGTGAGAATTAGGAGCTTTTACTATGCGGTGGATTGATTTGACATTGATTTTGTTATGTAGACTGGTTGTCCAAGACAGATGACATTTTTAAGAAATATTTTTTAAAACTACTTAAAATATAGGGGTAACGATGTACATAAAGACATAAAAAGAGTATCTCGGACTTGTACCTTTCTGAACTAAAAGGCAAAACTAAAGACATGATTAACACACTTTTTGATGTGATTAAATAAAATAATACCAGAGAGAGAGACAGAGAGAGAAGTGTAAGGGATGATAAAAATCATAGGAGATAAAAATCAATTAGTTTGAAATACAGTTTCTGTGTCAGATCTTGGAAAAAGCTATTTATAAATGAATGAGTTCATTATGAGTAAATCTAGGAGGACCACCTCTCCTGAGTAAAGAGCTTCATGCACTCATGTACATGAATATTAGGTTCCACAAACAGAAAGACATTAAAACAGTAGTTTGCCAGCATTTAAGATCTTCTTCTACTGTTCATTTCTCTCAGTAAAGACAAGGAAAATCAGTGCAGCCTATTTCTGTTTTCTTATCTAACGTTTCCACGCTGATGTTTGTAGTGGTGCAATTTTTGCTTTTCAGTTGCTGCAGCAAAATGATTGTTACTTCCAAAACCATTCATGTGGTACCGAAAATTAAAACTAAAAAGTACATGGAAGTTTGTCTTTATAAAAATGTCAAATTTGAATGAATACTGACCTCTCAGTAAATCAATGGTTGTATCTCAAAGAATAGCTTAAGTAATTTTGCTAATGCACATTTTTGTTACTATAAATCTTCAAAATCTTCCAAAATAATGCTAGCATCATAATTATTTTGCTGCTACAAAACCCCACCCTAGTCAAATGGTTGAATATTCAACTTAAAAGAACAAGCTCATTCTACTCACTGAGTGTTACTCCCCTATAGAGTAAGCATTTGCCAAAGCAAAGTTTCAAAGAAAGTGGCCAACTAGGTGCCACCACAAGACTACCTGTCTTTAAAATCTTCAGCACAGGCTTGAATGTTCTCAGTGTGCAGCATAAGACGAGCATTTTCAAGGACTGCTTCACCCACCTAGAAGAAAGAGACAACAGAGCTCAAGTTATGAAGAGCTTCAGCACATTAGCTACGTGCACTGTACGTGTGTCTTAAACAGATGTATAGCTTTGATTCTGAAAATAGTCCTTTAGCCTACGGCTGTTCAAGTGACTCATTCCATATAATAAATGAATTTTGTACATATAAATTCACAAATTCTCTGCAAATAGGCTGTAATTTGTCATCAAACTGTTCATTGTTCCTAAGAATTCATCTTCTTGTGGAAACACATTTATTCTGATCGTCAGCTGGTCACATGGGGCAAAATTCATTACTGCATGCAAGGTACGTTCATCATTTAAGTCCCACTTACATTTTCTAGATACAGTTTTAAGTAGCACTTATGCAGTTCCTATTCTACTTCCCATATCAGCAGTCCTCTTCAGGGTTGTCAACTTCAGTGAGCCAAAGAATACTTGTTGCTCATGCCACCTGCGAGCTGTCCTTAGCTCCCAGAGCATCACTTTTCTTCTCTGATGGAATCCTGTAAGCTCTTGTGATAGATAAGAGACCTGAGAAGCAGGCAGTCTTCAAAGATTGTTACACTGAATGTGAAATGCTTTGGAAAGATTGTGCAGATAAGACAGACCATGGTATCATTGCTTTGGCTCTGGGGTCTATCTTTAATGCCTAGGAGGCACTTGAGGGGTAAGCAAACTTGAAAGGCTTGTGACATAGCAGCTTGTTGTGATTCAAGGTTATATAAAATGATAAAAAGGTAAAAAAGACCACTGCCTGCCCTGGAGTCACATGTGCACTGAGCTATAGAGGTGACCAAAGACATGTGGAGTTTGGTACCAGGCTTAAGAGTGATCACCTCTGCAAGTACCTGTCTGGGGCCTCCAGCCATCCCGTGGTCCATGCTGTCACTCTGGAGGAGCTAAACTGAACATCTTTTGGGTCTTTTTCAGGAGATACACATGGAGGTTTGCAGTTGAAACTAAACCACCACATGAATAAGAGCAGCTTTTTTATGTGGGCCAGGAGAGTTCTTGAAGCAGAAATTTTTCTTTAGATAATTAAGTCTGCAATTAAATGAGCTTGCAAATTCCCCTGAAGCATTCTGCTCCCCCAAGGTGAAACAGGCCGTGCAATATGGAGACATCAAGGCTGCATCCAGACAAGTTACCTCAAGTACCGCCCAGTGGGATCATTGCCTTAGTATGGCCCTACCTGCTCTTTGGCCTGCTGCTGGGTGACAGGGTGGCGGTGGACATGCAAGGCTGAAGCATTTCTACATGGTAATTTACATTCACCCTCATGAAAAGTGGCTTACTGCTCCAGATGTTTTACAAACGGTTGGACAAACAAATACGAAATATCTGAAGGCATCTGATGAGGAGAGATCTGGAGGAATAACCTATTCCCCACATTGAGAAGTCCATAATGAATCATGAAGTTAAAAGCACTCTATATCTTTTAAATCAGAGGAGGCACGAGAGTTAAACAAAGTGGTTTGCTTACTTCTCACCTGCTGTTAGGAACAAAAAAGGAAGGCAGCTGTGGCTGGAAGCCTGGGACTGGAACTCTGTTCCTGCCAGCTCCAGCTTGGAGCTTAGCTTCCAAGGGAAACAGAGCTCATGCCATTGCATGGGCGGCCAATTTTTCTTTAATAACGCTGGGATTTCTTAGCCAATTCCAACCAAATGATCGAGGGGTAGGCCACCTCAGGGACATGCAGTTCTAACATGTTTCATGGAAATAGCATCTAGGCAGAGGAGAGAGGTCCCATGAATACTGTTACTGGGAAAAAAAGCCCCAGTTTTGGCATAAGAAAATTAGAGAGCGCAGCGAATGCGCAGGAGGCAGAGATTTATGAAAGTCCCAGGTGTGGGAAAGAGATGGTATCTCACAGCACACCAGCCAGTTCCACTGTGCAGCACACAAATACAGAAGACTTTATGTGCTCTCTCAGACACAGAACTGGCTCTTCTTCATTGTTCAACCTCTTATTTCCTTCTCCCTGCTTTTTTGCAACCCCACTTTGCCAGCACTGGCCTAACTTCTCAACCCTTGCGTCATCCCTTCTGTGGCATTTCAGAGTGGCTGGCCAGAGCCGGGACTTTGGGGATGTGCTGCTCTGCTGGCCTCAGGTCCCCTTACACCAGGAAACCCGAGTTTCTCCTGAAAGATGGAGGAAAAGACATTTAGTTTTTATATGCCAGCAGCATGGAGGTAGTAGAAGCTCTGAATTTTTTGGTGTTTTTTCCTTCTTCCTTTTCTTTCCTTTTTTCCTACAGAAGTTATTTTGTCTTCCTGCCAACTCATACATGTGTGGATCTTCATAGAAGCTTTTATTTTTTTTCATGACTCAAATCAGGAAGCAGAAACACTGACCTGTGATTTGCCCTGTCCTGTCAAATCAAACTTATTGCCTCCAGCAGTGAGCCCACACGGTTACAGTATTTGACCTAAAGTCTGATGAAAATGAATGTGTTTGAGAGAACTGGGAACATCCCATGAGGAAAAGTAGCATTAAATCCTGTGAGCTGCACAGTGCAACTCAGAGGTATGTTAATGGCTAAGTTTAGAAGCTGAATCCAGTGTAAAATGGCTGCAATGAAAGCAGAAGGAAATAGCTGGTGATTTGCTGCTGCTGGATTTCTGCCTTATACAGAGACAAACTGGTTTTTACAAGTGCTTTTCAGTAGCAATCTTATGGTTTTATGAAGTCATTTGAGGTAACTTCTCACCTACCCCACAGTGGATGTCTTTACCAGAATCCTGGTACCACACATTCCTGAGGACTTGATCAAAACCCAGCTCCCCTCTTCATAGACCAGCAGCTAATGACAAATGTTCAGTGAGAAAGTCCAGAGCTTTCCAGAACTGCACACAAACCTGAACTGTGCCATATAAGTAAAAATGGTATAAAAAAGTCTGATGTTTGGAAGGCTTCAGGGATGAGTGTTGCAGTGGGAGCCAGCACTTTCAGCCCTCCTGGAAATCAGGTGCATATGCTTTAAATCCAACAGTAAATTTGAAGGATAAATAATGACACAGTAGTTTCTGTGTAGAAACCAGGTTTCCTGAAAAATTACCTCTGATTTACATGATCTGTGAAAGCCCTTTCCTAGGCTTCAGAAGGAGAAATGTAAGACTCCCATCTAGTGGCTCTTTTGTTTGATTTAATTCTCCAAATAATCAACAGCTGGATGCAAACATGCAGCATTAGTGACATGGATTCATAGCCACATTGCTGACACACATACCAAAACGCATGAGGCAGCAGTTTAGGAAACACCCTTCTTTGTGTCCATTGGAAATGAGAGGGCTTGCAATGCTGCAAGCACCTAAGAGATTGCCGCCTGTGCTTGTAAAGCAGAAGGCAACACTGTCCTGCCTTGCAGGGCTTCTGGGAGGCTTAAGTCACTGATGCTTATGTGGCATTTAAATGGACAAAATGAGAAGTGTTTTAAAAATGCAAATGTTATTACTAATAATAGCTCCTTTAAGTCACATATTGTCTTTCAACAGTCGGATCTGTGATACACATACACCTTTTGAACATGATTTTTTCAGCTCTCGAATTAACACTGAATATTTGTGGTAGAAAACATAGTAACTAGAAAGCAGCAACAATTTTCTTTGATTTCATTGTGGTTTTATGGACATGAAAATGCAATTTTAATTTTTAGGAAAAGAAATCAAAATCTCCATCAACATACTGGCCCATTTACTGGCTTATGACTGGTAATAAGGAAAACTAGCTGCTTCCAGGGATTTTGCAGGCTCCAGCCTTGATAAAGTGTGATGTGATACAGACACTTACAGGGAGAACTTGTCCCTGGTGACTGGCAGTGTTTGATTTTTAAGAGAGACCTGACCAAGCTTGGCATTGCAAGATTTACTGTCTCTCAGATTCTTAGCTATGCTTTATCGATAGCTTTGTATGGTTTTGCTATTCTTACAAATTTCTAAATCCTTTCTGAATGCTGCTAAATTCATGGCCTTAGGTGTGGCCTGTGATAATGAATCACAGGGTTTAAATATTTATGTAATGGAAAATTATCTGGCTTTTAAGTTCACTTCAGTTAAAGCAAATGATGCCTCTGTGGAGAAAGATCAGAAGATGGCGGTCTAGTCTTTCTTTCCACACACAGAAGGAAATGGTTGGTATCAGCCCATTGCCTCCAACATGTTTTAATTCACGGCTAAATCAAGCTAAAAGCATGCAACCCCATGCTTGCTGCTCAGGTGCCAAGCAGCAAACTCATAACGCTTTCGGTCATGCTTTCTGTGCTGAACCCCTTCTCAGAGCCTGAAGGAGGAAAACTCGAAGGTAGCAAGAGTGGCATTTGTTGCATTGCCTCGGGAAAGGTAAAACCTAGAGATAGGCTGGCAAGATTGATGGGTCCTTTGCCGATCCCTGCTGCATCCAGGAAAAAAACTTCATTTATACATTGAGTATTTTCTAAGTAAACAGGCCTGCATCAAAGAACGCCTGGTTCTCAAAGCAGGAGATAACTCCTAAAGAAACAACCTGTAAAACCTGTAATGTTGCCTAAGTACAAGGAGAAAATCTCTGCCTCCCACCTTACAGCTATAGGTGAAGGTGGTCCAAGGTTGTGCTGTTGGAGGTGGCTGAGAGGACATAATTAAACCTAATTTATTGCCATCCTCTGTATGGCAGTTGACCAAGCTCTGCACCATTTTGTGGGAGTTCGTTTTGCCCTTAGATGAGTAGCAGAATGCTATTTTGCCCATTTACAGACACTACACATGGTGTTGCATTAAGAGTGTGTTACAGATAATACTCAGCTGCTCCTGGCCCCACAGCAAATAAATTACTGGGTGCGAGTCCAAATGCGGTGATTCCTCAGGCTGTGGACCTCCAGGCTTAGTACTAACACTGAGTAAATGCTGACAGTTAAGTCCAGGTGCAAATAAAAATATCTTTATAGAAAACCTGGTGATTTTTCAGATGCTCCCAACCATGCACAGGAATCACAGCAGTGATAAAATTGGTCCAGGATGTTGATTCCTTCTTCTGCTTCTGTGTTTACTCCTGTGATCTGAACCGTGCTACATGCCATCTCATAGACAAAATAAATCTCTGTGTCTCCCACTCAGCCGTAATTGAATGGTCACGGAGGCTGAGCTACTTGCTCCTCTCCATACACTCACTAGGACTGTTTCAAGCATCTGCTCTTCTCAGGTGCCACCCTGCTCTGTGGGAAGGAACTGCCATTACAAACAACCTCCTATTCTGCAGAAGAGACACATTTGATTAGAGAGAGATTTTCCCACAAGAAGACCAGGATGAAGCCTGGAGAAAAGGAGTATGCCCAGGGTAAAATGTGATGAATTTGTATTTCTGTCACATTAATTCCTCTCCGCAAGGATTTCTCATTTCCTGCAAAAAATCCTCCCATTTTGTGCCTGTCCCAATTAGTGTGTGTCCACCTGCTCTGCTAAAAACCAGCTGCCCAGGATGATAATTAATGCTGTGAGCTGCATAGCAGCTTCCCATCATTCAGCTCCTGTCAGTGATTCCCTGCTGCAGTAATAGCTCTGACAATTGCAATGAAACACGAGTGGTTTTACCTCTGAGGGAGCCTCCACTCATACCCTCCGAGTCACTCATTGCCTCATTTTTCTCCAAGCTCTGTTTCTGAGAGAAATGCTGGCACCCAGTTGTTATTGCTGGGAGGACAAGTACTTGAAATTTGGGATGCTGGAGCACATCCTAGGAAGGGCAGGAGGGAAATGGAACCTCGGGTCCGCTGGGGTCTCTCCTACCCCACTGTGGAGATGAGCCCATCACATTTCTGATTTTGGGACCAGGAGAGCCCTGTGTGGCCATATCTTTGTCTTTTCACTAGCAGGGCAAGAAGAAGGGGCTCCTGTCTAGACCCCACCTCCACTTGTATATTTATATTTTTCTTCACTGCTTCTTGTTCAAAAACTGTTCCTATTGTGGACATTTGGGTTAAACCAGGTGGCTCTTAAGTGGCTTTCTGCCCTAAAACTTTCACAGCTGCTTCATGCGGATGGCACCAAGGGGTTTTATGGCTGCCAGGCACCCCTCCCGGCTGAATTCACAGGGCTGGCTGGGAATGAAAATGAATCCTCAGATTTTGCAGGAGGTTGAAAGAAGTATATGTCACATTAAGGTGGATGTGGATATCTACACAAAATCTATTTACAAAAATTTCATCTAAAAATGTACCTCCCAGGTATCTCTCATTTCTGTTCACCTCGCTCCTGAACACCTTTTACTTTTCCTACTGGGAGGTGTCATGGCAGGAGGGTCTGACTTCCTGTGATTGCAGCTGTTTCTGCAGCAACTGATTTTGATGCAGCTTTAATAAATGTGACAGTTTCAGTGTTGATGCTGGCATACTTTTGCCAGTTAGCTCCAGGATGAATGAGTTGCGCTGGATGAGGTCCTACTTTCATTGTGGTTAGATGCTTAATATAAAAAAAGTGAAGAAACCTATTAGTCAGAACTGTACATAGCAGCTCAGATTATATCTGAGAAAGTCAAATCCCATTAAGTGATGCCTCTTTTATTGATTTAATTGAAGTAATTCAGAAAACTTTACGTATTCTCTAATGTGTTTTAATGGTGAAGTAGATACGGATTATGCTAATCTTTTTCTCTTATTTTCTGTGTTATTTGCAAATGCTACTACTACATAGCTTTATTTTTCTGATTTTATACAGGAAGAGCCCAATATTCAAGCTAGATTTCATTATGAGCTGCCTTATTTACTCATAAAGAGAGGGGGGTAGAGGCAAGGTGGCAGGATGACAATGTAAAGAATGGTTAAAAGGAAAGCCATTTGCATGAAAAATTATTACATGAGTAGATTCATCTGCACTAAAATGCTGGGGTTTCCTATAAAGAAATACCAAACAGTCCTTCCTAAGGTACCCACAGTTCTACTTTTTTGATCTTAACTGTAAGCCCTGGTAGGTTTTACAGGTGAGGTCTACAACGGCAGAATGGGACACACCTGGAAAACATGGGATGGCATCTGTAAAGCATTAACCCTCATCTCCCATCTAAGTCCCCATGTACCTCAGTGAGATGATAGTTCAAGGGTGGGGCTTTTCATAAGCACCCCACATTCAGAGTACCCACTGACTTCAGCAACTAGCCACTTTAAGAAGCTTTATAGAAATACAGCTTATATTAGCAGCAACAATGTCATTCACCAATACAAAAAGATAACAGCTGTAGAAGTCGGTGCTTAGCTGGGTGTTTTTGCTGGCACGACCTTTGTTCAACAAGCTTACACCATCGCATTCAGGGTTCAGATGACATTTGTAGTGTTCTAGGTGAAGGTCCGCCCTAAAAATTCAGCACGCCGTAAAAATACACCCTCTTCTGTGCTGGAGTAAAACTCTGGCCAGCCCAACGTAAAACACACAATCATCCCAGGGAATTTAAAAGTTGTCTTTCACGCTTTCTGAGGACCCACCGATGGCATGTTCTGTGCCTGCACCAGTGCTGCTGGGAAGAGATGTGCAAGATGCTGGGTTCCAGCTCTTCAGGGTCCCATCTGCCCCCGCTGGCTGGGAGTCGAGAAGCCAGGACTCGCGAGGTGCACTGAGACCTCAGGGGACAAAGCCCCACGTATGCTGCAAGCAGGACATCAGCCTGTAAAGTCTTACTGGTCTTACTGGTCAGCAAAAGGAGCTGCTGCTTGTCCCCGAGGTCAATGCAAACACCATTTTGCACCCCCACAATAAACACTCTCTCAGAGAACCCGCAGCCTGTGCTGTACAGAGAAGGTGGGAGTAAGGGAGAGTAGGGTGGTGACAGAGGGAAGGAAAGGATTTTTAGCCATGTAATTATTATTTTTAAATAAACAGACCTTTTGAAAATGTGATTAAGCAAACAAGGGAATCAAGTAAAAATCTGAATTGCTAATGAAAAAGACCCAGCCAACCCATGTGCTTGTAATGATATCATGCCATGTTGAGGGAAAAACTAATTCAGTCCTAGCAGTTCTCTTTTAATAATTTTGATGCTCAGTATAATAACCACAGCTAAGGAAAAAAAAATTATGAAAAACCTCACCCATTTTAATCAGCCCAGATATCATGCCTTGGGGTGCATTTCAATCACCCCCATGTGCAGGATGCCCAAGGCAATTCTCCTGCTTAATAGGCATTTTCCACAACACACTGTGAAATGATAATGCTAATTATCATGAAGACAGATTTAACCCCCTCCATCTAGGGCATCATGCCTTGAAATCAGGCGGCATTCATCATCAGCATCGACCTTCACCACTCAAGGTTGCTAACTACTCCTGAAGCTCCCCCTGTCCACCCCCGCTGCCAACAGCGCTCCAGTGCTCACCTGATGGTAAATGGCCTCCCAGTTCTCCCGCAGTGCTCCCCAGCTGCCCACGCTGGCCGCTTTCTTGTCCAGGTAGACTCTGATGTGCTCCTCTAGCTCCTGGTTGACCTGCTCAAGAGCTCGCACCTTCTCGATGTACTCCACCAAGCAGCCGTTCAGGCTCTCATAGGAGAGACCCCTGCCCTTCTCCAACCCCGGGGCCAGGGGCACGGCAGCAGAGGAGCTGCGCAGACCCTGGAGGAAGACGCTGCTGATGCCCAGGGCTCTGCGGGACACGCGGGTGCCCAAGCTGCTCACGCCGCCGGTGGGGACGGTTCCCACATAGACGCCGGGAGGTCTCGACAGGCTCCCTCCGCCCCCGACGCTCACTCGGCGGCCGGGAGGCCCCGAGCTGTCGGCCGCGGAGGAAGAGGGCTGCTGCCCCAAGAAGGATGACCGGCGCCTCGGCAAGGGCATGCTGCCGCTCCAGCCCACCGAGCACTGCCGCTCAGCCCGGCCACCTTGCCCCGCACTGGCGGGAGGGATGTGCCGAGCCCAGCAGGTTGGGGCTTGCGTGGGGTTTCGGCTTTGTGCGACGGCTTTCTGGAAGGGGGGCTTTGTGCTGCCTGGGAGCGCCTGTCACATTGTCTGGGCGGCCGCTGGGTCAGCAATCCCATTTCAGGGGAAATCTCTCTGCTGCTGCTGCTGCAAATGTGGCAGATGAGAAGCACAATGGTGTTTACAGGGAGAGCAGGACGGGGATTCAGTACAACGTACGTGTTAAAATACCAGCAGTGTTTTCTACGCTGACACCCAGATGATTTCCTACCCTTATACCCGCAGGTATCTACACCTATGTTACAAATGCATTGGCTGCTCATGCCCATGCTTGCTCCGGACAGTCTCCTGTGGCGAGATGTTCCCCAAAGTTAGCAAAACCCAAACTTTTGAGGAGCCAGCAGGGACATGGCCAGGCAGAGCTGAGCCAGCCTTTCACTGCTGCAGAGCCTCGAATGCTCCCTCGGCCCTGCTGCAGCTTCTGGATTTCTCTGCGCTTTGGCTTCACCACTCAACCAAGGCACATTGCCCCAAACCCAGCAGATTCTAATGAGGAACAAGCACCTGCTCAGTGCTTTAACATCACATCAGCTGCACTTGGTCTGCTCAACAAGGGCCCATTTCTTTTTGCCTGCATAACGTGGCAATAATGGTGTGGTGGGGTCCTTCAGCATACCATGTCAGGTATAGCTTTTTCTACCTTCACAGTCAGGATGGCAGACTTATTCCAGGGTAGGATTACCACATGTGCATCTTTGTAGGCATGCCTGTAATGTGCTGATGTTGGGCATTGCCCTAAGGTGGTGTAGGTTTGTACAGGGCCAGCGCCGAGTCTTTGGCGAGATGGAATAAAATCAGAAATCCCTGTCTTCTGCGGGTGCCTAATCCTGGCTTGCCAGGTTGGTGGCTGGAGTCTGTTTCACTTGGTTTTTTAAGTCTGAAAACTGTGAGACTGCCTACAGTCAGATCACCATTTCCCGATTGTGTGAAGCCTAGGAATAGCGCAGTATCTCACAGCTTTGCAAGTATTTTTGGCTAGTTTCTAGGCATTCTGCATTTGGATCACCAAGCAAACTGTGTTGGCTGAGTGAGAGGAATCCTCCACTATTTCTTACACAGCATTTTCAGCATACTTCCTCTGTGTCAAATAAAACTGCCTTGCAAGAGAATTACCATGTACAGAAAACAAATGTAAAAACACAGACTTTTCTGCAAGGAATTGAAATTTAGTTCTTGGTAACCTTATTTTCTCTTTCTACCTCGCTGTTGAAATAGAAGAGGAAGGTCTTCATGAGATTGCTTTCCCCCTTGGCATGACTGTCTAGAAGTTTTTACTTACAAATCAACCAGTGATTTCCAGGAGCCCACTTAGTATTCGATCACGAGGCTCACAGCTATCATATTGCATAGCATTTACCCCATGCTGAAAAGATATATATTCCCAAAGTGCCCAATCCATGTCCATGCACAGCCATGTCTTCCTGCCTGACCTGGTCACCTCCTAGGGAAGCGGTGCTTTACTCTCTGATACTGAGCAGAAAATCCAATACCTAGGAGAGACCCTGTAACATTACCGTTTTCTAATTTTAGGAAGCCTGTGGCCCACATTCAGGTTTGTGCTTCGGCACAGTAGACATGCACATGTGGGACAGGGAGAAAGGAAAGGAGGGACAACCATGCCACTGCACCCCCTGGTCCCAGGGGGAGCCGCGTCTTGGTTTGATTCCAGCCATCATTTAGTAAAGCTGTCAGGTTGCTCTGACTAACTGCAGCCACCGGGACACTGCTGGCAGGTGGGAACAGCCAGACCAGATGTGCTGCTGCTACAGTTCCCTTTTCTAGTACCAGCCGCGGCTCACCTTGAACAAGGCATATGGTTAATGATGCTATGCCAACCCTGTCCTGCTCAAACTTCCCTTTCACACAACCAAGCGATAAACCTGAGCAGCCAGTGGCACAGAGCAGCCAGCTGGAGCAGGGGGTAAAATCCCTGCTTCTGATGAAGTGGGGAGTGCAGGGAGAAAATAATCTACAAGGACTGACAGCCAGAGGTGTGGAGAGGCTGGCCGAGACCTGAAAGGACAGAGGCCATTTCACTTGCTGAACGATACAAAAAAGGAAATTTCAGAAGCAAAACTGAAAATTGATCCCACAGTAATGGTTCTGGGTTACTCAAAGACAGAGCATTGATTTAGGCAACTTCATTCCATTTTAGCCTCTCCTTGTAACAACCTATATTAGTCCATTGTTTAAGCTTTGCTCACCCCTACTATTCCCCTAACACCATTACAGCCTGCAATCTAGCGCTTAACTGGGCAGGACTGAAATGCCATTTTGCTCTGAAACACTGTGTTTTCGTTCCTAAGGTGGGAAGAACATTCTGAGAGAGGGGGCTATGAGGAAACTTGATTCAATGGCACTAGCAGCCGAAGCACACAAGATAAATAAAACAGTGGGGAAATGGAAATGTGGTCAATTCAATTGGTGGGAGTCCCTAGTCACTAGATTTCAAGATTTCTGATAAATTCAGAGGAGGTTTATGTTCCTTTGAAGGGGGCTCTCTATGTACCTTCTTTTGAGGCTGTTTGCTCTGCAGGAAATAATTCAGGACTCGACTCATTGGGCTGGAGTGGAGCAGCTGTGAGTCCAATGTGCAGCGTGGTTATGACATCTGTGCAGGAAAAGTCTTTCTTGTCCGTGCTCATGTAAAACAGTATTGGAGCTCAAACTGGAACTTGGCTCTCCTGTTTAAGTCTGAAAAAGATAATATAAAAAATTCATGGGGCAACATTACTACCCTGATGGGTTTCCCCATGTCCCACGTGGCCATGGATCCCATGTGTACGTCAGGTTTGTTCATCATCCCACTGTAGCCCAGCTCCCCTGCTCTCCCCATGCCGAGTTGGCAGACCCTGGCTGGTTTCTACTGGAAGGGGGACTCTGAAAGGTGAGCCCTTCTATATCCCAGTACTGGAGTCACACAAAGGATACAAGACTGGCACACGAGCCATACAGACTGCTTCTGGCAACTGAGCTGGTCCTGTCTGGTTTGTATTCTAGCTTTGCAGCCTAGAAGAAAGGAGTGACCAAAGTCATTTTACAGTAGGAGAAGGGACACTCACCAAGCTGCAATGCTCATGGCCAGGCCGAGTGATCTCACGTAGGATGCAGGGCGCTGTACTCAACACATGCTGTCTCCGCCAAACCCAGCCTTATCCCATATTTTTCTAGACCAAATGTATTTAGCAGCAGATTGTAAATGACAGCGAAGAAAACAGCCCACCTGGCAGTGTTTTGCTTAGAAATACCTTTATTTTATAAAGCCACAGTTTGTTCTGTAAAGTTTTACCACACTTATAAAAAAGGGGCTGACAATTCTGAGGGACAAAAGAAAAGCTGAAAACATTTCTTGTAATTCAGGGTTACACAAAGGTTATATTTATAATATATATATATATTTATTTATAATTTGGAGACATTAGAGATGAAACTGCAGTACGTGGGCAGCTGTGGGGTCATATTTCAGAGACTTGCTCGTGTCCTACAAATAGCGTTTCTTGACAGAAGGGGTTCACAAGGACCATCCCGCTGTCACGGTAGTCGCCGTTGGCAGGGGAGCGCGGCTCAGAGAGGTGGTCCTAGGAGAAAGAGAAACAGGGTGAGCACTTCACACCCCTGACCCTCCACGAGCACACCAGGGCATTCCGCTGCCCTGTGCAAACGCATGTGAGGAATCAACTGCTATTTTTATCATTTCTCTCAGTCCTCCAAAAGTGCCTGAATTTTGGGGGCTCCGGCTCCCGGAGAGCTAAGTTTGGTGAGCCAGATTGGAGAGCTTCTTCAGGCAGTAGGAGATGCAAGTGAAGAGCTCCTCTGATAGTCACGCTGATTCTTTCTCAGTCTGGAGACACAGAAGTCAGATGCACCAAACTTCAGGTCCCTTAGTAGAATTTGAGCTTTCATGTTTCTTTTTTTACATTTTTTTTTTCCGCTTTCATGATGCATTGCAATAGTTTCCTCTATCAGTTGGGTCTGACTTTTCAAAGGTGCATTTTCAGCTTCTTTTTAAGGTCAGAAAGCCACATATATGGTTCCAAGTTAACTGAGCACGCTGCAGTTCAGTCGTGTTCTGGTCAGGTTTAAATGACTCAGATGACAGCTTTTGGAGACCATTCTGTATGACAATAGGTCTATCACTGGTCAAGAGGAAACAGCCTCAAGTTGTGCCAGGGCAGGTTTAGATTGGATATTAGGAAAAACGTCCTCACCAAAAGGGTTGACAAGCACTGGAACAGGCTGCCGAGGGAAATGGTTGAGTCATCCCTGGAGGTATTTAAAAGACATGCAGATGTGGTGCTTAGGGACACAGTTTAGCTGCGGACTTGGCAGTGCTGGGTTAATGGTTGGACTTAATGATCTTAAGGTCTTTTCCAACCTAAATGATTCTATGATTCTATTGATTTGATTCTTGGTAAGTCTAGACCAGATCCTGCCTTAGTTTGAGCAACGCAATTGCCAGCAAAGTGGGATTAATGAAGCGACTGTGACTACTTGTCTAATCACATCTGACAGGTTCGTTTCTGAACACTTTTTTTTTAAAATTTTATTTAATGAGATAAGTCAGCCAGCTGATCTGAAAATTACTTAAGTATAAACCCAAACTCTCCACTGTTTCTAGGTTTTAAATACCTCTAAACTAACCACATTTATTATTCTCTATCTCTGAGGCCAGGGAATACATTTCCATCAGTAAGATCACCTGCCCATATATGAATAATCCCACTGAACCAGTTAGAAACCTTAAGTAAAGGATGAGTATACACTAGCACTACACAATCCCATATACTGACGTTTTGATTGCTTATATACTGGGAACACTCGCTCCCTGAACTGGAACTGGAGAAGCTATAGGCAGCTCCTGAGACATAAATGCACAACATTTGTGCTAACTCCCACTACCCCTTTATCTGATGCTGTGTGGGACATGCACAAGACAGATTAGAAGGGCTGACTGACAGTAACAAGCCAGCCCAAAGAGCTCTCCTAAGCAGTCATGGTATTCCTAGATGTCGGCCTTAGGCTCAAAAGGAAGAGAAACCTGGGAAAAAATCCACCAAAAGGTGGTTAACTCCCATGACCCTACAGCAATATGGAATATATCTGCAATGGCTGGGAACAGGGTGGCAATACCACTTTGGTTAACATATTTATCCCATTATTATACATGTGCAGAGGCAAGTCCTTCTTAAAAAGCTGTCTCTCCCTGAATGTGCACAGGGATTTCAAGGTGTTATTAATACGACTTCCTCTGCCCTTCTCCCAGCACGGCTACGGTTACAGTTTTCAGACACTAGTTCTGCAAGTGAGGTACCTCTGAAGTCTCCAGCGACTGGATCTCTCTCGGTAACTCTACAGCATGCCTGTTGAAGTAGTCCATGGTAATAGCATTATTCCAATAGCTCAGGTTGTTTTCTGGATTAGATGTCTTTTTCTTCCTCCTCATGCAGCAGACTGTCAGCAGAACTGCTGTCAATAGAAACGTCAAAAATGCGGTTATTTCTTTTCAGTATTGACTCATCGGTACAATGGATTTGTTTTTTACATCACTTAAGGAGAGGGCTGGTGACCTTTGTTCATTCAGTTCACTCTCAGCCAGATCTAGCTCTCTCCTAACAACCCCACACAATTAAGTCAGAATCTGGGCCAAGCAGATGAGGCTTTGGGCTTGGCAAAATATACAGTTTTTACTTTCTTTTTGATGTGAGTTTATAATCTTCAGGATGTGGCTGTGTGGCTAAAGGAAAGTGTTGGTGTTGTAGCTGATGCTATTCTAATACCTAAGCAGGGATTTACAGACCCTCTAGGACAGAGGGCTCTCCCCAGGGACTGCAAAGGATGCCTCTGCACAGATCTTTTCTACTTCTAATGCGTTGAAGCTGCAGCAATGGGCACATTACCAAATGGGCAGTGAGAGACACCTGTCCTAGGCTCACGTACCAAATTCCTAAATGCTTGCAGCTGCACGTCTTTAATACCAAAAGCTTTTGCCCTGAAGTGCCATGGATGCCTGCCCCTCACCTGCCATTCATAACTTGGATTTTGGGTGCGTTGTGATCATGCTTCAAAACATCAGTGAGCAGCAAGGGCTCCTGAGCGGGATGAGACAGTGGTGAGGTGGTGTGGAAATCCCCTCTGGCCCCTGTCCCACGTAGCTTATGCTTCCAGGGTACCATTAACCCCAGAGCTGGGCTTTTCCTGTCTGTCTCCATCAGCCGTATCAGGATGTGGGATCTACTGATAAGCGTAATTTGTTCCACACACTTCCCTGAGCACTGGTGGTGTCTGAGCCTGGCTTTTCTTCTTATCTGTAGAGCATACTTAAGCTTATGCAGTCTGAAATACTTGATCTTAAAGTAGAGCAGTTAAGCAAGATGAAGTGACCAGCAAGTGAAACTCACTGGTACAATTTTCTGTCTGTCTCAAGGCCACAGGCACCTGTCGACTGCAGAGATGCCAGGATAATGCTCCCGAGGCAGGTGGGCCCAGCGCAAAGCTGGGTGAATGTTATTTTCTGGAATTGCTTTTGGTTTAGTCATCTCTTGCAATTCAGATGGGTAATCTTGGCAATTTTATGAAAGCCAGGCAAACCCGCTGTAACAAACTTACGTCTCCCAATGGTCCATGCTCAGGCATAAGCTGAGGTGTGTACAAGGGTTTGTTCAGAGGAGTAATGCATAAGCTCTGTGTGCTTATCTTACACCTGTGGAATTAATTGACTAGTTGTGCTTATAATCTGCCTGATTTATATAGACAGACAGGTAGCTGGACATGTACTTAGTTTGATTTGTGCCTGTGAAATAGGGAATGCCCTGTCGTATATTCACTCCATTATTTCTAAACCCCTCATGGTAGAAAAAAAGAGAGAAAATATTAATGAAGCAGAAAAATATATTATTTTCTCAGCTACAGCCAAAATTATTTATTTGAATTATAGCCCAGAGGAAAGAAAAGACTGCAGAGAGGTCAAAGCTGCTTTGTATGTTTTGACAAACTTTGCAGCTACCTGTATGCCATGGGTCTAATTTCTTTTTCCATCTACTCACATAAAATAGCAATACAAAAGCACAAGGCTAGAGCTCTATTTAAAACAAAATAATAAGCTACTAAGAAAAAAATAAATTAACGGGTTTGAGTTCAGGCAGGTTATGTCTTGTTCAAAGGGAAAGGTGAGCTTATTCTATATATCTTCTTTTGAAACTAATGGAAAAATCTCCCACACTGTTCCTGCATGTTTCAGAAAAGCAGGTCATCATCTAACTTACTGTTACCTTTGACTCATATTGCTTCATTCTTTCTATCACCAATAACTTCATGTGCTGACAGCCCAACTCCTGCTGCTGCACCCGTAGGCAGGCACCACGTGGGGGCTGCCAGAACTGCCCTCCCTGCCTGGGGAAACACTCATCCTCATGAAGGGCTGCATCTTTGCTCCCTGCTCTGCTGCTATGCTCTCTGTGTTGCATCCCAGCCTGCAGGCTTGTTAAAATTAGAAAGTGAAGCAGGACCTACATTATAGTTCTCCCCACTACTGGCGAGAACCAACAGACCTTTTTGTACTCCAGCAACAAGCACTCCCTAAGGCACCGAGTGTTTTTGAAGGTACCTGAGGATATGAGAGCCCCAGTAAAGCCAACTCTACCACTGTGCAAATATTTCCAAAACGTGAGGTTTTACAACTTACAAAACATTGTGACTGCTGACAGAGAAGTATCGGATTTGGGTTTTACGGGCTGGAAAGCTGGTGACACTGAGTCGAGAACTCTGCTTCTTCCAGCAGGAAATGGCCTTGCCACATGCAGATAGGTTGCTATACAGCAATAATGCTCTCTCCCTTAACTACACTCTTGCCCTCCAACATTAGTGCACACACAAGCAAATGGATGGAAGACCATGGAAAATGGGTTCCTGAGCCTCCTTGAATATAACATATTTTAGCAGAAGGCTATTTACCTAAACTGCCCCAATTCAAAGAAGAGGAGACCTGATTTAAGAGGGACAGAGAGGACAGCGGGGCTGGAATGAGGCTGTTCCCTTTTCATCTCATATTAACTGCCCTTCGGGGGCATATCTTATTGAAATTAATGTCACTAACATAGGACTGCTCACTTCCAGAACAATACTATGAATGGGGTACAGCTTTACAATTTACAATTTACAAATATTCTTAGAAATCTATTTGCTCCTATGACTAGGATTATGTGTATTACGGAACAAAATTCTTTCCAGAAAGACACTTGCGATGGCCAGCGAGGACATATTAAGTGGATGAAATACACAGAGGGCAGAGAGGGTCTAGAAGGGAGAAATGGCAATAACAACAACAGAGCTGAAGACAGAAACAGTAGCTGCCATGTATCACCTCTGTTTCAGAGCTGGCCAACCCTTTAGGCAGGAAAAAGGCTAACTTCTCTGGTTTTCAAGGTCTCATATGGAGCTTTCTGGGAGTCTGAAAAGTTAGACCAACTTTTCCCTTTGCCTGCTCAATAGCTAGTGCCACGAGAACGACACTTCAGCGTTGGCCCTGTGTCAGCCTGAAGTTCTACATACAAAGATTATGATACATGTTAGGAAATAGCAGGGCTCTGTGCAATTTTGTGGACACTGGAGGTTCAGGGACTTCAGAAGCATTTCTAACTCATGTCCTTTGACCTGTGGCTAGTCTGGAGGGAGAAAAGTCAACCCACACATTCAGAGGCTGAACTCCAGCTCTGATGCTGGCCTCTTTCTGACTCCAAGGCAAATTACCTCTGCATTATCTGTTCCACCTACCCACGAAACAAGACTTAATACATCCCACAAATGGGAGGAATGAGATTCTCACAGATTTACAGGTTTCTAGACTGTTGGGAACATATCTATCATATAGTCTCAACTGCATGACACCTGCTCAACCAGGAGACTTTCACCTGTTAACCATAAGCTGCATTTAAGGTACAGCCCATCTCATAGGAAAATACCACCTTCATTTAAGGATGTGGAGTGACCGGATACTCAATCCATCCCCACAAAGTTTGTTTCAATGCTTAATTTCCGTTGTGGCAACATGTTTACATTCCCCTTGTCTAAATACCTCCAGCTTCAACCACCACTTCCTCAATCTGCTTTTGCTCTTTTTATTAAGTTTCCACTATGCTATCAGAAATGTCCCCTATATATGCGGGCTTCAGCTTCTTGGACTACTTGACGACACAAGATGTCTCAGCTCTTAAATCATCCAAATGGCTCTTTTCTACTCTTCCAGTGGTTTCTTTTTTAAACATAAACCACCAGGATTAAACACCATATTCAATACTGGCTTCATAAATGCAGTGTAATGAGATCATACCAACTCCCTACAGTTCCCTGATAGTCTTCTGTCTTCTCTTTTAACTCAATTAAATATTTTACCAAACTTATATAGCTGCATAGCCCCATCCCCCACTCTCCAGCTCCCATGTAAAATACAATGTTAATAGACCTGAACATTGCAAGCACCTAAAAGTCAGGAAATATTCAGACTGAAGGATGTTCATTTACTTCTCTCTATGCCTGTAGATCATAACATAAATTAAGTTTCTACAGAACCCTTGCCTCAGTTACTAAAATAGAGGGGTTTCCATATTTCTTTCAATTTCCCTTGTTTACTGTGGCCATCTATAGTAGACAGCCTTAGCCGTGGTAAAGGTATCACAATGGGTTTGGTTATCGACCGTGACTGCTTACATCTGGATACAGGATGCTCTTCTCCAGCTCAGCCTGAGCTCTCACCTGGGGATTAGACTCAGGGCTTGGGATCTCTCCTGCTTCAGACCAGGAAGCAAACATTTGTAGGCTTTGTGATAGAGAAAATGGGTGAGATAATTTTGGAAAGCATCCCAGTGCATGAAATGCGATCTAAGTGGGGTTAGGTCCAAGGCAATTCTTCACATATTCTTTGAGTTCTGCTGACGACTGCGTTCAGAGGCTCAGCCTTCCTCTCGTGTTTTCCTGTGTCAGCAGAACTGACTGAATGAATTGACTTCTGTGCATCTGATTTGCAAATTTCTGTTCTTCCACATTTTATCGTGCCATTCTGTAATTACAGAGATATAAGTACTGGGAGCCCAAGGACTGGGATGGTGTTTTTTTTTAAAAAGAGTTCATATTGTGTCTTGTTCTGCACTGCAGAGACTGGCAGCCACACACACATAACTGCATGTGCATAAAACTGTTCAAGGCTGCCTGAAGGACACCACAAAAACAACTCAGACTGTGACATGCATAAAATACAGATATCAGTGTTATATATAACTGCTTTTCTGGGAATGCAATGATACAGAATCCTCCATTTTACAGCCCTTAAATAGCATTAGCAACATTATCCCCATTGTTTGTACCATGAAACTGAAGCACTAAAAGGTGAAATGATTTCCCCGGGTTCATGGAGCAGACATGGCTCAAGCATTCCTATTCAAAGCATCACTTTTCTGGCTAGCATTTTAAGGGACTTCAGTGGGACTCAGAAACCTATGCATTCTTAAAGAAATAGATACTGTAAGGATGGGGAGGCTAAACCCCATTTCTTATTTCAGTAGGCAAGCCACTGAGGCCCAGGTCTTCAGGCTAGTGCTACAGCCACTGAGCTGTGCCACCAGCATGGCTGGCAGGACCTGCCAGTCCGCAGTGGGGCTCAGATGCCAGGGCACAATGATGCCGAATAAAGCTTCTGCTGCTTCCTGCTCTTAGGTGCAAATCCCCATGGCAGGGATGGGCCAGTGAGGAGCTCCAGTGGGGTCTTTCCCCTGCAAGGAGAAGTGCAGCATCCCAGGCATTTCTTCCAGTGGAGATGAAGAGCCAAGGGCTCCTGCAGTCACTCTCTAGCAGGTCACTTCCCCCACTACGGAAGTTAAAGCGCCCACAGTTTTTCATTTAACAGGTGCCTGCCAATAAAAGGTGTGACAGCAAGCAGTGCGTGGGGCCCTACTGCACCAGGCGTCCGAGAGGGACAGACAGGTTTCTGCAGCGTGGTGGCATGGGGCAGCACAAACCGTGCCCAGAAGCCCCCTGAGATGGAAGGCTTTTCCAGCCTCCTCGCCACTCCTCGTGCAGGGGAGGGATTACAGGGAAAGGTACCCGGGCTCCTTGCAGAGGAGAGACACACTGGCCACTGCGCAGCTCTACGAGGGCTCTGGCAACAGCCCCGAGGTCAGCGAGCTGGCTGAGGGGCACTGCTCATGAGCAGGAGGAGGGAGCTGAGTTCATTAGATCCCTGCAGCTCTGCACAGGCTCCGGTTGCCTCTCCTCACCTCCTTCCACTTCTTTCCAGGGTTTGTTGCTAACTTCCCTGCCTCGGGGCTGCCTCTCTGCCTGGTGCAGGGCCTTATCCCTTCTCACAGATGTCCAGCAGCAGCTCAGGGCTTGCCACCCCCCTTGGTGGCTCTGGCCAGCAGCCTTGAGGGTGCCAGCCTTGAGCACAGAGCTGCCAGCTTGCAGCTGCGGGGTAGCAATAACTTCCAGCCTCCCATGATCGGAGCCCTCTGTGACTTTCTCCGTGACTTGTTCCCTCCTAAGGCAGATCAGATATTTAAAAGCACGGGGACGAGTCTTGGTGAGGGAGATACCTCCACCTTTCAGCATGCCAAGTCAGGAGCAGGACAGGGTTTTCCCAGTCCATGCCCACAACAGCTGTGAGAGCCTCTCGCCGAGAACATTTTCCTGCCTTGAAGATTAAACGAAATCCAAAGGGCTGTACTCTTCGACCGCCTCTTAGCATCAGCCCCCCCTAGACCAGAAGTGACCAGTAAATGCCAGCGCGCGGCCTCGTGTCCTCAGCTGCAGGCGCTTGTGCCCGGGAGGTGGCGACAGTCCCCTGCACACCCCAGACTGCGCCGCGCCCCGCGCTGAAGGCACCCAGCTGCATGAGGTCAGGAGAGAAAGTGCCCCTCCAGGGCGCTGCACAGGGGAGCCGCGGCCGATGCATGTGCATCGGGGTAAAAAGGCTTTAGGTTGTCACAACTTCTTTTTCCTCTCCTCTAGGAATAACGTATGGCTGCACAACAGCACCTACCATGGAATAGTTTCAATGGCATAACTTTTGGATGAAAGCAATTCCCTAGACACTTCAGCCAGATCCCCCAAACTCCCATTTACAAGCCTGCCTGCCATTCCTGTAAACTCTGAAATATGTCTGAGGATCCCCAGATTTTAAAAGGAGAGTCCCATTGAAGACCATCCTCAGAAATCTGGTTTTCAAAGCAGGACTTAAATATCTGCATCATTTAAACACTCCAATGTATTAGAGCTGGTATAGATAATTTTCAAAATAACATTTGCCTTTTTAAAAAATGTAGCTTACAAAGATAAGCAGAACAGACACAGTCATATGAACACATACTGTTATGGCACGTATGATAAGAAGAAAAGGTTAAACATCACTATTTAATGAATAGTGAGTTAGAAGTCCTGCCAACAGGCTCTTATTATTACTGTTATTAATAAAAATAGCAACTATCATGACTTATTAGCTCATATGTTGCACACTGCAGGCAGAGACATACACCACTGTACACACTGGTATATGCTTCCTATGCTTGTGTTGTATGGTATTGTATTTTGGTTGTTTTTTGTTTTGTTTTGTTCAGACACTTTCTGTTAAGATCACCTTCCTTTCTGAATATTGGCTGAACAAATAATGCTTGGAAGAATTTATTTGATCCTCTATTTCTACTGATTGATAAGACAAGGCACTGTTCATAAAATCATCAAATATCACTGCTTCTCATCATGTGCTATAAACCAGTTTCTCCTCTCCATCTTTTGCAGAAGTATCTATGCACACTTCTGCTTTGGTTTATCTTTATTTTGTTTTTCCATCTTTTAGGTTTAAGCTTTGTTCTCACCTGTGGTTTTAACCATGCTGACAATAGCAGAACCGATAGACCCAAAGGGACAAGCTCCCCCACCAGGTGTATATTCCTGCAGCCTCATCCACTCCAGGTCTCATGCTCACCTGACCCTGCAGGGAGCTGATTCACCTCACTGGGTGGACAGACTTTTCTCTTTGGCAAAGTGAGCACTTTTTGGCCACTTCAGCAATCTGGAAGTGTCTCAGGGAAGTGTCGGGTCAGGCCCGGGCAGAAGGAGAGGCACAAGATCAGGTGGCTGCATCCCGGAGATGGCAGGAGACAGCAGCACTGTCCTTTTTGGCAGGAGTAAGCTGTGTGCAAGACTCTCCCAGTCAGCTTATCTAGCCTTGTCCTCAGAACAGCTACTAGTTGTAAATAACAGAATTAATACGCAAGATTGTTGGCTGCTACCCTTTAACATTTCCTCAGGCAGCAAAAGCTGGGAAGTGTTTGGTTTTGTTTCACTCCAGACAAAGCAGCACAATCACCCCCAACAACAGTGAAAGCCCAGAATGTATGCTGTCCTACCTTGGTGATACAACCCTGCTGAGCAGGGGACACATCGGCATCCACTCACAAGCTTCCTCATAATTTCTCATGTGCTTTTGGTAACTGAGTCAAATGACAAGACCCTAAGCCAGCTCTGGGAACCCAGCCTGCCCTGGTCCTCCCTGTGGTTGACTCCTGGTGTCTGAAGGCCAGGATTTAAAATTCCTCCTTCTCCTTCAACAGTTGCAAAATTGGAATTAAAATGGAGGAAACCAGCACTCTGGTTATCAGACTTTAAAATCTGATAGTTTACAAATTGCGTGCAATGAAATATTTTAGCGCATGGGAAAACTGGTGTTTCCTAAGGTATTAGTCATTACAACTGTCATTAGTACTTCAGGTTAGCAATAGGCTTTTCAAATCCAGTTCCAGGGCAGCATATAGCGGTTTCTAGATTAAAAACTTGCATGATTTTTCATCACCAGCTTAAATCCCTTGAAGTAAAGCTGCTTCACCTTCTAGAGTTGTTCAGCCTTGTGTTACACCCTTAAATGGAGGGCCCCAAAACACTAAGTGATTTCTAATAGCAACAGAACAAGTGTGCTTTCAGCACAAACATTTTAGACCTGCCTTTTGAAGCTAAGCACTTTGGTCAGTGAATGTGATCCCTGTCTAGTGATTGCTTCTCATCTACCTCAAGCTGCCCTGTCTCCGTTAGCTCTATACCTCCTTGAATCATGGGCCGAAATCTGAATTTTAAGGAAAGAAAAAGCAAAATAAAACAGCAATTAACTTACAACATGAAGATATAGGTACGCTGATAGCCAAGATGATCCAGGCAATGTCCATCTTGCTGAGACAGATGGTTGCTCTGTGCTGGGGTTTGTCCCCCTCGGTGACATGAGAGATGTTTCCTTGCACCCCGGGTTTCCAGGTCCCAGCAGGAACCAGTCTGTTCAGGAAGTTCCCAGTGGCGGTGGAGCCAGCTGTGGAAATGGAGCTGGACAACCTCGTGGCAGGTGCTGCGGAGAGAGCCCTGCCTAGCAAGGTCGTGTTAGTCACCACGCCATGCTGTGTTGGAGCAGGTCCCTTGGGGTCTCCTGCTGCCAGGGAGGAGATGCTGACGTCAAAACTGGTCTGAACCGAGTGACCCGCCGCTGCTGTTGCAGATCCAGGGCCAGCAAACAGAGGGACATTTGTACTGAGATTCAAGGTTACCCAAGAGTTGTTTTTGCTCAGCATATCCCATACGCCGTAGCGGGTGGGTTTAAAAGGCACCGACACTGCTTCAGGATCAGTTGATGGTCCAGCAGTTGTGGTGGCAAAATCTGCCTCCTGCACCACTAGCTCAGCCTCGGCCCCTCGCTCTGCTTCCCTAAGGCTTCCCGAGGCGTTGTGGTGGGGAGAAGGGTCTGAGTGTGTAGTTCTTGCCAGCCCCGTGCCATTTGGATCGCTGGATGCTGCGGTCTGGGACTGAAATGGGTGGTCTGTGAAAGGGCTCCTCAGGGTAGGGAAGGGAGAGTGCAGGGTGGTCTTTAGGTAAGGCTCTGAGGACTCTGTGAAGTTGCCTTTGAAAACCTGGAATATTTTCCCCTTGGGGCGAGTCTGTCCCGAGTACAAAGCACTCTGGTTGTATAAATGGTATGTTTCCTTTTCACCGACGTGAGGGCCGCTCGCTTGCTTCTGCCCAGTGGAAGGGGCTTTCTCCGCCAAGCTGACAGGATAGGGAATGGCGTGAGCGGTTGTGGGAAGGGGCTCTGCCACGTGGTGGTCTTTGTGGCGAGGTGTTGCTCCCATGGCTGTGGTAGTGGTAGTGTCCACTGGGAAGCCCTGAGAGGAGGAGACAGTGGGAGACAGTACCTGAACAGAAAACACCAGCTCTTCTGTCAGTGCCAAGATCAGTAGAACACCTGGAGGAAAAAGCACAGGGAGAGGGTGAGACACCAGGGAGTGACCAGCCGACAGGACACAGGCTTGCACATCTGGCAGGAAGGAATATCTTCCATCTTACAGATGAGTTAGTATCCAATTTTGTTGGCTTCACTGGGAAAGTAGGAAGAGAAAGGAAGATCTGCAGGGGCTGTGGTGGCCCTGGGGCTGTGGGAGCAGTGAGGTGGGAATGGGAAGATGGCAAAGAGAGAGGAGCTTGCAGTATGTACCCAGGAGAGTGCCTTGAAATGCCATAGGCAGGTGATTTCCCTGTAGAAGCTACAAAGCATCCTACTCTTTAGGGGTAGAAACAAAAGACATTTTCATTTTTGTTTTGGCCAGGCTGCTCATCCCTTTGGCTGCAAACCCCTACATTTGGCTGCCTCCAGTTCTGGATGCCATTAAGCAATCTGTTTTTAGAGAGAGCAGCTGCTTAGCCCTTGCCAAAAATTAGGTCAAGAAGGGATGTCTGATGAGAGGGCTTCTTGGGTTATACATGCCATCCTTTACTTAGCAACTTTGGAACATCTAGTCACTTATTTTAGAATCTGAGATGTGGAAAATCTCCAAATGATAAAAACAAACAAGAAAACATAGCTATTGCAGCCATTTTAAAAAAGCCACATGATTATTAGGGATCTGACTCAAATCTAACAGAACCACCCTTCTCACCCATATACAAATGTTTGGCTGTAACCTGTTCTGTGCTCACATGTGCTGTGGGATTGGGTTGTGTGAAATGTGCCTCCTGCTACCCTCTGTAGTGCACATCATTTCATGAGGTGCCAGATTCACACCACTGGGAACATCCATTCTTCCATTTATTCCTAATCCAGATAATGGACATGGGCAGCTGCAGTAGCATAAGCCTCCCTGGGACGCAGGGCTAATACACCGTGAGTCAGCGTGACCTGCGGGGACCACATCAATCACACGTCACCATTTCCATATGTTGAAGCTGTCGAGTGTAATGTGGATCTCTGCCCACGAGGAAGCACACAGAATAAATCCATTTTGCACAGTCCACTGAGCATCATCAGATGGCACCATTAGCACTGTGCTAGTGTGAATTTCAACCAGTGGTGTCAAGGTGAAAAATGTTGTCACAGTCTTAACAAATCAGAGAGATGAGTTCGTCAAAGCTGCAGGACTCCAAACTGGGTAATGGTCATCTTCCAGCCAAGACTATGGAGTACCTTCCTGCCCCCTTCTCCACCATTCCCAGGCTTGCCAGCTTTCTCTGTGAGTGGTTATGCCATTTAGTTCTACCCTACTTGGGTATAGGTTATGGGCACCAGCAGAAAAGGAAGACAGGGACTTGAGAAAGTGAAAGAAGATCTCGGATTAGGTGTCCACTGGGCCCTAGGGCTTTGCTGCACATTCGACAGATGCAAATGCCATGAAATGTGTTTATCCCGAGTCCTGTGCATCATTCGCACCCATGCACAAGCAGTGCAATAAATGTAGCAAAAACTCACCAAAGGAGCACCTATTCTTCTTACCCAGCTAAATGCTCTACTTTGATCACTAACCATCACCTCGGAACCAGAACAGAGCAGAGCTCTGCAACCAAGAAAATTCACCTCATCTTGCCCCCAGCAGCCTCCTGTTGCTTTGCAGAGCATCCAGAAGATGAAAACACTGGGTAACACAGCGAGAGCCAATTACAAGCAGTGCACTTTCCATGATGCTAAAATTAGCTCTTTTTTTTTGTTTGTTTGGTTTTTTTGTTTGTTTTGTTATTTCTCAAATAAATATCTCTGCCAAATAAACCATCACCTGGGATACTGCTTACCAGTTCCTAGCCAGCCACACACAATATGTTCTTAGCAGAACACACCTAGTAAAAAAAAAATATATATATATATTTCTGTACACAGAGATGCAAACAGCAGAGCAGATCATGTTATACTCATGGAGCATCACTCTTGGAAATGAAAGGCAGGAGTTATCTTCACACTTTTGGCTGCACTTATTCTGAGGTCAAGGTCAAAGCAGATTTCTAGTGTCCATATGGCTAATATTTCATGCCAAGACAAGTTGCTGCCACCAAACAAATTCAAAGAGGAAAGGATGACAATTTATTTTGGATTTGGTGTATGAAGATAATGTTTCAGGATACTTTAGGCCTGCTGTTCTGAGCACACAAGATGAAGTGCATTGGCAGGTCTTATGAGATACTAGATTATAATGATTGTAATGCCTGCTAAAGTTTTTGGATGTTCTTTGTGTAACTAATTTCTCTCACAGCTCACGTGCAGAAAAACATCTCTATTGCGTTAATATTCTTCTCCAGGAAATTCTTAAGGAATAAGGAAGTTGTCAGCTTTTCTGCATATTGTGCCCTGGGGTTAGAAACCTTGATCTTTGACTAAAAACCTACCTAACATCCATCTCCACTTCCTGAAATACTGGTAAATCAGAAGCTTGCTGCTGTAAAGATTTATAATCTCTCTGGGGCAGTCTGTTGCGGTAGCAGGTCACCACACATCAGGCATGGGAAGCCAGATGCATCATTTAGCTAGTACCTTTAAGTGACTTGTAAAGTATGGATAATTATTCAAAGGAAATACTACATCAGAAGTAATTTATCTGATAATAAACAATAACCCCCATGACACTTGGCTGTCTCAGGCTGTGGCAGTCAGGTTTCGCTCATCTGCTAGCCTCCCTTTAACAGCCTCTGCAAAGCCACCATGGCCCCTTAAGCTACAGCTTCTTAGGACTTTCTTTTACTGGCTGAATGTACCACTAACTCCTTCAGTGACAATCAGAGTTATTCTGTGCCCCTGACTACTGAACATTCAGCTTAGTAGATTATTGTAAAAATAGCCAGTGCTCTATATTTAGGAAGAACCAGATGACAATAAGAACTTCACAGTGGGCTTTTGCTGGTCCTTTTAAGTAGCATTAATTTGCTTTATAACTGATCAGCAGCCAACTTGAAAGCAAAAGTAAAGCTGGAATTGGTATTTTCAGATGCTCTGCGTCATAACCTAAGCATGCTCTGGCTGAAATTGCGGTGATCTGGAGTGCCCAGAGCTCCTGCTTACTTTTCTATCACTTGAGGATATGCAATGTCTTACAAAGTGGGACTCTTATTGAGGTCCCTGATATCAGACTGCCCTTTTGGCAATTTTGGCTTAAGCCTAGGAAAATGATATTCTGAATTTCTTTATTAAGGTGCAGGAGGCATTTGTCACAGAAATTAACTTCACCAGCTCCAAATTTCTTCCCTTCCCAGTCTCTGTCTCTGCTTCACAAATGCATCTGCACCGAGAAAAGGGCCACGGTGCGTACGACACCAATCATCCCCCAATGCTTTAGCTTGCCCTTCATCAGCCTACCACTGAAAGGAAACCTGGTTGCTATCAAGTTGTCACGGCCAAAGTTTTGATATCCCAGGTGAGATGGTACATTGCAGATGCTTTTGGTCAGTTCAAAGCAGTCCTGCAGCTCTTTGCCAAAATCCTTCAGTTTTGGCTGCCAAAGACTCTTGGAAATGATGTCACTTAAGAGCGTAAGCCCCTTGGGTAAGGACAAGCATAATGGTATACAGACTAATGTAAGCTCATTATAGCAAATAATAATAATAATAAATTATATTTTCAAAGGTCAGTTCACACCATTAAGTTTTTTTCATAAGGGGCCATTTCTACAGTATAGATGCTCAGGCTGAGAAGGGGTCAAACTGGTTTGGCTTTTAAATACTGTGTGTCAAATTCCCGCTTTTGGAGTCTAATTTTATGACTACATTAAAACTATTCAACCCTAATGAGGCGGCTGATTGACCTGACATCTCTGTGGTGTGAACTGTGTCATCCTGTGGTCTTGCATAGTGCACCAAGAAGGGAATATTAAGTACAAAATGAATTAACTCAAGGATGATGCACAGCAGAGTGACAGCAGAGTGTACACAGAGGGTACTGATGTACATTTAGCCATAAAAACTCCTTCCTGACAACATGGTGCAATGGTTCAAATCTCAACAGGATCTCCCTGCAGTGCTTCTTCCCACGGTACACTCACATGAGGAGTCCAGAAATGGTGTGTACAGTTGTTTAGGTGAAGAAAATCAAGGAGTTCCTTTACAGCAATGTTTTAAAAGACCATGGTTGATGTCCTCAGGAAGTCTCAGTAAAGTTGGGAAGAGAAGTATTTTGCTTTCCCAGACTACGAAATCGGCAGGGTCATACTGTTTGGGAACTTCCTCATGGCCCTTTTATTTGCATGCAGGAAGCAGAACTGCCTCCCTCCACACCAGAAAAACAAAGCAGTTCGGGCCCCTGATGTTCTTTGTTTTATCTCAGGACCTCAGCAGCCCTCACTAGGAGCCAGTATCCTGCCACAGGACAACATTAAAAGGCTTCATTTAGGAGCGAATACCACCTGGTGCTGCCTGGGACACTTCACGGGCACTGCGAGAACAGCCTTTTTGCATGACATGGCAGAGCTGGCATGTGGCTGTCGAGTCAGCTCACGAATTCAGCATCCCCAGGGCAACCCCTTTAAACAGCACAAACTTACATAACTTCTGATCTAAAGCCTGTGGAAAGGTTCCCAATTACTTTAGCGGGCTTTGGACCAAGTCCTAATTGCTGGAGATACAGTGGAAACTTTTGAGCTTCACATCACATTTTCTACGGTGCTGGAATATGCACAATGAGCTCAGTCTGGTATTCGACCCCTTCTGGCCTCTGCTACCTCGGACCTTGAAGCAAGACAAACAGAGCCAGCCACCCTGAGCAGTACTTGGCAAACATTTTTGCTCTAGGAAGTCAGGAAGAGCTTTTTGTGCAGAGACCTACTGCTGGACTCGTTATTTCGGACTGCCATGGGCAAGGGAAGCAAAGGGAGCCGTCCTACAAAGCACCCGTTATCTACAGATGCAGGGCTTGGGTGCACATGGGCAGTGTATGGGGCTGCTGAAGCCCCTCTATGCTTCTAACAGTCTTGACTCAATATTGGTGAGAGAAGGTTGTGGAATACGTGTTCAAAGCAACAGCAATGTCATTGTTGTAACGAAAGCTTCCTTCATGACACTATTAACTTCTCATGTGTCTCTCAGCAAACCTAAAACATTACAGGAAGCAAAATGAATCTTTAATAGATGGAAACGGTGCAGGAAGTGTATATTATTACTTTTGTTACGGACATTTCTTTGTAATCTCCCAAAGCAGTATGATTTTCACTAATAATAAAGCAGTCTTTGTACAAAGAGTTAAACAAATTTCATTTCCATGATTGGTGGCAGAACTGAAGGAAGAAAAAGTAGGTTACTCTGCACAGAAAATTTCTCTTCCATGCCTATCAGTGGTTGTCATGCCAGAACTCCCAGATATTAACTTACAAGTTATTGTCCGTTTTCCCTTTTAAGTATTAAACAGGGCGATCAGCTCCAACTTGAAAACACAAGATATTTGGTAAAATGCAGGGAACGAGACACAGAGTAACAGCTCTATTTGCAATAACATAGAACAGCCCCAGCAGAAGCTCTGGAAATCACATGTACAAACACAAATTAAGGAGTACTCGCTGACACTCCCTGTGCAACAACAGTAACAGTAGCTACAGTTTTCACATGGCAAGATGCCCTGGTTCTTCAACAATATAAAACCATTGCAGAACACTATTATTGCCTCTAAGATGCACTTCCATCAAAGACTTTGAGAGAGTGAGCTTGTAAATCAAAATTCCTTTCTGGTCCTCCAGGGAGTTAAACAATGGGTGATAGAAATAGGAGGACAGTGTCGTGTAGTCACAGAGCAGGCAGCTCTCAATTCATTCTCACACTGCACTAGAGACTCACAGATACTGGGAATAGGTGCTTTAGAAATGCTTCTTAACCCCTGTTCAGCTAAATATATACAGATATCCAAGCTGCTGAACCTTGTGAAAAGGCTTACTGACAAACTAGGACAACAGTAATTACTGAGAGGAGGATAATAAAAAGAAAGTGCCTGAGCCTAGCTGCTTGTTCAAGATAATCACTTACCTGAAAATATCATTTGGACTTGTCAGCAGACATCCTCACCTGCTCACATCACACAGACTGGGAAGCTTCATCCCTCAATAGACAAAGGAAAAATACATCTTCTCCCTAACGAGGCAGCTGCACGCAGGAGTTGCTGTTATTGTTGGAACTGGTTTGGAGGAATGAGGACAGAGACAGCCCAGGCAGGCGTGTCTTGCAGGGCTGTGCAGCGAGAGGGCTTGCTCCTTTATGGAGTACCTTTGCAACTGCAAGGCAAGATTACTTACTGAGCCAGTCCCCCCCTCTGCCAGCGGATCGAACGGCTGCTTGGTATTCCAGCTTGGTTACTCATCAAGTCCAGATACAGTTTGTCTGACACGGGTCTATTCAGATGCCAGAGGATTGCTGGCAGTTCTCGTCTTCTGGGAACAAAACAGCAACAAGCACCCCAGCTGCACGCCCTTGTGAGGCTGTTCAGCCCCTGTTTCAAGGCAGAGTACCCTCCCTCCAGTGCAGCGTTTAGCCTCTTGTGTGTGGAAGAATTTTACAGATCTACCTCCTGCTTCTGCACCTCCACCAGATTTCCACGTAATTCAATTATCTCTAAAGATATTAATATACCTGTCAGAGAACAACAGGGGGAATTAAATAGCGATCATCTTCTCTCCTTCTCCTTCCCTGGCATCAAAATGCACGTTTTGTATTTTATCTCTTCACCCTTCAGAGGTGAATGGGCAATTTCTACTTTGCAACCATAAAGAAGACCACAGATCCTGTGATCTCTAAAGCCATAATCCTACTTCCCTTCTTCCATTTCTTCTTTTCTCTGTTTCTCTCTTTCCTTCTGGCACACCTGGGTGTCTGGAAGAACACACTGCCTGAAGAGCACAAAAATGTGCCCTGTGCGGCCAACTGCCAATCCCTCAAAAGGCACAGGGAAACGGTAAGAGAGCAACAAGTTGGGAGCCTCTTGAGATCAGTGTAAGAGCCCCCCAGGAGTAAGAGGGCAATCTCCGCTCTCAATCTGTCATTCAGAGACCCTGTTGTATCTAGGGGTGCTGCAACAGTCCAGGAAGTTTGTTACATGGGCTCCTCACAAAATTAGCTCCTAATATTTTGCTAGAGGGAAAAGCTAGTTCCTTCTTCTCTCTTATCATACCAGGTGAGAAGATCCTCCTTTTTCCAGGTCCTAGATACAAGCATGTTGCAGCCAGACTTCTTTTTTGATGCTGTGGCTCAATCAGAAAAGAATGGTGCTGTGATGACAGGCTGGAGATTCGTCAGCATTAGCAGCTATGGGGCCTATGACAGTGACCCCAGTGCTGATTTTTTGGGACTGAAGTCCCTGTCGGGAAGGCTAGGAAGATGCATATATGAAATCACAAGTATATTTTACCCATAGTTACACGAACTCTGTTTTCACAGCCATGATCATTTCATGGAGGACATGGAAAGATGGAGTACAAATAATAACCTTAGATGTGCTTTGCATTTTTTTGCTGTCGTGTTGATGCTCCTTCTCTCCCTGCCATTTGCAGTTCAGTTCTCTCCCTTACTGCTTCCGGTCTGAAGGTTTTTCTAAGTAAAGATCTCCAGTGCATTATATATTTTAAAAAAGGTCTCTACAAATAGCTTGTTTAGCAGTTTCTAGAACTCAGGGCTGATTAAGAGCTTGCTGCTGAAACAATAATTTAGCACGAAGCTGCAGCTGGTGTAACAAGAGAACCATGCCATGTATTTTAACCTTTGCTGGAGGATTTGGCACATCTGTAAGTAGCAACTCACCACAGATTTCTTCCCTGTGTGCTGTCATGGATGGAAACATATAGCTCAAAACTGCAGAGACTGTCGTTTGGAATTTCAGATGAAAACTCTTCATAAGGACAGAGGCTCTGTGCATTCCCTTGTCCAAACCCACATGGAACAAACCAAAAATAATTTTAAAAGCACACGCGTGTTCCTTAGTCTGACAGCTCCCCCCTCACACAAAGCTTGTCCAGCCCCAGCTTTGCATACGCACATCCCCTCCTTTCCAGCCTTTACTTGGCAGCAGTTTTTGTTGGCAGGATGCTGTTGCCAAGGGAGACAGAAAGGATGTGCAGCTGGCTTTTCTTTCACCTGCACTTAGTGTTGCTGATCCTATTTATGTTACTGCAGAACCTTTGGCTTCTAAAAGACCTACCATCAATGTCACCGGACCTTCTGAAGAGTTTTGACAATGACACAAATAGCTGTGGCCTCTGATGGAAAGCTTAAAATAGGATCTTGCCAAAGAGAGGATGGAGTTGATGTCCAGATGCTGACTCAAGCAAGGGTATCTGTTTCACAAGCAGCAATAAGAAGGTGGAAAGAAGCATTCAGAGCCATCTTAAAAAGGTTTCTGACAACTCCCCAAAACAGTGAGTAACTTCAGATATGTAAGTTACATGCTTTGTCTAAGGCAGCCATGGCTCTGGCAGGCAATTCACCCCATCCACAGGCTGACCACAGAGAGGCTCCTCGCTTCCCCTTAGCAAAAGAGGTCACATAGAGGATGATGGGCTTCACCTAGATGTCCAACTTTCAGCTGATGAAAATTAGGTCAGATGAATCCCACCTTATATCCCTCTATCTATTTACATGGCATCATCATAAAGCAAACCAAGGATTTTAGTACAATAAAGGTATTAAATGAAGGTGATATTTGAAAAGGTGAAATGTAGTCTCTGTATTGCCATACCTTCCAGGAGAGGAAATCCTACTGCTTTGGACATTCAGAACCACTTTCTACAGAACACCAAACAATGAGCCGTAGAGAGCAACACTTCATTGGCATGAAGAGTGGACTAGAGCAGGGCCTGGCAGCCTTTCCATGGTAATGCATTAGGAAGCATTTTTCCTTCCCCTATTAGAGGGTAAGTGGGCAAGCATAATTCAGCTGAATCTAGGAGCTGCTGCCTCTCAAAGAAACAGCACACTACCAATCAGCTGCGCCTGACCCCTGCAAGGCAAGACATCTGGCGCCTGCTGAACTAGAAAGCATGTAGTGTGAGGAAGTAGGAGCCACTTCCTCATGGAAAAGCCTTTTTCCAAAAAAGCACAGCTCCTAGACCCGCTGCACTCCTTTCAAAATTCTCCCACTTCCAGCTGAAGGTAACCAAGTCAGAAGCTTTTGATTCCAGCACGATATGTCTTCCAAACCTAATTTCTTCAGCACCAAGCCCCCAGCTCTAAGTAATTTACACCGACATACCTATCAATCAAGGATGCTTATTCTAGGCTCAGGATACTCCTTTGTTACAGCACAGTCATTTTTAGCTTGTCTTTTCTAAGGAAACATTTCTAGAGGCAGGTTGCCTATCCCTCTGTCTGTCTTTCTCAGTAACTTCTGATCCATGGCTGATTTCAAATATTTTAACACACTGTATAACAACTGGTGAGGAGACAGAGCAGTGTGTCCTACTCATGGATCCCTCTGCTTCGACAATGCAGACCTTTTTTTCTCTACTTTGCAAAAGCTGTGTTTAAATTTTCCAGCTGCAGGTACAGAAATGTTGGTATTGCAGCCAGAAGGGATGTTACAGCTATGCATAGGCTAACTTCTACAAAACCTGAAGGTATTTCAGTCATTTCATCTGTTCACTCTAAGTAATTTGGATGATTTATTACCTATGTCCCCTTCAAACACGTTCTTATCTCCAACTGCCTGGTTATCCTTGTGTTGATCTCCAATGAGAGCTTGTAATGAGGAATTTGCACCAATTTGTTGAGCAGGTAACACACAATTAAAGTAACTGTTATATTTACCTACAGGAAAGCTTTACCTTTTTTTTTGACCATTGCCCAGTTGAAGGAAAAGGGACACTGTGCCTCAGGGTGTGTAAATGGGCAGCAGAGGCTTGTGCAGTTATTCACTGTCCCAGTTTATCATCTGGGCAAATCAGAACCAAACCAGGTCAGGATCAAGGGAGTCAGCATTTCCAGTATGGGGGACTGGCTACTGGTTTGGGGGTACAAAGTGTCAGATTTGAATGGGAATAATTCCCAAGGTGGACTTGGGGTATAAAAGGCAGCGACAATTTCCACATCCAGATTTTCTCCTCTGAGCATAGCCTGAGGATGTAAGGTTACATATGAATCAGCCAGAAAGGCTGTAATGTGCTGCTTTTATTATCTGCTGGATTATAGAGGGCTAGCAAAGCCTCTGGAATGGATGTAAGGTTGCTAGGGAAAGAAGTGAGCTGTTAATTTTCATTTCTGCTCGTCCTTCCTACAGACTAGCAACAGCTTTCTTTTTTACAAAACAGAAGTTTGTATTGCCTCTTATATGTCTTGAGTTGAACCTGGCTTCAGCGAAGGCTGATTTCAGAATAAGCTGGAAGTTCATCATGGCCCAGCTGCACTGAGCCACGTGGGTGCTCCATGAGCTGCTCTTCCAGGAAGTCTGCTAATGGCCTGAGGGGGTCAGCGAAGCCCTCCACAGCCTGCAAAAAGTGCAGATGCATGCCTGAAACTCAGGAGTTTCAGGGGTGCATGTTGCATTATGATGTACAAGGATAAAAGGGAAAGACCAAATTCCCTTCTTGAACGTATCAGCTGCTCACTGCAGAGATGAAGAAAGGGGGTTTTGCTCCATTAAGTGAATTGCAGGATTGCACAGGTATTGAGATATGGATTTTTTGCCATCCTTTGAAGGAATGATAGTCCAACGCGATGTAGAAAATCGTATGCTCTTGTAAGTAAGGTCACAGCAGTAGCTGGATATAATTTCTGCTAATGAGAGCAGGACTCTGCTGCTTATCTTTCACTCAGTGTTATTGCTCCTGAATTAGATTCAAGAGGTGGAGATATGCAGTCTCATACACAAAGAACATAAGGGTGAGATGGCATGGTGATACAGTGTACTTGATTAGTCAGGGGATCAGGAATTCAAGTGGAAATACGTATGAAGTTAGGAACAGGATCTCACTTTATAAAAATATGCTGTATCAACTCTGCAGTTCATTCACATCTGCAATTCATATTTCCTATTCACCATGAATGCAGTTACAAAACAAAGTAAAATAGTTTCACCTTTCTGTGTGGATGGTCTCTTTCTACAAGAACATTTGCATTTTTTTAAAAACAATTCACTACCAATACGTATGTGCTACTTCGGAATGTTATTTTGAACATGTGTTGGTCTTGTCTTTTGACAGGAACACGTTGCATATCTGAAATATCATTTACATTCAATGGTTTAAATGTTCACAGTGGTCTCAGGTCATTAGAGTTTCATCCTGCCTTAAATGTGACAGGCTGGTGCTGTCATAAGCGCTTCTTCACACCATCAACATAGAGTCACTGTTTGGAATAATAGTAATAATAATGAGCACAGCCCCTATCACACCATAATTTGCTCTGTACTTTACAAGTAAGATATTCTGTCTCTCCTTTCTGGTTAAACCTGCCTCTATTTATATTCAGGAGAGAATCTGCTTCACCCATTCCTGAAATGTGGACCTCCACAATTTTATTTTGGAAGGAAATTGGGCTGACAACCCTAACAACTTCTGATTATTCACAGAACAGCCCTTGTGAAGAGATTAAATGTACCAGTGTTTCCATGTTGCCCTGTCAGCACACAGCCCTTCAGGGATCTTCTCTTGATGTGAAATTTAGCTCAGCCCCAATGTTCATTCATCCTTGACTTCTGTTTTGTTAATACCAGTTATGCTGTTGGTGATATGACGTGGACATCTTATCTCTCTCCTTCCCCCTCCAGCAACCACGCTGGAAGCCTCATTTAATTTCAGTCAGGCTATTACATAGTTCCCAAAGCATGGTACTTACTCTTCAGCTATTGCTGATGGGGGATGGACCCAGCAGGCAAACCACAGAGTGGCTGTTCTCCTACCTCTCCCCTGCACCATCTCCCCTCCAGGAGCAGAGCATCTGTGCAATGTTGCACAGCAACCCTGGATGGCTACCAAGAGAGCACCAAGTGCTCAGACACCTCTGCCTTTACAGTAAATGTACAGCCTGGGTGTCCTGTGCTGAGAAAGCATCGCAGGAGCAAAGTCCTGAGGTGCTTGTCCTAATACTTTGCTATGCGATCTGTCTCTAGCCCTGCGATCAGACTGCTCTGCTTTTGAAGGCTATTGTTTTGTTGGGATTTTTTTTGTTTGTTTGTTTGTTTGTTTTTTTCTGGTAGCAGTGCAGAAATGCCAGCCATGTAACAGGAACATTCATTTTTTGGTAGTTTTGGTGCCTACCTGAGTGGTAGCACCTGCCTTCACTGCACTGCCCTTAATATGTCTGACTGCCTGGGTTCCAGGAAGGGCTTGAGATTTCCTGATGCATCGGCAACAAACTAAACACAGCTGTGGGTTCTTTCCTGAGAAACAACACAAGTGCAAACATACCCAGTGGTGCATTTGGAAAGACAAATTCATCTCTGAAATAGCTAATAACACGTTTTTACTGCTTACACTGCTCTGATCCAGGCTTTCCTTGGTCTGGACTTAGTTTATTAATATACAAAACATAACCTTGAAACTAGGGCACAGCAGAGCTAATGACAAACATAGAACTTTTCTGTTCAAGCACTCTGAATGAACTATGGTTAAACATCACTCTGGGTCCTCAACAGACAGATGCTGGAGGAGCTGTGTGGCAGTCATATGTTATATTCCCATGAAATGCAATGGTAGTACTGACATAAGTGTCTTGTCATGCTTTTGCCTTATTACTTTTTCCCTTTCTCTCTTTTTAAGCATTCTCAGCTGTCGTTGCACCCAAGCAGTAAAATTATTCCCACAGTAAAGTGCAATATTGTAAAGCAATTCTGTTTGGAGACAGTAAAGTGCAATATTGTAAAGCAATTCTGTTTGGAGACAGAGCACTAAGTGTGGCCTATCAGTGTTAAAGCTGCAGAAGAGCATTAGTCTCTGCATTAACGTTAACTACCATGGCTAAGAGAATATATTAGCAACAGCCTTAGTAAAGGTCAGGACACCAAGAGGAAGGAATACCAAGAAGCATTATACAAAGGACATAATTTTAAGATAAAGTGCTGAGTTTCAGCCCCATTCAATGTGAGTTGAAAGGACTGGGTGGAAATAAATAACAGAAGGCTTGCTTGAGGGACCAATTTCAGGACCATTGATAGCAGTGCCAGAAAAAGTCCACCAGGACAGATGGTTGCTTCTGCTGCACCAATGTAAATCTAGGATGACCCCTCTCCAATTAGTAAGATTATTCAGCATACAAATGATTCTGAGAGGAGAACACAGGAAACACCAAAGGAACCAGCAGAGGTGAAACAAGGTTGGGAGCTGAAGACCTATGACCAAATGAGAAGTAAATAATCGAAGCTTAATGGCAATTAAGGACTGGAAGGAGTAGTCAAAGGAGTGGAGAGGTTCATCTTTTGTTCTGTTTAAATCTGGGTACTGGGTGGGCCACCTGAACCCATCGTGGCAGCTCAGCACAATGAGTGCTTGGGTGCTTGATTCCCCTTTTCCTGGTTTGTTGAAAATTAGTGTTTCAGCCAAACAGGAGATTTAAATAAAACTGAAGTACTTGCCTACCAAAGATGTGGAAAACAGCTGCTTGGCCCAAGATTATTTGCAAGCCATAACTTGTATATAGTAGCTAAAAATGGTTTTTCTGACATGAACCAAGGTTAGTGGCAGAAATGCCTAAGATAACAAGAAACCTGCCTAAGGTTATATTTTGATCAGAATCTGACTTCTAGGTTTTGGCCCTGCCTCAGCAAGGCCCTGGAGTGAGAGCCGCTTCCATCTGACGTCAGTGCCATCACCGTCACACACGATCAACACTTCACTGATCTGGGACCAGGGTGGGAGCAGGCAGATTAAGCAGAGGGAGCAGCAAAATCAACATGAACCTCTGCTGTTACAGGCCTAAACCAGAGAAGATTTTTGAGGGGATGTACAGCATGCAGTTCTTTATGCAGCTACTTTACTCTTCCATTCTGCTGTGCTTATTTAGTGTATGTTTATTCAAAAGTGTCCCTGCTGGGAGCTGCTCCTGCATGCTCATTCACTGTCAATTACATTGCCAGAAACACAGCAGCACCTACAGCAACATTTCTATTGCATTGCAACTATTTCCTTAAGATGACCTTGGGGCCGAGATATTTACCAGGAGAGAAATAAAACAAAAAGAGGAAAAAATGACATGGCAACAGTTTGCAACAATTTGTGAAGTTGATGTGATTTGAGCTTGCACACTACAGGCAAACACTTTGTACTTGCTATGGCAGTATAAAGCATGTCTTGCTCAGAACTCTGTGACAACTTCTGCCTCTGTGTAAATTAATACTTCTGATTAGTCCTGTTTTATTTCACATCCATCACAGGAGATCCACTGTTAGGGCTTTGAACAATACAAATCCACATACTAGTAATTATGAAAAAATACATTTAGCAAGACACAAATGTTTCACATTTATCAGCAGTGCCTTGGGCACTTTACAGCGTTTTTTCTAACACATTTTTAATTTCTGCTGTCAGATTTCTCTTTGAGTGTAGTAACTAACTGGAGTCAAAGGTTGTATAACTTCACACTGGGCTCAGGCTTGGCTACTTAATTTTTCAGTATGCCTCTTGAAAAAATCATCTAGCTACCATGCATGCGTCCAAGGCAGTAACTGATCTCTCAAGCTACGTGGCATGCACCACGTATGCATGGGAAAAAAATATCCAGACTTATTCCTTGAAATTACATCATATTACTTAACTTATCCAGTGCTGTTTCCAAACTTTCCCTCTCTTTATATGTAAAAACTTTGGCACATACTAAAAATATATGTGGAATAGTTTAGAAAGCACTGAAAAGATGGCAAAAGGGAAGAATGTACTTAGGGCTCTGACCAAAATTATGGTTCCCTAATAAGCCTGTGGTTTTAAGATACATGTAACTGTCACAATAATTATTTAACTGGGCTAAAACTTTTCAGGTTTGGAGTCAGTCCAGATGTGCTACTTCCGGAAGACAGGAGAAAGAGCAATATAAGGCTCAGCCCTGAACCAAAGCAGAGGAAGTTCTCATCTCTGCTTGCTCACTAGGGTCTTGGGTGCAGCTGGACACAAACACCTTCTCACCACCGCAGCAGCTGCTCTTGGCAAAGCATGATTAAAAAGTGAATATGATTACAACAATTTTTACAAGTTATTTTAAAAATCATCCCTGAAGATAAATATTTATTTTTAAAAATGAAATATGTGGAATTGTTGGAAAACAAAACAAGTGACAGCAAGCTTTAATCAGAGCAGGAGATTTTCACTGATTCTTTATTGTCCAGTCACCTACAGAGTGCCTCTGGAGGCACAGGAAGATCACGACCTCGCTCGCCAAGGCCCTTCTGACATAAGAAGACTGTCTGCGTAGCCCTGCATTATCTTAACAGCTCTATCTCACGGTCTAACATAGACCTTGACGCGAGTGGGGGACAGGGACGATGAAGGGGAAAAGGTGTATCGGGAAAGCTCTGCCTCTTGGTTTCTGGAATGGCAGCAAGAGATGTGCTCAAGGGCAGGCTGAATCACTTTGCAGAGAGCTGCTCTGCTTCGTCACTGCTTCAAAGGGAAATATTTGAAAACTTGCTCTCTTTGTGGCTCCAGACAATGGTCTAGTGAGATAGAGAGGGCATCACAAGCTCTGGGGTCAGGCATCACATGCAGATAGCATCAGGGTTTTCCTGCTTGCTTCCATGCAGCCCATATGGGGACCTTGGAGAAAAATCACAGGGAAATCTTAGCAGGGATGAAAACAGCAGGTTGCTGTAGAAAATATTCTTTAAAATCCTTTAAGTTTTAGTAAAGATTCAGCTCTTTTTCTACAGCAGGCTAAAACTTGTTCTGTGTGATTCCACAGAGGGTGTTCTCTTTTCCACAGGAGATGGAGGTGAAAAGCCTCCACCTCTCCAGGCACAAGGAAGGAGGGAGGGCGGGAGAAAGGGATGGAAGAATCTCATTTGGCTTTTCCTGTAGCAGATGTGTGGGGTGAGCAGACCCCACCTAGCCCTTCATTTTCAGTTCCTGGTCCAGGCAACACACATGCTTGACCACCTCATAGGCACTTCAGAGCAACAGACCAGCTCATGCGAGTCACCTGGCCCTACTGAAAGCCAAAAACCACTGCCAACTTGAGGCCATCTTGGGGCTGGCTCTGCACCTGGAAAGCTGCAAGGCCAAGTGCAGTCTATCGTTTCATGACATTTTCACAACACACTGAAAGCCAGCAGTGCAGAGCAACCCCTCCAAAGCTCCAGCCTCATCACAGTGGCACAGTTCATTAACAGGATCATGTCAATGTATGCTTCTCCCTACACCTCCCTCCTGAGACAGCGCTGTTGAGCTGCTAGCCATAAACAAACACACTGATTGCAAGGGGGAGGAGGAAAGGGAGTACTGAAGGGGAAGGGAGAAACAGAATAATATTTTTAGAGGGTATGGCAAAATAACCAAGTGTAGTCTCCGTTTTAAAAAAAAAAATAATCACCCATTCATTCATTCACAGGAATGAATATGATCAAACTCACCCTCCGTTGAATAAGCATTGCTGATGGCAGTTATGCAAATCCATTCCTAGCAGACTCCTGGTGGTGTACATCTACATGCCTTCCTGTGATGTGTGTATGGTTATGCTGAAGAGTCTTCTTGTCCAAAGATGAAATCTCTGGACTGAGAAGCCCTCCCTTCTGTGTACCCACAGGCAACAGGCACGCTACAGCAGTAGTTGCGGGAGAATAAGGCTGGGGATATCAGTGTTATTTCTAACTAACATATTTCATTTATTTCTTGTTTATCTTTTTATCAATAAACAGATTAGAAAAAAACACAACTTTTTATAGTTCATATCTAGGTTCCTCTTCCAGTAAACACATCATGGTCTTTCATTTGTCAGAAGTTAGAAAAAACTAGTGTCAAAGGCTGCCCAAGAAAGACACTACCATGGATCAGATGGAGCGTGCTGAGGTTGTCTAAGTGTCCACACAGCATGGTCCCCATTGGGACAGCAGATAAAATTTCAGACTTGCAAGGCTCCTTCTTAGTCTCTATTACAGACCTTGGGCAAAATTATCTCATATGGAGGCACCGTCTTGACATGGCAAAACCTCCTACCATGTATGCACAACACAGTTTATGAAGATAAAATCTATTTAAAAGGATGCCTGCTCATGCAAAGTGAAGCCACAATCGCATTTGCCTAACTCTAAATGTGTGTCATGACAACTGAAGCTTAGCTCAGGCGTCAGGTATGAATGCTCTGACAGCAATTCAGAAGAGATAAAATATCTTGAAATGAGTGTATGAGAGCCCTGGTTGACACACTGACCTCAGCTAGACCCAGCGGGCCTTGCTGAGGCACGTGGCTGTTGGACCAAGTAGAGAATAGCACTAAGAGATATCAGGGGATGGCTGGACCATTTGGGGAGGCTTCTTGTGATGGTTTAGGAGTAGAAAGACTTGATTTCTGAATTGCTGTTCCTCTGCTGTTTGCCTGATACAGCAGTGACAATCTGATAATGGGCACGGGCTGGGAAAATCCACTTTTTGTAAATATGCTATGGGTTTGAGGGGGTTTAACACACCTGTTCCCTTTAACCATTTAGAGCTTAGAGTGATTTTTCTTGGTTCAAGCAGCTTATTTGAAGATGAAGGGTCAGATTTGGTGGAATTTTATGGGGAATTTATGTGGAATTTCACGCAAGGGCTCAGCTTGATAGAAACAAGAAGTTTCACCCAACAAGAAACCCAAGTCAAAGGCTAGTTCAAACCCACTGAATGGATTTACGTGACTGATCCCACATAATTTGGGTAAGATGTAGTTTATACTTGCATTCTGGGTTTCTAAAAAATGAGTTTGTCTCTCTTTACTGTCACTAACATGTCAAGTCAAAGCCCCAAACTGACACGGAAATGGCAACATCAACTCTTTTAACTACCACCCCCTGGAATGGGGAAGATAGAAAGACCCCTGCAGAGAGCAGACTTAGATCATTGGTATAAGGAAGGAAAAGAAGAAAGGACAAAAGAGATGCCCAAGACAGGGAGTAGAGAGAAAGAGAGGAAGGAAAAGGGGAACAGAGAAAAGCAGGCATAGAAAATGGTGGAGTATGCATATTTTCTTACCAAGCGACACTTGATACAAGAAATATGTCCAGAAGAAATAATGTTACCTGCAAAGGTTAATTGCTATACATGACCAAATCCTTTTTCTGATCATTGCACAAATCTCCCATTGACATAGCCGAGATATTTACTCCATGCTGAATGCACGTTATTTATACTTCAGCCCATGGATTCGCATCAGAGCTGGAACTGGGCCTTTCGTGCAGAATAAATCTGACATTCCTCCTTTTGACCTCTGTCTAACATTCTAGGAAAAACGAATTTCTTCATGAATATGTACAAAATGTGCCAAGATGAGTTCTGCCCTCGGACTGGCATTTCAGTGGGTCTGTAATGCTGTATTTCAAAGCAAAATTTGGCCTTCGACTCTAATTGCTCCCAACTCTAGAAATATTGAATTGATTTTCCTCAGACATGAACTGTTTTCTCCTTCATCACTGAGGTCTATAAAACAAGCCGAGTTCAAATTTCCTAGCGTCAGCTGTTCTTGAGTTATGAGGGCAGAGAAGCTGCAACCGTAACAAATAGGAATAGCTGGTTTCTCTTCACACCCACATATCATAAAAAAAATGCCATGCTGATTTTGCTGAGAGTTCTTGAAATATTCACCTTTAGGCTGAGGCCAAGCCTGAAAAGTACACTGCCACCCCCTGAGGAACTTTCTTGAGAAAATTAGAAACAAGTGGAAAATGGGGATAAGCCTGGAAATGGAAACCAATCTGAAGCCATAACAGTGGTTTGTTTCCACAGGAGTAATTAGCAATTCCCACACCTCCATGATAAATTAGCTTTGTAAGAGCCTACAAGCTCCTGAGTTGGACTGTGGCTTTCTTCTTTCCTAGAAGAGACATTTTTGTTCCTAGCATCAGATAATCACAGGCTGTTTAGGGCAATTTTAATCTGTTTCTTATGTATGTCTGGC
>JAVJGJ010000047.1:98562998-98575624 GCA_035590215.1 Microhierax caerulescens
CCTCCCCCCAATGAATGCTGACTAGTCTCTGTCCCTTCTGCCACTTTGTTTAAGTCACATTTGCCTTCAGAGAAAAATGTGGGAGCATCACGAATAGGAATGGAAAGCTCTGTCATATGGAGACACTAGGATGCAACGTGATTATCATGTTAACCAACTCACTGCCCTTTGGATGCTTGGCCCACATCCAACAAAGTGACATCAACGTGGTGCTCTGGCCACATGCTGCAAGTCATCAGATTGTACCGAAATGTCAAACAGTGTCCTGGATGCTGAGGGGATCTCAGGACCTGATCAGCAAAGTGCTGCACATCTCTGCCTGGCTGGTTCCATGCTTCCTCAGCAACAAGTGCAGCACACTGCACGGGGGCAGCAGGGCTGATCCACCCTCTTGGAAAGCCACTCAAATCATTACAGAATCCCCTGGGGGCAAGCAGGCCAAGGCATATCCTTCACTATTTTCTACAGCAAACACTAGGTGCAAAAAGTAAAAATATTAAATGGGCATCTGGCCTCTCCTTGCTAAAAGAGAGCCTTTTCTTATGGGATTTCTTTCAGACCTTCTACTGAAATGCAAGCATTTCGGGGAGCCTTGTGTGCTTTGACTTGCGTAAATCAAGGGTTGAATTTGCAACCTATAGATCACTGGAGCCTGAGGAGCCCTGGCTCCCAGTAGGGGCCTATACACTGATGTTCTGGCACCCATCTGCTAGCCACCGAGACATGACCCACCTGTGGCGGGCAAAGGCACAGACTGAACCCTCTCTTCCAGCACTGGGCTGCCAGTTATACCCCTCTCCCAGTGCTGTCACACATAAACTGGGCAACAGCCCAATCACAGGCATGGTGCAGCAAATCCAGAGTCAGGACTTTGCTTTCTGAGGCTTCCTCTGGTTTGGTAGCAGTACAGCCATGACCACAGTCTTGCCCTTTTAGCAAATCAAGGTTCATTTCCTACCCAGTCTATCTTTTGTCTTCTCCCTAATCCATCAGTGAAGTTACAAAGCTGAATTTCCATGGCAACAGACTGTGAGATTAGAGAGAAAGTACTAGGCAGGATCAAGCATCTGAAGTGGAATTGGGAAAGGGAAAGAACAACATTACTTAAAAAAATTAACAGTCATAACAGGAGGAATAATAAAAAGAAAACAACAGGCAGGTCAGATAATCTCCTCCTGGTGTAATGACTCCTTTTGGTTTCTGACAAAGCCAGCACCAGCAAAAACACCCTTTCGTACATGCAGAAACCCAAATTGTCTCTTTACTTCCTTTGAAGTCAACAGCAACTCCAACAGGAGCAAGATATAGTTGTCCAAGAATTTGCAGGGAAATTCCCAGCCATTGGGAAAATTCCCCAGTATCTGCCTCTTCTTGCGTAGGAAGAGCCCGCTGCATGTTGTCACAAGCCTCTAGTGAAAGAGCATTGCCACCTCCACAGATCGTGGGACACAGATTTTAAACACGTTTTTCTAAACAGAGGTCATGCCAACACATTTTTCCTTTAATCATCTTCTCAAAGGTGTAGTGACCACAGCCTAACACCATGTTTAATTAGCAATCAATTGTTTGCTCCCTGGTATAGCCCTAAACCAGGCTCCCACCCCACAACCAGGTGCTCCTGGGGGACCAGCTGCCAGTGCCTCCAGCGTCCACATTGCACGCTCCGTGGAGGCAGTGGAGGCAGCAGGGTGAGTCCATAGATGGTCATTGAGCAATGGGGGCAGTGAGGTGGGAATACAGATTTCCCCCAGTGATGCTGCCATCCCTTTGGAGTCAGACAACTTGTCATACAGGGGGCTGCATTTTTGCAGGAAGGCTGGCAGTTAGAATTCTCCTATTTTTAATAGGGTCTCCTGCTGTGCCTGAGACACAGTCACTGAGGTGGCCCCCATGCAAAGTGCTTGCCGTCACATCACAGCTGTCACACAATGCTGGCACTGACGGGCTGGAGCCCTGTCACAGACCCAGTGCCTTGCCTTCCCTTTAAGCAATGCCACAATGACGCAGTATATTGCACGTCCACCTTTGTTATTACCTTCCCCTTCCAGGTGATGATCTAGGATCTACAGCTCAGGCGATGATCTAGGATCTACAATTCTTCAGAGAAATCCAATTAAGGACATTGAGTGAGTCTCTCTTCAGATGAAAGTCACCAATTCATTAAGCTATTGCTGCCTATACCCAAAGAGTGAAGCATGTGTTTCCCCCCTTCCCCCCCAGCAATGCTCCCTCCCCTCCTTCTCCTGCAATCAGCACGCATCACACATCAGAGGAGACAAGAGGCTTTGGGGTTTCTGCATTCCCCACAGGGAATTTTTCTCCTTTATTCAGGAAAAATAGAGGAGGCAGGCAGTATCAGACCCTGAAAACATTCTGGTGATGTTTGGAGGGGAGGCAGGCAGATATGGAGAAAAACCTCTAGCACCTATCTGGGATTTATAATGTGCATGGGTCTCTGTGACTTAAATTTCTTGGGTTTTTTCTGCTGCTTGATCTGAGAGCATATTTGTGTCCATCTGAATATCAAAGAAATTCAGAAAGGCAGTGGGGCAAGGAGCAGGGCAGAGACTGACAGGAAAACAAGAAACCAGGGAGGCGGTACAGCCATGATATTGCAGACAGACCACATTAAAAGATGAAGAAAAGAAGTGACATGCCTGGCCATCAGGCAAAACTGCTCAACTTAAATATGCTTCCCCCCCCCCCTTTAATTTTCTCAAATACACATTTTATGCTCTGTTCATAGGCTACACATACTCTCTCTGAAATAAATGTTTTCTGACACTGGGTGACAGAAAAGCTACACCACAGCTTTGCACCAAAGTGCTATGGAGCAATCCCTGCTCCAGGACAGTTCCTCTGAACCATGTCTCCAGAACAAATCCAGAGCTTGACCTGGCTCCCAGGAATCTGCATTTAGTGCACTTGGCCAGATAAAAGCATAAACAAACCATATCAGATTACATGGTGCTCTGCGATCCTGAAAATTGAAGGGGAATGTACATGTGCATGGTGGGACTGCAGAGTACTGAAGCATTCCAGCCTCCTCATGGCATGTGGCTGTCCGTGGCTCTAGGAGGTGGAACATACTCAGCTCATAAGAAAGAGCAGGAAGAGACAGTATGTCCACAGCCCCTCTGCCAAAGTACCACATGGAAAAGCTAATCATGCTTGAAAGACCAAACCATCACCACTTTTATTATTATTACCTTTCCCCAGCATAATACTCCTTTGTCCATAAAGCCAGGAAAAGTCTAGGAGGTATTAAGAGAGAGCATGCCAGCCCCACGGCATGCTGACTTTACAAAAATCCTTCACTCGGTCACAAAACCAACTCACACACATGACTAAGGACCATAGCTTGTGTTCAATATCCAGGGATTCATCAGTAATGGATGACAGCACTGTCACCAAGAGGATGGCTGTTTGGAAGCTTTATTACCAATGGCTTTAAGGGAGCAGGAGACACTTGCAATTGTAAAATTTTATGTGTACATCTTATGTGTCTCTGTGTATAAATATATATATGCACACATATGTACATAATCACCCCAAACTCTCTAATCAGTATTTTCACACTCATAAATTCTTATACTGCCCCTACAATGTAATTAACATTATCATTCTATTAGTTAAATTTTTCTGCTGTCTTGAATTTAAGGATAGCACATATGGTGGCTTGTATTACTGAAGTATAAAATCATCACTTCTCCTAACTCTAAGATTCCTCTCACTTTTCCCCATATGCTGTTTTGAGGGTTAGCTCTGCTGTTATTTCCTTCCCTCCCTTATTGATATTGAAATATTCTTACTTCTGATTCTACTTTCATTGCTCCCATTGGTTTCACACATTTTCTTCACATGGTCATGAGTACTGTTTTTATGATTTGCACATTTCCACCCATATATAAACTGGCTCTCGTACAAGTCAGTCAAAATTACATTTTGATTAAAAAAAGGCATAACAATGTCATTTCTTACATCCAGCTTTCAGACCAGTTTTGCAATGAGCCAGTTAACGAAATCTTGACTTGTTTATCTGCAGTTTCCAGGTTGGATTATAGCTGCCTTTGGGGGGCCATTTTCTGCCTCTCTGTTTTGTTAAGAATCTACTCCAAACTTGGCAGCTACTGAAAAGTTGTGCGTTCTTCTCACAACTTGTTATCTTCCATCTTTATTCAGGCATTGCACTTGGCTACCTTTTGAGGCTTGAAATTAACATGTTATTATTGTTTCTGAAGACCCTTCAAACTTTGACTCCTACCTATTGGAGAAATTTTTATTTCTGTTTACGTACTTGCTCCTAATTTGGGTTCTGTTTCCAATCTGTCACTTGCTAAACCATCTGTGCCATCTGGAATGTGCCTGGCCCCAATTTGGTGGAATTCTCTTCCTTATGAAATTCATGAGATTGAGCCTGCAGATGCTTTCACTGCTTCTCTGACAAATTTACTTAATTTGGAAGCTTTGAGGTTTGCATTTTTGTCAGTTTCCAGGACCGCATCCTGTTCTTGTTACAATGTTATAGATGGTGGGGTTATATGGAACATGGATATGTATGAAACATGAGAGACATTTCAGTTTCAACAGCTTTGACGTACAAGTGAATGCGAAGATTTGGGTACCCAAAGATCCTTATGAGCCATTTTCCCTCTAGTATGCCATAAAATCACAGGCACTGGAGAATGCAGGTGGAAAGTAAATGAAATTAATAACTACACAGAATGTCGCCATCGGGTTTATGTTCCAGATTAAGTAGTGCTGCGGGTTACAGCATACAGGAAGAACTGGAATAGCCAAGACTCTGGCTCAAATATTCCATTAAGGTGAAACCATAACTTAGCCATCTGTAGATAAATCCTTCTATCTGTGAGAATTTTTAACTCCTGAGAAACAAAACCATATTGGAAATCTCCTGAGGATCTGATTTCGGTGTTTTCCAAACAAGCTAGGTGGGCCCAGTAGCCCCATGAAGACTGATGAAACTGGCCAAACTTTTAAAGGATTATCTGAATGATCCCTGGCTAATCAAAATATGCTGGACCCACCATGGGTAAAATGGTGCCCAATAGGGTCTATGTCCTTCTAAATTTGCTTTTATAAAGGTTACTCACTTCTCAGTGCCCAGGATGAAATACTTTACAGGAAAGCGTTCCTACTTTTTTATTTGTTGACACTTCCCTTTTCTGGACCAAATTCAGCTCCTAGGAACTAAAGTTTTGATGTACAGTGACAGAAAAATTTGGTCCAAAGAGCACAGTTCTAACACAATAGCCAAAATTTGAAATGTATTAAGTTTCATGTGAAAGAAAAATACACTTTTCCGTAAGTTTTCTCCTACTCCCATTCAAACTGCAGCTTCCTAGACAGACAAGACCAAATGTGTAAAGTAAAGTATGTTAATATGTATTCTAGCACCTTATAAAAGTGAGCCGATTTCCAGGGGGATAATCCCTCCCCAGCAGAAGTAATTCACAGAAAATGAGAAAACCCAGGTAATGAAAAAGTATTGAAGCCAGATGGTACCTAAGTCCATCCTGCTGTGCTTACCTGTTTTTCTCTGTCACTCCCCCATGGCTGCCATGATCATCCCACTTCATATTACAGCATTAAAGAAAAGTTCTGATGATCAGCATTTAGCCTGCTATATCATCATCAGAAAATGTTCAAAGTGAGCAGGTGGTCAGGGAGAAACTCGACCAAACCACATTGTGTTCTACATTGAGAACAAGACAGGACACCATTCACAACAACCTCTACTGAATCATGTCCTTACAGCTATCAACATTGCCACGTGTTTTTTGTGGCAGTCACAAAAACACTACAGTAGGACCTCAGCAAATAGGGAACATGAAGATAAACGGGCTTTGCTGGTTATGTTTTCTTCCTCACTGTAAGGGAGTCACGGAGCTATATTTTGCACTATTAACAGCAACACAACTGCCATGGCGTGAAGCTCCCACTAAGATCAGACGAACAACCTGACACCAGTTTGTGGAGGTGCACTGTATTTCCATGTTCTAATTTTACTGCCCAATTCAGATATGTTGTTACTGTGATTACAGACGTGTTTAGTAATAATAAAATGCACAAAGAAACCATATAAGGTTAAAAGGTGTTATCTGAATTTATATCTGTTAATGTCATTAGCACAAAAGACTCCTTTGGAAGACCCAAAGCGCTGTGGTCTGGATTGATGCTAATGGGCAGCAACCCAGCAGGAAAGTGATGCATGCTTCATCACGATGCTGGAAGGAGTTTGTCTGCTAGCCAAAATCTCTCTCCTACTGTTTATAAAGCAGTACCTCACTGAACTACCCCCCTTTTTACAGTTCATTACTGCACAGTCTTTTAAAGGGATTGGCTGCTGTTCAATTTCATGGCTTCAAAGTTGCAGAAAAGCACCTTTCAGGGTATCTAACCTTCCCTCCAATCTCATGGCTACTCAGTGTGCTAGGTAATATTTCACTAGGTCTCTTGCTCAGAAATGCCTTGTTCATTGCTTCTGTGATAATCCCAAGCTAACAGAAAATCCATCGATCCCTTGTACTGCAAGTAATTAGAACTGGGGCTGCATATCATTCCTGCAAAGTTGTACGGGTCAAGATTTTAAACATGATATGGTTTTCAGTGGATTCAGCACTCAGCCTCTGAATAATGTAGCCTATAAATTGAAAGTGCCTTTAAAAGACGACATTTTTATTCTTTATTGTCCTCAATTACTGTTGCTATAATTCGAAAACAAGGCTGGTGTTTCTCTGTTCATAGGATACTAAGACTGTGGTAAAAGGCGTTACATTGTATGTGTTTGTAACTTCTAAATTCTCCAAACAATTTTTATGATTCTCTTGAATTAACTGATCTCCCTTGTGTACTCATGTTTTCACTTTTGATTGAAGGAAATTAATTTTATTACCATAAAAAAGCCTTCTGAAAATCTTTTATGATAAGCTTGCTCTACTTATCTAGCCATTAAGCTGTGATGAAAGCAACACCTCTGACGGCTCAGTCAAAAACCTTCTACTGGCAACATATACAATTGTGCTGTGAGGGGTTAATCTTTTATTAATTATAGTTATTGTAAAAGCTGGCATTCAATTCTTTAATAGGGTTTCTTAATTCTAGTCTTCTACACTCTAAGAAATAGCTAGACATAGATGATAAAAATGGTCTTGAGGCTTTACTGCAGTTGTACTGCTTCCTAGGCATGAACTATAATTACTTACAGGCTATTTATAAATAAAAAATCCTTTTATTTCCTTTCCAGCCAATGCCATCAACATTTTAATAAAACATTTAGGAATTACGGAGAGAAACAAACTATTTCTTTAATGAATTGCAAAAATCAGATTATAGAGATGTGTATGTAGATGGTTTCCACAAGCTCATGCTGGCCACCAGTGCTTTCTGCCACACCTCTGGCAGGAAGGAATTTATTTGAATTCACTAGAAAGTTTTGAAAGAAAAGAAAATGCACACCCTTTTGGGGTACCACTCAGCTGCAGATAAAAACTATTGTGACCTCTGGGAAGGTTGATGAGAACCATTTATAATCTGACTGACTCATCGCAGCATTAAAACGCCTAGTACAATTAGATCTGTCCTTACGAGACAGAAATTTTGTTTCCAAGCACAGATTTCACTTGACAATACATGTTATTTGTGGGTGGACTCCTTCCTGGGCTTCAAGTTCTCAGCACCAGGTGAGACTGAGAGCGCCTGAACCAAAAAGCTTTGCTGGGGCCTGCCAGGAGTGTAAATTTAGGAGTGTGTATTTTTTGTGGCCTTGGTAGCTGCTGCAATAATAAAGTATTTGTGCTTATTTGCTGAACATAAATTTTAGTTAACAGTTCCATGTACTGCAGGAGGAATCCAAAATGACACTAGTAACTGATCTTGTAACTGTGGAAAACATACTAAGGAAAACCAGGGAAAACAGATAATTCCCTATAATGGAGTATGCTAAGGATTGAAAAAGAATGCTGACTCCTAAGGAATTTCCCAGTTTTCTTTTCAAGCCTCTTTCTAATGCACTTACAAATGCATAAATTGTTCTAATGCTCTTTAGGTCATAAAAAGCAAATTGGAAGGGTAAGAACTGTTTTTCCTTGTCAAATTGGGCACCCTACCTAGTTACAGAAATGAAGACAATCTGCTTCCTTCTCACCATGCCATCATGATCAAAGGAACAGGATGCAAAAATTTTCCTCACTGGAACATATTGTATTCAAAGCCCTTTGTAGGCACCTCACAGCAAAACACAAGTGTCTGGTATGAGATGAAAAGAGAATACATGTATTTATTTATTCATTGTGCATTGTGCAGCTCCAAAAGAAATGTATGTATACATGTATGTCTGTATATGGGGGTCGCTAACGAAGACAGCACTGTCTGTGGGGTGCTCTCTTCCCCCTGGACAAAACCTCAGCCTCGAAGAGGACTCGCAGGCTACCACTGACTCCTGGTGGGTCTCTGCCATCCCTTCCTCTGTTACCAGGCAACATTATCAGTGATGCTGCACATGTGTGCTGGACATTAATTACCACTTTCTGCTCGCTGTTTTTATTTTCATGTATGCATTTTCCTTTAGAAACATGAGGTATTCTGGAGTGTCAATGTCAGAAACGTTACAGCATTCTGATTTTGAACAGGCTGCTACTCCCTGTCCTCTAAAAACTCACTCTCCAACCTTCACAGTGTTTTAGATTGAAATGCCCCAAATAATGAGGCTCACTTAAAAAGCTGGCAAGATTTTACTGTAGGAGACAGTCTCACCATTGTAAGCAGCATCCCTTTTTTGCTTCAGAAAACCTCTTCCAGCATTCCTCCATGCTAGTGTAGTCTCTGTGTCTGTGGGCAGCCTATGCTTTCTCTAGCCGCACATATTATAAATGTGAAAATGTTCCAGAAGACACAAGACATGATTTCAGAAAGGCAGAATTACCTGTCATTACCCTGCCTCTGGTTTCACTGCAATGACACAATACTTTCAGTCTCTTACAAGAACCTTCAAGAAAGAATGTAGGGTATACGGCTCTTCTAATCCTTATAAATCTGGAATTACCCCAATTACCAAGAAGAGACATCATTAAAAAAGAATGACTGGACAACTACCTTCTCAACGTCACTGTCACTACACTGACATTTTAATTAAAACTGCTGTGCATTTAGGTATAACTAGTTTGTATCAATAAGGAAGATACAGATTTGTAAAAAATTTTCAGACCACACTCAACAAAACATACATCAGTGCTGCTACTTAGGCATTACATCTATTAACGGATTTTATCATTCATGGAGATAGGTGACTATCTCAAAAGAAAATCCTCATCTTCATATGGCGTCTTCATACCAGCATATAAATGGAGTTGACTAGAATTAATCATCTTTACTGCAAAAAACATGACCTGAGTATATGAACATCATATTCATTATACAATACTCCACATTTTTTTGCCCCGTTTTCTGCCTGACGTAGAAAATGAAGAAAGATGTGAAGGAATTAGAAGGTAAACAAAGAAAAGATTATTTTTCAATTTATTGTACCATTTTTTGACAGCACAAGTCTACTCTGATTCTGGTCTTACATGCTCAGGTGTAAATGTGGAGCAGTGGCCTTGATGCCTGTGGAGTTAGGGGAGCCAGGTGCTTACCCATTGAAATCTGATGCTCTCCTTTCCAGATCAAAAACTCAGGGAACTGTTGCAGTGATTCCTGCCACGTTTTGTGACTTTCTTAAGCACGGAAGCAACCCCACTTGAAAAGCTTTGTTTCACTTTTTAATAAAAATACGTTTCTGACCCATGCGACCCTTTAATGCTTCAATATCAAAAGGCAACTAAATAAACCCCAAATGCATTTTCTAATCTCATATTATTTAAGCCAATCTCAGGATTTCTTGGAGCCTGACTAATGATTTTCAAGCACTTAGGGCTGCAATGACTCCAACTGGGTATGTGATATCCACTTATTTTATTTACTAACTTACTTTGTAACAACTGCTCGCCTTTTCACATGTCTGATCCCTGACATCCAGTTCTACAAAAGCCGAGCCCAAGCCTGTTCCAGCAGAAAGGCTGTGGCACTCACTTCAGTCAGACCCTCTGCCAGTACTTTTTTGATCTGGACATGGAGCACTGATAATATCCCGCCTTCACAAAGCAGAGCTTAAGATGGGGGATGCAAAAGATGCTGACAGAATAAAGGAAAGGCCAAGCAGTGAAGAGAAAAGCACCTCTGAAGTCAAGGAGGCTGAAGTACACTGGAAGGGCAAAGGTTGCCTTTGATCTCCTGTTCTTTTCTGATATGCTGGTTTCTCCAGAAAGATGAAATTCAGATATAACCTCTGTCTATTTTCCTGGCACGCACTGATTTGCAGTCCTTAGCAGAAAGAGGGAAGCAGGCTAGTAAGGCAGATTGAGTAGTTTGCATGCAATTAGTAGAAAGAAACAGGCAATGCTTTCAGTGTCAGTGGGTTGTACCTGCTGGAGCAAAATTCACAGCTCTCGTGAATTACTATCATGAGGGCTAGAAAAGAAAACACACACCTTAAGACCTGGATGTTGTGCAAAAAAGCCAGTGCTGGGTGGAAGAGTAGGGGAACTGGGAAGGAAAGCCAACCAGGACATTAAGCTGTCTTGCCAGCATAATGGGCTGGGAAGAAAGTGGCCTGCAGCGTACACTGCCATTGCTCTCAAAACCAGTAGCCTGTGCTCTAGCATTCATTACTATGTATGCAGAGCATGGCTGGAGCGTCCTGGCCACAGCCCTGAGCTGATGGGTGCTGCTGCCTTAGAACTACAGGACTGCTAGGTCTGACTCTATTAGTAAAGGCAAACCAAAGATAAGGTGGTCCTGGCATCCCTTCCCTGCAGGATGGCAGATCCAAAAAGGCCAGCTGCAGGCTAGACCCATGCCTGTAGGCTGCCAAACACCTTAGTCAATGGTGAGGAATTACTGTTGAAGTTTGTTGAAAAGGAAGCATCAGGGAAGAGGGAAGGTTTGCCACAAGAACAGTAATTTGGGAGACTGGCTCTCTCTTTTGCTTTGTTTCCATATGGAATTCTCATCCAAATGTATGTTTTTCTGCTGCTGCTTCTGTATTTCAGACTTTTTTGCTTTTGGGGAGCAGCGCATGTCGCCTCTCAACTGCATTCTTTGTGTCCCTCTCAGGCTGCATACCAGCTGCACGGCAACACGCTGCAGGTTGCCAATAAACACAGCTGGAAGCCAGTGAGACAAGAGTGTCTCTGAAGACTGAAGCACAGTGTTCTCCTTGGAGTGACAAGCCACGTCAGATCAAAAGCTCTCTGTATACCCAGACACTGGCGATAACATGGACACTTGATACAACACAGATGCAGATTAGTATGGTCACCTCCTGATGCAGGAATCTCAAGGTTGCTTGGCTTTTAGAGCCAGATGAAGAGCAAACTCAGGTTTATTTGACTTACAGGCTCCCTGAAAGCATCATTCCTAGGGAAAGCTTCCAAAATCATTCAGGTTTTTATTTAAGTGCTATCTGGTTTGTTCAATGGCACATATCATCTGTAAGGACACCTAATCATCTCACACACATAAATCTCTATCTCAGACCTTCCCCTCCCCAGTTCTCCCTCTGTTCCCCAAGGAATCAAGCAAAGCCCCGTGAAAACTGATGGTGTTAGAAGCAAGTTGGATTTGATCTCAGCTGGATGTCTCACTGTGCTGGATATCAACACTGACCTGTTGCAGACTGGTGACTGTTTATCATATTCATTCATGCTTAGGAAAGTAAATAAATAATTATATAAATACATAGCTCCTCTCAGAACACACTTCAGCACCTCAACACAATTATGGATTAATTACAAACTGGTTCTGCATGTAGGACAATTAAATGTTTATTGGAAAGACAATCACTGCTCTTTAAGCCTCGTGCATTTTACTAGCACCACAAGCAAGATCATTGGATATGGTGAAGACATGTTGTTCTGTCAAAGGGCTCCAGCCACTGATAAATACACCTGGCTGTGGAAAGCCGGTGCAAAGCCATGATGGCCATGGGATGGCACCTGCCATGATGGCATTGGGATTGGACCTCCTTCATGAAAAAGAGATGATCTTAACATGCAGTTACACTGTGATAACTGCAGTCAGTGCCATAAAGCCAACAACCTTCACCAGGACATGCCTGCTTTGGGGAGAGAGCTAGCAAAATCTTTGGTCTGCAAAAAGCAGTCAGCTGCCCAGAGCAGCGAGAATGCCCGGGGAAGCCTGCAGAAGACATCCACACTGGCAGGACCTCTCTCTCTGTGCTGGAATTAATCCTGAACTTCTTGATCAGAGGAACTTCTGGTCAGAAGTTGGTAAACATTTCCTGAAAGAAATGGGGCTTTGAATTGTCTTCACAAATCTTTTTTTTTTTTTTTCTTCTATTTAAAAGGAAAAAAGCAACTAGATTTTGAGTATCTTCAAACATCAAACCAAAAAATAATTTTGTTTTGACTTTCTTGAGGACAAACATCCCCCAGATTTCCCCCTTTTTCCAAAAACTGGAACATCTTTAGTATTTACAGTTTTATCGAGGTTAATACAGGTTACTACCTATTAAATCAATACTTTCAATGAAAAGCATGTTCAACCCC
>JAVJGJ010000047.1:98580011-98591393 GCA_035590215.1 Microhierax caerulescens
AGTTCTGAAGGAAAAATTCTGATTTTGCCTTGTGCATATATATGTAAATCTTACAGCAGCAATGCTTTTGCTATGGAATGAGAATGCATTTGGTGTGGCCTTGAAGCTTGAGACTGTGACTGATTTGGAGTCACCTATCTCACCCAGAAATGCTGACTAAGAGCGGAGATCACGCACCACCTCGTCTGACTCAGAGCACGAGAGGACTCTAGGAGCAAGTGCCAACATCCACATTAGCAAAAAGTGTGGTGGGGAGCTCTAAAGCAGAACAGGAGGTGCTGAGGACCCAACATCTATGCCGTATGTGTTTCAGGGGGGCTACTCCGATTAGCACCCATTAGGAGCTGCAGTACGTCAGTGTGCTCCCAGGGTGCTGGCTCAATCCTAGTTTCATCCATGGGAACCAAACAACAAAGGTCCCTGATGTGAACCAAAGTGCACTAAGTGGGGACAGGCAGGAGATTCACTTCAAAAGTATCTTCCTAATCCAAATGAAAATGCTGACCTCGCCTAGACTGGTGGTCTAAATGAGAACCAGTCACTGAAATCCAGAGCGTTCTTGGGCAGAGTAACAGGATGTGAATTAAGTACGGTACTTTGAGGCCATAATAAGGACAGCCACTTCTGCTTTAGGTGAACAAGAAACCAAGAAACTGATGACGCTACTTGTTTACAGTTAGAAGACTTTAAAGGTAAGTTAATAGACAAAGGAAAAGATACTAAGTCAGATGTGAACATCTCCACAGATACTATCAGCTTTGTGTTCTGTCTGGGAAGGTGTCAACAGTAAAACACTAATTTCTGACATCTTCCCATCTAAATGTCTCAGCAGAATTGGTGCCTCTTTATGTAGAAGACGTGGGATGAAAAACTACCCGAAAGCAGACAGCATTCTTTCTTACTGTTTGTATGTTGCTGCATGCACAAATTTCAAACTGCTTTGCATAGTTTTAGGCATGCAGCTCTGACTGAGTTCAAATGAGTTGCACATGATTAAACCACCATGAGCTGCTTAAAAAATACTCCCCCTGAGTCTTAAGCAAAACCTCATTGTTTAAGTGTTGATCATTATTTTTTCTCCACTGAGATTAATTAAGGTCTTTAAGGAGCAGAAGTGAAAAGAAGGAAAGAGGACTGACTTATCAGACTAATTTTTTCATGTGTGTGCTGCTAATGTTCAGTTGTGGCTGACATACAATGAGAAGTCAGCATGCACACATCTGATCGTGGACCTTGAGGTAATCTATCCAGGTAACAATGATGGTTAGCTGAGAGAGAGATTAAGAGTTGAGAAACCATCAATACATTCATAACAAGGGACACAGCCACTTGTGTGAAAACCACTAGAAAACAGCATTAGGCAGCCAGACGCCAAAGAACACTTTGAAAGTATGAACACGTTTACGCTTTAACAGAAATATATTCAGAGAGCTCGAAACTACCTTTTGTCATCTGTAGAGCTACTTCCTCTGCAGGATGAAGTCCACTGAATAAAGCTAAATGAAAGAACAAAAATAAGTTCCTTTAATGCAGCATAAATGGAGACAGATCTAAATTATGGTACTCCCCTAGCCATAACAACCATGTTATTTTAGCCCATCTGAGGCTCTCCTTGTAGAATTATACTCCAGGACTGTAAATCAGTGCCAGAAAAACAGAATTTAAGCAAAACTGCAGGTTAGAAATCAGGATCTAACTAACCCTTTTTCCTCCCATGAGGCTGATTTGCATGAGACTGATTTAAAATGCAGAATAATACATGAACTGCATGAGCAGTTTAAAGGTTTATAAAATATCCTAATGCTCTCCATACCCAGACAGCTAATTTAGATTTTTGCTGTGGATTAACTTATAAGCAGTCCAAACTCATCTTTCCATTAACCCATCTTGATTAGCAAGATCCCAACCATCATACAAGGGGCGAACTCCATCTCAGATGTACTCATGTGGATTCAGAGGCTAAAGTGCCCTGATTACCATTCTCTTTTGTGATCAAGAGTCATTTTAAATGGTTTCACTAATCTGATGTATGGGTTAGATGAGGAGGAAAACCTTCAGTCACATCAGCTTGAGAACTAACCATTATGACCTATATTAACTGATACGGCGCATTCTCTCACAGAAGCCAAGTCATGGTCCCAGACAGAGTCTGAAGAGCTAGATCTCCTTCCTCTGCCTTAGATGCAAATGATTGTGACATGGGATAGTTAAGCAATGAGAAGGCCCTCCAAGCCCCCAGTGAAGGGGAGACAAAATAATAAAATCCTATTGAAATGTAATGCTTGCTTACAGGGGCATTCAATTAATCAGTTCCTGTGCACCTGAGGTAACATTAAATATTGTCCCAGCAGGGTATCCAGTAAATTGTTGAGTAATAATTACCACCCTCAAACAGGAAGCAGCAGGAACACTGTTTATCCATCAACGTGCTACCGTTTGTACATGACCGTAGGATAAATTGTCTTGGGCAGTGGAGAAAATATTCAGGGACATAAGCCTCAAAGCTCACGCCAGTGCTCTGATACTAACTCCAAGACCTACAACAGAGCCACCTCTACCCATATAAAAAAATCCATGATGTACCAATAAGCTTCAGAATTTTTTTTATATGAGCTTGACCAGCACACAGTACTAAATGGATCATTATTTGGAGCCAATATTGCCATTTTGTCTGATAATTTAGCATGGTCTAAGTGAAGAACATACAGTTGGCACCAGTTAACAACTGGTGAAGTAGAGACCAATATTCAGAAGTGCTCCAAGTTCTTCCCAGCATCAAAACTGACAACCACCACCATAAATAAACAAGAACTTGGTGGCTGTAGTTTTGCTGTGAAGAATGGTTTGGGGTTTGGGTTTTTTTTTTGTTTTGGTTTGGGTTTTTTTGGTTTTTTTGAAAGAAGGCAAGGTGACACTGAGAGATGAATGTTATATCTGTCCCCACAACAGACCTTCCACCTTGCTGTTGAAAACTACAGTGGGCAGGGAATTAGGCATTACTGCTGCCTGTGGACTCTGCACTGTGAAGGCCAGGAAAGAACCTCTTTCTGCAAAGATGACAAACAGGTATCCTTTGCAAAACACTGATATGAGAGAGGTCTTGAAGAATCAGGCAGAGGCTGGGATTCTAGACAGTTGGTCTTCTGTTTAGGTTTTTGTGCATGTCTCTGTTCTCAAAAGCTCTGTCAAGGGATTTGGCTTCTCTGAGATAGTTTTCTTCTTGTAAGTCTGTATTGGATTTGTGTGGCAAGGTTTTGGTAGTGGGATGGGGTAGGGGTGGAGTGGCTACAGGGGTAGCTTCTGTGAAAAGCTTCCCCTATGTCCCACAGAGCCAGTGCCAGACAGCTCTAAGGCAGACCTGCCACTGGCCAAGGCCGAGCTCATCAGCGATGATGGTAGCACCTCTGGGATAGCATATGTAAGAACAGGAAAAAAATTACTGGGCAATTGCAGCTAGAGAGAGGAGTGAAAATATGTGAAACAACTCTGCAGACACCCAAGACAGTGCAGGAGGAGGGCAGGAGGTACCCCAGTCACCAGAGCAGAGATTCCCCTGCAGCCCGTGGTGAAGCCCACGGTGAGGCAGGCTGTGCCCCTGCAGCCCATGATGGTCCACAGTGGAGCAGATCTCCACCTGCAGCCCGTGGAGGACCCCACGCCAGAGCAGGGGGATGCCCGAAGGGAGCTGCGAACCCATAGGAAGCCTGTGCTGCAGCAGGCTCCTGGCAGGACCCATGGAGAGAGGAGCCCAGGGCTGAAGCAAGGTTGTTGGCAGGGGTTGTGACCCTGTGGGGGACCCACGCTGGAGCAGCCTGTGCCTGAGGGGCTGCACCCCATGGGAGGGACCCACGCTGGAGCAATGGAAGGGTGTGAGGAGCCCTCCCGCTGAGGACAAAGGAGCGGCAGAGACAATGTGTGATGCAGTGACCACAGCCCCCATTCCTCACCCCCCTGCACCACCCAGGGAAGGAGGTGGAGAAAATCAGGAGTAAAGTTGAGCCCTGGAAGAAGGGAGGAGTGAGAGGAAGGTGTTTTAAGATTTATTTTTACTTCTTGTTATCCTACTCTGATTTGATTGGTAATAAATTGAAATAATTTCCCCAAGTTGAGTCAGCTTTGCCCATGATTGTAGTTAGTGAATGATCTCTCCCTGTCCTTGTCTTGATCCACGGCCCTTTCATTATATGCTTCTGAGGAGGGGAGCGATAGAGCAGCTTTCAGTGGGCACCTGGCCTCCAGCCAGGATCAACCCACCAGAAAATCAAGGTCTGGTTTTCAAATACTCACATACACTCAGAGAAATTCAGGCAGACACCTCAGACATATGAATCACAGCCATGAGCACAACAGTTGACAGGTGGCAAGACTCAAGTTTTGTTGCAGAGTACCTAAATACTACATTTGTGGGATGGATGCAGGTTATTTTCAAATAGTCAAGCACTGGACTAAACAGGAAAATGAATCCTTCAACATGGGCACTATCATTAATATTGCTTAGTTTAAGAGACAGTTTCCTTTTATTTATATTGTACTCCAATTCTTTCAGTGCTTCATTTTGTGATTTTTGTTTCTAAACATCCCAGTAAGGTAAACAGGCTAGTTTAGATTTGCTCAAAGCCAGTATTTCAGGCTATTTGCAAATTTAGGCAGAGACAAAGCCTATTATACAGACACTACAGTCAGTTTTTGAGTTGTCTCATTCATACATTCACCCTCCAGGGACTGACTCTCTAGCTTACATCTAAAAAGGAGCTGCGCAGTGGTGTAATGGAAGCTACATCAGCACACATTATCTTGTGCATGCTAAGAATCACTTTTCTCACTGACTTCCTAAAGGTACCGTGGGGCAGACTGGCTTGGAAGACTGTTGATAACTGGTTCTTAATCTGTGATGAGCAGTGGATCCCAGCTCAGGTCTCCTGACTCAGGGTTACAGCTCCCAGGTGGCTGGTGTTGATGGAGACATTCAGCTTCAAACCAACACAAGCCCAGAACACCAAGCCACAGCATGCCACAGTATCTGGTGTGAGATACTGCTCCTGAACTGATTTTACTTTTGTGAAATTAGATGTCTCACAGTCTCTGGTAACTTGGGAATTCAAAGGGGGATGTAAGCTGAAAATAGCTGCGTCTCCCAGAGGTGAGATCTTGTTAAGGTGAGAAAAAAGACTGTTCAGTGAGAGCAGCACATTAGGAAACCTTCCTGTAGAATCCAGCCAGCAAAATCCATGCACATACATATCTGTTGGAAAGCATCAATCATCTGCATGGGCTGACAATGAGATTGCCAGTAGGGTCAACGTGCAGACTGGGAGTACTTCAAAACAGCCCAAAACAGAGGAGGAGACCAATCACCTAAAATGCTCGTCCACAGTAGGATGTCCTGTGACACTGAGGTCACATTCTTGAGCTTTTTCCACAATTTTTAAGGCCAGAAAGTTTTTTGGAAATCTGAGTGCCCAAAGGACAATTTCTCTGGGTAAGGGTAAATGCAGGAGGTGCTGAATTTGCTTGTTGAAACGCATGATAAAGTCATATATAAAGAAATTGCCTGCTCAGAAATGGATGTTCTGGGATCTTATTTGGACAAAATCTCACAACCCTGTCCTTTGTCAGGCACCACCTGGCCCTTTTGCACTTTGCACTGAAAATACAGTAAGAAAGAAATGACCTGACAATAGAGAGCAAAATGCAATTAGTTTGCAGCTGGTTTAGACAGAACAAGCATTCCACAAGGTGCATCTGTTTAACATATCAGGACCAAATAATTTACATGGCATGGGATGAAGGGTATCTACCCACACCTGACTTCTATTCGGACAGCATTTTGATATATATCTGTGCATTAATCTCACTGGTGCCAAGGAGATGTAAATATATAGCTAAAAATTATTGCTATAGAATAGACCTTTTGCTGAGGATGAATAAAAAGCCAAAATACATATTAGGCATCCCCAAAATAGCCCGTTTTTCAATTCAACCAGTAGCTGGCACTGGTTTCTCTTTCCAGAGGGCTGAAGTATTATGGCCTATAATATGACAACAATAGCAGAACTTTTTCAGCTGATACAGGTGACTTTGCAGCAGGCATCAGCAGTAGCATTTATTTTCGCCAGAGATGAAAGTGGCTTAATAAACCGTGTTTATGTCAGTGCTGCATGATGCATGTGTACAGCACTGCCAACCAGAGAACAGGCAGCATGGGAATTGATGACTCAGGCAGCTGAATTATGGTTAAGCTGAATGAGTAGGACTACATTCTTCAAGTACAGGTCATATGTCCCCAATTATTTCCAAGTTTCACTTCAATTATCCGATGATTGTTAAAATGTCACTTCTCGGGCTTATGATTTGTTTATACAATTATCAAGTAACATTACAACCTGTCCTGTTCTCCTCTTTAATTATGTAGCCAATATTCTGCTAAATATGCTGAAGCAAAAGTATAGACATTCAAATCAGGAACAGATACAATCAGTATTGTGTTGAGCCCCAAAATTATCAATACCTTGTGTTTTCTGACAGGAGCCAAATGTGAATGATGTTAAAAATAATTAAGTCATTACAGTTTTCACAAAGAGAAATTGAAGAGATGAAGATTTAAGGCTTAGAGATGATATACACAGAAAGGATTGCAAGACAGCTCTGCACACTAATAATCAGAAAAGGTCAATCTAACGGTCCTATGTATTATGTCTGGGAATTCAATAATATCTAGATATCTAGAATAGCAAGATTTGTGAAAACAGAAAAGCTGTAGAAATAAAACTAGTCTGGTACACAGTCCTGAACAGAAGGAGAGAGGAATAGGGTGGTGACCACAATTAGTTTGTCTTATTCTTGTAGAAAGAGAAATTTAATAAGACTCAAACAAGAGCTAATCTAGTTCTACCTGAGAAAAACTCCCACAACCTTCAAAACTGCACACTAATCTAAACAGCTTAAAATAGAACAATAAACCCTTTAATTTCAGGACAAATGTCAGCCATTAAGTACTCTTTTCTGCATTGTCTAGTATATTGGCCATTCTCAGGAAGACAGTTATCAGATTAGATATATCCAGCTTCAGATGTTGGATGTGCCAAATTGGATGAGCTGGTATGTTCCTCCAATGTAAGAACTCTTCCCTCATTTTTTTTTTTTTTTTTTTAAAATGCACTAAGCACAATCAGCTCCTAGTCATGCAGTTTTCAAAGTGTCCATTAAAACTAATGAATAGAGCAGTGGGGAAAAAACACAACCAGGATGCATGTGCTATGCTTAAGGGTTTGAGGGCAGTATATCAAACGTGACTTGACTCTTTTCATTCAATACAACATGATTGTTAATGAGGAATAATCAATAAATGTTCTTCAAATAAATATCGGAGAGCCACACATGAGATAAGCAAACAACTGAAATTTCCAAGAGGGGATGCACCTTTCATTATTATTACAGTAGCAATTGTCTTGATTTAGACTCAAGGGACTCCTGTAAATATTGTTTCTTCATTCTGTTCCATTTCTTCAGTTGAAAATCCTGTCATAGACATTCCTAGCTGAAGGAGACCCAAACCAATTGCAACACCAAATGTTTCAGTGAAAACAAGGATCAGGGTGGATTTTCTGTGTAAGTAAAAAATGAAAATCCCAATCAATTAGTTGTCTATTCCATAATTGCAGAGAGATTACAGAAATTGCAAGCTTTCTTTTTTTTCTGAAAGATGTCTCCATTTTTTTATAACAGCTTAATTCCCCACCCATATGGAAAATCTGAGGTTATGCTGCTTACACTGTTCTTCCATTTTTTTTGTGAACTTGATGTATTGAGCATCTATATTTTATTAGAAAAACACAAGCTTGAAAACTGCCTGACACAGAATTAAGTTCTCATTCTTTAAAATACATAACAATTATAGATTTTTTTTTAGACAGATAGATATAATCTGTTTTCTGTGCTTCTGTATTCAGGGATATTTAGGTGAAAGTCTGTGTCTGCAAATAAATCTCCAGCTAAAAATTAAATGACTTTACCAGCTGTCCACAGCAGGGACAGTCTGTAGCTCATCTATTATTTCATCTGATCTCACCAGCTAATTATGGATTGGTCTAGTAAATTCTAAGATGACAGATCTCTTAAAAATTGCTGGATTTGGGTACTGCTGACAGTTGTATTTGTTATTTGTTGGGTGGCACACTTGCCTCTCTGTCAATACAGAGCATAATTTTTAGGTGCTGCTAGGGATGCTACTTTTTCAGATGAAACAGAAGTCAGGAGAACAAATATTATTTGCAGGGGTAAGCCAGGGACATTTTTTTTTTCAAGTTTCCATCACTGGTATATTAATGATATATCTGTGTTTGAAATTCAGGAATTTTTCTTTCCATATCTACTCATGCTCTAAGTCCCTCCAGATGAAGGCACTGTCATAACAGCCAACTCAATTTCTGGAGCTGCTGCATTGTTCCAAAGACAGAGGAAACCCTGTTGGAATGCACACCAAGGATATCAGGTTTTTGAAAGGTTCTGGATAGGGGGATCGAGGCAAGAAATCTACTCATTTTTCCTTGTAATGCTGGGTGAAATAACTATGCTAATACAAAACTTTCAACATGAACATAGTCCCAGAGACTTCCAGTGCCACAGATTGTACTGAATATCAGGAAAATCATTCAGCATTCACAAACTAATGTAACTCATGGTTTTTCCCCCGCTCCTTAATGCTATATAAGTTGGACCATTCAGCAGCACCCATAAATATCGAACTGATGATACCAAACTGATGCAAGCACAACAGTACAGTCTATAACCCACTAGATTAGTTTCTGGGCTCTTGGGATTCAGTGTGGTGTTGGGCTGTCTTCAGCTGGGCTCCAACTGCCCCAGCACAGGGGTCTCTTGGGGCAGCAGACCATGCTGCTTTTATTTTATGCTGATTAGCACCACACCACGATTTTTTTACGTATCGACTTCATGTGCACAGTTTCACATGATGTGCTGCCTGCATTATTTCACAGGTAAGGCCAGTCAAGCAGGTAGATGCCAGCAATATAATGCTGATCAATCCCACCGAGTTCCTGCCATCTTAGATACCATCTGCTTCCTCCCACCGATGGGAGTTACTGCTAATGGCTGAGCAGCAGTGGTGAGCCACACTGGAGTAAAGCAGGAGCCCCCACCCTCGCCTGCTCCCCTGCCCAGCAGGAGCTCAGCCAGACCTGGAAACCAAAGGCTGGCTGCAGGAAAGGGAAGCACTGCCAGGCAAGCTGACTGTCTGCATGTGGGCTCTGCACGCCACAACAGCTCCCCTCAAAACCATGGTCCCATTAAGGAACCAAACCTGTGCTTTTGCCCTCTACCTCGCTTGATGATAACAGCACATTGACCTGCAGAGAAGGGGCAGTGCCAAGCAGAACAGCAGCACTTCAAGGGTGATCATGTCTCCTGCCAGCGCCTGAGGTTTTTCACTAGCTTTTCCTCAGGGACAAAATGTCTATCATAAAGCCTGTGCTTAGCTCACAACGAGAGCTGTAATTTGGCAGCCTGGCAGCAGCATTAGGTAGGCATGCCTGCCTGCCTGCCTGCACAAAGGTACAGAAAGAGCTTTATGGTTCATCCTGTTGTATGAGCATGTAAGAACAGGAAGAATTTAATCCACAGTGACAGCTGATGTGGGTGAGAATTTTGAGAAAGCACTTGAAACCCAGGAGCAGCAGCAATCCATCCAAAAACTCTCCAGCACATCTGCTGGAGCGCTGGTGATTTGACTCCAGCATTGCCATTGCACCCACCAGTGCATGCCACTGCTTTGGAAACTTCAGCCTCATCCCTGTCCTGAAAGTGAAATCAGTCCTGGTCACTGGAAAGGCCTTTTCCCATTCCCATCATGACCTGCAGAATCCGTTTCTCTTAACATTATAAAATAGGAGTAATTACAGGCTGTGTGAGAAGCAAATAAATGTGATTACTTGGTGTAAATGGTGCCAGACTTAACCCCACACACCCACCCTTGGCAGACCCGCCACTCTGCAGAGCACGCAATTTAAAAATACCAGGAATCAAAGATCCCATCTTGATAGAAAAGCAGCAAAACCCACACTTTTGGGACTTTCAGGAAAGAAATCTCCTAATGTGGCACTGACTGTCACTTAACCTGCAGGCAAAGCTGCCAAGACCTTGTAATTACAAGTGCCTGAATTATATTGCAGGTATTGATCCTCTACAGTGTGGAACAGGAGTGGTGTGTTGACCCCAGTATTCCTTTTCACAGAACAGCTGGGGTTTGACAACAACAGTGAATCAATGTCTGGGTAAACTGTCGGGGATTTTTTTTCTCCTTCAGTGATAATTCAATTTAGCATCAATAAAGCAGAGGTTAATTCTTTGCCTGATTGTATTTGGGTTTTCAGAGACTTGCTGCCCTACTGTTTCAGAAAATAGCCCCATCTAAAATGGTCAGAGCACTTTATTCAAAATCACCAATTCCCTCCCATCAGTCTTGAGCGGGCCTCATTGTTATGAGCCTCTTTAGGATGTTTCAACTGAAAAACCATATGCCTGTTCCCGTTGCCATGGAACAGCCAATCTCTCCTGGCGGAAAGAAGAGCTGGCATTACATTGTGGAAAAACCGTCCCACAAATGTATCCTTTATTACTAATACTGAAAGCTTGATTCTGCCACATTTACACAAGTTGACTGGCTGATTTTAATGGAAACATTCTGCTTAATGAAGGAGGGGAGAACTGCTACAAAATAAACAAATAGCAAATAATAATTAAATAAAAAAGAAAAGTTCTAGACTATTGAAGTTCCAAATTTAGGCTCACATCCTGCAGCCTGATTTAGTATAGTTCAATTTGGCTCCGTGCAGAGGAGTTTGGATGAATGCTGTCTTAAATTGGAACTAATTGCTTTGCTATCTGTGCTGAGGAATCTGTCCATGTATGATCTCCTGTTCCCTTGCCAAATTCCAAAATTAATTTCTTGAAACACATAGTATGACAGAAGGTGAAGGTACATGGAAGGGGATGCAGACGACCTACTTCTTGCTGTAGAATTAGGACCTGGTGCCAGGGACCCTGCTCTTGGTTGGCCTGTAAAGAGACACCATAGTAATTCTGGCAGACACGCACAGCATGTTAGGCAACAGTGAATCAGTCAGTGGGATTTTGCAGTCTGAGAATTAGGAGTGTAAGGAAATAATCAAATTCCACTGAATATATAGCTGTGAGACGATGGAAAGAGCCATAAGAATGCCTCAGCTTTAAAGTTACAACTTAGCTTCATGACTGTCTGAGATTTGATTTCAAATTGCTAGTGTTTCTAGTACTGGAAAAAAAACCACCAAACACAGAACTCTTCTAAATTTGACCAGTGCAAGGCATAAGCAATAGTGCCAGCTC
>JAVJGJ010000047.1:98591493-98614750 GCA_035590215.1 Microhierax caerulescens
GCATAAGCAATAGTGCCAGCTCTGGAATAGATATGTGATGACTCATTCCAAAGCTGTGTTCACTCTGAATACTAATGCTGACAGATAAGTATCATTTCAAGAGGCTCATCATCTTATCAGCAGGAAGAAGTGCAACGTGCTTTTTCACTGGCAGCAGGTATTAGTAATTATTTTATATGTATGAATCAACATATTAGTCTGTTATTACAAAAGGTTCCTCAAGCATACATTTGAAGCTACCTCCAGCTTTGTGAAGAGAAGGTTCACTCCTAATCAGGTTTTTAATCAATATCAAGTGATACTGTGCAATGAATCAGAAGTCCTAAAAGATGTCGTCTGTTTAGTGAAACCTCTGACTTTCCCTGGACAACTTCTGTAATGCACCAGGGTATCTTTCCATTGCATTTTACATTTGCACATGAACAGAACAGCAGGAGTGGAACACGTGGGTCAATGTGGAATAAATTAAGCTCAATACCAAACCCAAAGGTATATAGATAAGAAAGGAAGAAACAGGAAGTAGGGAAAATTTTTGTGGGCTTTTCCACATATTTGTTATTAAAATTAGATTTCACGTCCTGTGTAGTCATAAGGTATTGGGAGAGATAATAATGGACCTTAAATTGTTACTCCTTGGTAACTTTTAGACTCAGAGGTGTGATTAAAGACAGGAATGTATCAAGGCTGGAAAATATGATGTGGGAACATCTGGCAACAATTGGCAGAGTGTAAAAATAGACTATATATCCTAATATTTTTTCTTCCTGTTTCCAGTGTCTGTGTTTCTGTGCTAACAAGCAGTTTTACAAAATCAGCTTTTAAAAGCAGAATGTCAAATTTATGAGTATGATGGTGCTCAGTCACATGGCACCTAATACTTTGTAAGCGTAAGGTTAGAAGAAGTATCCCTTCTCTGACAGTTACAGTACGTGCGCTTCCCTGGTACTGTTGAACATCTTACACTCACATATTCCTGATGCACTGAGCGTGTCTCCAGAAGCCACAGCAGGACAGCTCTCCTGAGCTGATAAGCAAATCTGTTTCTCTCAATCTCTTCCTCCACATACGCAAAGCCCTAGTCATGCCAGTAACTCTCTGCACATATGGCACAAAAACCCCCAAGTCAGGGCTTGGTTTATAAGAATAATCCCAAAGGGCCTGCATAAAAGCTTGTTTAACTGCTGTTTGCAAACCAATATGAACCAGAGGAACAGGGCAGGTCTGAGTCTGTTTCAGAGAGGATGCTCTGATCAGACTTACTTGAAATCCTTATTTTCTTGGAAAAGTCAGCTGTTGTTTTCTTCAAATGTGTTCATTCTGAGAAGCCTCTTGGGCACACTCAGGTTCATGCAGAATAAGTGGTTCCTTTCCTGCTAAAAGCTCACAGACTCTTAAAAGCCTATTCACCTGAGAGTGCTGCTGGAGGGGAGTTTGCTTCAATTTAAAAAGAAAACCCACAAGAAGACATTAAGCCACCACACTACTTATGGCCACCAACTCTGTTCTGTTTGCACGTCCCAGTCTCTGCACAGGACATGGGCAGGGCGAGGTGCGGGGATGGGGAAACAAGGCAAAAGATGGATTAAGTCTTCCAAGGTTAAATGGGAAATTTAACTGAGGAAGTCAGCAGTGCAGCTAGTTACTGAGAACAGCATCTCAGCCCTGCTCTGCTATGGTAAAGCCAAGACATCCCTCCTAGCTGGTCAGTACTCAGTACGGTAATGCCACTGGCCAGGGTCAGCAAGCTGAGCAAATGTAAGAGGCAAAGAGAATCCACACAACAAAAACAAAAATGGAAGACAAGGAAACTCTCAAAAAAGGTACATGAGAATAAGAAAACTCAACACTGCTGAAAATACCCAATATAAACAGAGGATTTGGATCTGTGATTTTTAATAGGACAAAAACGTTTAACTCTGTGCAATCTCATCTCTCCCAGGGGAAGTGAGTAAGGAAGAGGTGCACACAAACACTTCAGGGCATGCTCAGTCTACCTGTTGAATACTCAGGGATTAGGTTATATTATATTTTTGGTTAGCTTCCAATAAAGATAAAAAGTGAAAAGCAAGGACAAAGGTTTCAGTAAAAAGGGAAAGAAATATTTCATTGTCCTGTGGCAAGCAATGGTGTCCTATCATGTGCTCAACAGGGACTACCATTTCAGTGTAGTTCATCCACTTTGGTGATAAGCACAAAGCCTCCCTTTCTGAATAGAAACTATGTGTTGCTTTTCTGCTTCACAAAGCTATAGTGATTATGGGGAAACAGCAGGGGACTTCTGCCTCCCCAGAAGATAAGCTCCCTGTGTGAGCAGAGTGCTAATCACTTGCACAGCACCTATCTGCAGGACCTACACTTACTCTACAGTTCTCAGTGAAATAAAAATCGAGTCATTTACTCTTTGCTGCTTTGTTATTTTTTCTTTTTACAGTCCTGAAGACCAGAAAGAGAAATTAGCACAGGATCATATTTTCCCCTGGTTCAGTAAGCTAGACTGGTTCATAAAACGAGTGAAGAACTTGCACTGAAGCACTGGGCAGAGCCCTGAGAGTAGAGTTTGTATCTACCAGATCTCCCTGTAATCTTGGGGAAGCCAATTCCACACCATTTCAGTTTTCCAAGACTAAAATAATGCTTTTGCTCATCTTCCCTCTGTTCAGATTTTGAATGCATTAGGATCCAGGACGGTATTGTACTCATGCGTACAGCATTTAAAAAATGAGCCCTTCTCCTGCTTGAACACAACAGGACTACCATTATCACTAGAAGCAATAAACAACAGAAAGATTCCCTCAACTTTTGTGCCCTTGTCCTTCGCACTTGAGGACGGGCAGCACAACCTTGACAATGCTGTATTTGAGAGAAACTCTTCCGGTTGTAATAACTTCACCTTAAATAGCCCCACTAATCTCTACATATTGATTTCCATCGCTCCACCTGAAAGGTGAGTGAGAAATTGTTGGATCTGTTCATAGGTGAGAAGAACAAGGTTCCTGAAGTTAAGGTTTCCTTATACAATTCCATTACTGTGGGCAAGATTGCTGATGTGGAGAGTGTAGGGCTCCCCAGCAGTCAGTGGGGTCTGTCATAGCAGAAATCAGTCTGGTCACTATATCCTGACTGTACAGTCACTTTGCTATATCTGGCCTTTTAGCTCCTCATCGGCTGGGGCCAAAAAGGGGAGAACTGGGACCCTTCCTACAAAACACTCCATTCTTTCGGTGATGGAAGAAGAAAGCCAAGAGCTACAAAAAAGCCTGGATTCATTTTCTTTCCATTTTCCATTATACAAAATGTTCTCAGTAGAGGTTAATGTCTGTTCATGTCAGGCATTACTTCATCCAAGAAGGAAGGAGAACTACACAGCCATCACTCAAAGAAACGAAAGCAATCTCAGATCAAATCACCAGTCTCCTGCTCTGATCAACTCATCATCTGAGCTAAACCCAGTCAAGGAAAAAAAAAAAAATTTGAGGAAATCTTAAAAATTTGGGTCCATGTTCACCAAAAATGGACAACAATCAGGAATTATACAGAAAAACACCCCATCCTTTAGATGTTTCTGCAATGTGAGTCTAATCATTCTGCACTCCTAAACCCTCAACCTGATGCTTCCACCTCAGGTGTACTAAAAGCCCAGGATGCCTGGACCCTGTGCGCAGGCTGGCTGCATGGCCCTGCCATAGCTGGGTGGCCTGCTGGTGGCTAGTGGGGCAGCTGGAGATGCCACCCCAGCTTCGTTCTGCCACCAACTTGCTGAAGGTCTTCAAGTTGTGAGTTTCGTCCCTGCATACATTTGGCTTCCCACCTGCAAAACAGGCAGAGAAGCTAACTACGTACCTGCTTACAATACCTATTTGTACCTACAAGTATTTGTAGTACACCAAGTTCTAGGGTAGTTAAGGGGTGATTCATTTCTGGATCTCACTAATGAGGCACGAGCTGTTTGGTTTATCTGCACAAAACACCACGAGAGCCTCAAAAGAACACAACATTATTCTTTCCTAATTGTTCATAACTGTGTCTGTGTCCGAGTTATCAGAGTTGCTTGTGTCTGCTGTGCGATACATAGCAGTGAGGTGGTTCTTTTGTTGTTTTACTTTTTTTTTTTTTTTTCTTTTTGCTCTGCTGAGAGAAGCACATTGTGCCACGGAAAAACAACTCGCAAAACCTCAGTCTTACTACTACTCACAGCAGTGCTTCAGGGTCAAAGGCACATATAATCACATGGCTGGGCATTGTTGTGCCTGCCATCTGGTTCTCCTGCACCTACAGAGGAGTCAACTAGGGGCATCTTATGTCACTCCATACAACTCTCCTCCCTGAGCTGTGCATCACTCGTATAGCTGCAAGATTGGTATACTTCAGGGGATCATTTTCCTATGAAGCACCCTACCGCTGCCAGGTGTCCACTGTTGGTCTCTCACATTGACAATCAGCAAGCTTACTAACTAGGACTACTGTAAATAGGCAAAAATCAAAAAAAATGCAGCAAGGAAGGGATATAAACAAAATAATTCAGTAGATCGGTTTTCTCACTGGAACAAGTGTGGAGGGAACCAGATCGCACTTAACACTAGCATAAATCCAAAGATGATTTACTAAAATTAGATTTTTTCTCCTCAAATTAAATCATCAGAGTATCCAAGATGAGAATCTGGAGCTGATCGCACCAGCTGTGTTCTGACAATGCCTAAATGCCTGTACTAGCTAAAGAAAGAAGTTGTCAAGGACCAGAAAATAAATTAAAACATGAGGGATTTCAGTTGGAGTATTCATGTGAATAGCTGCATGTGAAAAAGGACTTGCACAGACCTTCCATATATGCTTCTGTGAGACTATGCTAATGTGGAAAACTGGAGGAACAGCCTTAAGAAGATGCTTTAATGGATATCTACTAACTTTTAAGTTTTGCAAATAAATGTTCCACTAAATCAATGGGTATGCAATACAGTATCAGTATTTTACTACCTACAATAAAGCTGTGCCAAAAAGATGAGCTTTACCTTACCTGACCAAGTCCTAACTTGATTTAAAAGTTGCTTTGTCTTTACTGTTTGTCTTAATTTTGTCTTTGCTTACCTGATCTAACCAACTAATTGAGGGTGGGGGTTTTTTGCACTGCAGGGGTGTCCTAAGTTTATACCTATGTATAACAGAAGAATAAAATGTTGAATTCACTGACACTGTGGCTTACTGAATGTTTTCATTCACAACAGGACACTATAAAATTATTCTGTCTAGTATAGAAAACACCCGTCACAGTACATCAGTTGCTTAACTACTTGCAAGCTTTTACAGACATCATGGGCAAGAAGCCTTCCCAGCAAGGCTATGAAATAGAATCTAAATTTTACGAGTATTACTGGGACCCAAAATGTTTAAATTAACTACTATTTACTACTTTCAGGGCCCATCACACTGCTGGCAGGATAGGGATGCACAATGTGAGTGCACACAGTCACTGTGCTCTTTAACTCATTGCACTGCATATATTGTATACACAATATACATTGATGCTAATAAAAAAGAAGGGTTTGAAGAACAAACAGTGTTTTCAACATATACCCTGACAAAGGACACAAGAAAGCCAGTCACAGCTCACATAAGTAACTGGTTTATATCTGCCATTACTTGTCTGTACCATCTGGAACAGGTTGCCCAGAGAAGCTGTGGATGCCCAATCCCTGGAAGTGTTCAGGGCCAGGTGGGATGTGGGTTTGAGCAACCTGGTCTAGTGAAAGGTGTCCCTGCCCATGGAAGAGGGGTTGTAACTCAATGATCTTTAAGGCCTCTTCCAGCCCAAACCATTCTGTGATTCTATGATTGATTCTATCTCCATATTTTACAAATATAATACATAAAATAAATACATAGTCTATAAAGTATATATAAGATGTATTTCAGTGGAGCGATAATGATTTAAACGAAGCTAATTATGTACTTATTTCTGTGCACTGAGAATCTGATTCAGTGAATTAAAGAAATCCAAATGCTGTGACTGGACTTACTTTACTATAGACAGAGTATGATCTTTAGATCCTATAGAAGCATCAATAATGGAACGTTTCATGCTCTTGCATTCTGGTTCACTTGTGTTCAATATTTTCTAAACAACACTAAAAGTTAATCTTCATTTCCAATGCTTCTGCATTCCCATTATACATACTGTTGCTTCACTGACTGACCTGTACTTGCTGACCCTCCTTTCTACCAAAGCATGTTAATAAATTCCATCTCAGTTGTCACAATAATTTTTAGAGAAGTTCAGGGCTGGTTTTTTTCTTCCTCAAAGATTCTGGATCTTCTCTTGAGCTGGACCTACCATTCACTTGTTTAGGCTAAGCATTTGATTTAGTGACTGCCCGCAGAGACAGTCACAGAGGAATGGATGGACATTGTTTTTTTGAGGGAAGCACCTTGGGTAGCCACAACTCTACCTACACTTTGCAGCATTGTCCTCACAGTCTGATAAATTCTTGTTCAAATGTTAGGAAATAAAATTAAAGGAATGAAAACTGCAGGTGCTCCATCACTGCCAGCAGTGTTTGAGAGTACTGCAATCCCAACATACATTAAAAACAGCCTAAGGGTGCTTTTAACATACTGACTTAGAACTAAGTAAAGCTCCTTTAAAAAAGAGACCCATTAATCCCCTCCATCACAAAAATTGGCTGTAGAGAGGAGTCATCTCAAATATAATTCAGTTCAAAGCTGAACATACAGCTAGAAGGCTGCTGACACAAACACTATAGGAGCATAGCAGTCAAAAATACATTTCCAAGGTCTGTCTCCCCTTTACATCATCCCCAAATTGTGCCACAGAGCACTTTTTTGGGGTGAAGACTAGCCAGCCATAACACAGTTTAGTCTCTGCCTCTCTGCAATGGCTGAAGGACACTTAGGTAACTTCAGTGCCTCCCCACCAATTACTTGAGAACTTCTGCAATATTTATGTCAAATGTATCACTGCAATATATCTTCTCCATGAGATCACAGAACAGCAGGGTATACAGTTCACTCACAGATATCCATCACCTTTACGTCTGTAGAGCACCTAAACCAACAGGTTCTGGGTCCTTGCTGGGGTCTGTAGAGGCTGTTGGGCTGGAAATAGAAACGTTGAAATGCCACTGCCCTCACCAGAACATTACTGCAACAGCAAATTCACTGATGACTGTTCCCATGTTGTGCTCCATGCTGATGCTGATTGGCATTTCCAAGAGGTAGCAGCCTGAATGAGTTATGGGCAGAGCTATGCATCTCCCCTTTTCCTGCTGAACAATCCTACCACGTTCCTATGACAACCAGCGGTGCCAAGGTCCTCTAAAAATGAAAATGGGGTTGGAGAAGGGGAAGAAACCACAAGACTGATGCAGTTCATATGCTGACTTGCCCTTGAGGCAATACCTTAACAATCTACAGTGCCTGATGAACATACCATAACGTAGTAGATGTGCTTAAAGCATGTATGGTGCACAGGTTGAAATTATCTTACGCTGAACAATGGACAAATGGATTAAGTAATGGAATAAAAATAAACTAATATTTAAAACACTGAAATATGTGGCAAATTCAGTAGACTGTGAAGTTCCCGTCTTCCCCTAGATAGATACAGTTCCCAATCTATAACTCTTACAGCTTAATATAAATGACAAAGCCCCAGAACTGTCATGAAAATACATCCTCAATAGTTGCCAGAAGCACTATGAATGATAACAGTGAACCTCTAATGCAGCTACTGATTTTATATATGAAAATAGCAAAAGAGGTGCTTATGACTGGTGATTTATGCCTTCATTAAAGCACTCGTCCTTCAAACCAAACCCTGCAATTCATTGAAATTAACAGGGTCTTAAAATTGGAATATGTATTATAAATTAATGCATTTTTGACCATTTAAAATGACAAGTATAATACCATTGGCATCCTACCTTTCCTGCATAAAAAATACTGCCTGCTACATTAATACATATTGGCTTACTCAGAAAAGCAAACCTAAGAATGTAAATCTCTAAAGCTCATTTTTCAGAGGCTTCCACAGTATTCTGCTATAACTCAGTCCAGAACTACCAGTTTGGAACTTTCAAAACCCGAGTAGCTCTCAATTCAGTGTCTCGTGCATTTCAGGACTGTCAAAGTGAAAACATTACAACTAATAACTTAAAGGGAAAATTTTCTCACTGACAAATTCATGACTGCTTCCTACTCTTGCACAGAGGCACCATAGAAAATATGTTTTGCTTTCTCTTGCATGAAAAAGCAGCCACAGATGACTAGCCTCACGGAACGACTTCATTTTCTTTCCTACTACAGCTTTGATGTGCAGGGAGCCACACTGATCAGAGAGCAATCTTCCCCGCCCTTACTGGGTAAGCCATCCTCGCCCGCTCCACTCTTCTTCAATGATGGCTTCTGAAGGGCTAGCCAGCTGCAACAGGGGCAGCTCTGCTAGACTCCTTTCTCTGCACTTCATAAGGAGCACTCAAAAATGCTGCCAGAAGAAATTCTAGGGGTGGATCCTCCTCCAGTGGCTGTAAAGGAGCTACTTCTTTTAGTAACTCATCCCTGGCTGTAGGTGCTGAGCAATGAAATAGATGGACCCTGCAAGGATGGGCAGGAGTTAAACATCAGTGTGGTCTGTTAGAGGCTCTTGTATGCAGGGGGTAGACAGCTGAAAAACTGATTGACACTGCGAAGCAGAGAGAAGAACTCACCCTCACTGATCCCATGACTGAGAAAACCACATAAGCTGAAGAGTCTTTCCTAGCATGATTGTTTTGTTACCTCTGACTGTAAAAAAATGCTATTAGTTCCCCCCTCTACCAAGTAAATTTTTGTGCTTCCCTCATAGCCCAAGAACTGATGGATGCAGAGGAAAAGCTGAGTACTGAACATGAAATAATGTCTCTTCCATTGCCTCTTTTTAACTTGCTTTTCTCCACCTGTCCTTTCTACAAACCACGCATCATGATGGAAGCTTCCAAAACACGACAACAGTGCCACAGCAAAATCAGAATAGGTAGTTTTCCCCCTTTGTTCTTTCAGAAGTTTCTTTTATGGTGGTTTCCATTTGTGGTTGCCAGGGGCTCTCAGCAGCAGGAAGGCTGACTTGAACATTGTTATGACATGTCATTTTTAAAAGCCTCTTTTATTAATATTTTCTCCAAATTTATTTGTTTCAATAGTAGAAGATTTATTGTGAGTTTTAGAGTTATGTGCAAAACCCATGAACACAAAGGATGTTGAAACTAGGCAAAAATGTATTGCTTTCCAAAAGAATATTAATAATACATTTATACATACCAAGACCTGCTCTGTACTAGTTGAGACAGAGTATGGATCTAATGTATTCAACAAGCACTTGGATAAATCACCTGGAAAAATTCTTTATGCTATACTGTAATCTCCAAAAGCTCTCTGACTGGTAAAAATCAGTCTTGCTGATCTGTCTGCAGTTCTTCTCACAATCTTGTTATTCATCTGCCAGTAACACCTGAGATTGAAACAACCAATGTCCTTATACATCTGGCACCACAAATCAACTTTACTTCACAAAAGAAAGTCTTGTTTGTTTTTAAAAGATACTAATGCAAACCCGCATCCTCCTGCAAACCTCTTCCCCATGTTCCCCCTCAGCATATCAGACCACACTAAAAATGTACTTATTTGTGCTTTGGTTCTCTTGAAGGCAGTAGTCAAAGCTTTTCAGTTCTACTTAATATTTAAACACAAGAAATAGTTCTTCCAAAATTACCAGTGAAATGGACATACTGCACGACAGTCCTTTCTTAACAGCAATAAACATGATATTCTACTCACAGCTAAACTTTGGAGAAATACACCTCTATACGCTCAAGCGTTACTTTAAAAATCAACCGTAAACACTACTTTGATGATTTAAATACCAAGACGACCCAAATGCTTGGTCTGAGTTTCATTCACCTGTGAATGCTGTCGCCCAGGTGCATCCTTTGCACTACATCACAGTCTCAGCAATGTACCGTTCCTGTCAATGTAGTCGTTGAACAGAAACCGAACTCTTGTCACAGCCAGTGACAATATGCCTCTAGTCCAAAAAACAGGACATGCAAAATGCAGTCTGAAGATACAGCAGGATCATGTGTGACCACCCTTCCTCCATGGATATAACGCTTGAATCCCTTCTACCTACAGGACAAAAGAGGCTTTATACTGTCCATAACCAGTATAGTATCATCTCCGCTAGACATGAAAATCTCATCTTGAAACACCAAAGACTGAAATTTCCCAGTCTCCCATAAGCCACTAGACAGCAGGTAAGAGGGACTCTATTATAACTTTGCTGCACTGTCTGAAAAGCAGAATAAAACTTGCAAATTGAAATTTGAGAGTAACATGTCTCTGCTCCACAGATCTCACATTAGTGGTTAAACATGTTAGGATAGGTGTTGGTAATGTCATAATCAAATACCACCTGATTTCCAAACGAGTATTTGGATTCATGAATTTATTTGGATTCATCTCCCATTCTCTGACAGCAGGCACCTGAGGGTGCAAAGAACGTTCCCTACAGGGGACACATCCCTTTGAGGATTAAATGTAGGATTATTCAACCAGGAAATTTAATTTAAAAAGACAAGTAGTAGGAGACAGATTTCTTTTTTCATTCGTTCTTCACACTTTCTGTAATAATCTGGATACTCCTAAAAATAAAAGCAGAAGGATGGCATAACCAATGCATGTTAATAGAAAAATAATTGGCTTAAATGAGGCACACACTCATATGCACAGAAAATAAATGGCCCAACAATTCTTTTGAGAGTTACAATATTTTTAGCCATATGGTACTTCTTATTAATTGTTATAATTTCTAACTAAGAGCCAAATGTATATCGGCACTGTATAACACATCCAAATACTCTCAACTCCTAGCACAACACACTTACAGATAAGACATGTAGGAACAGGAGATAGTGAGAAATACAGCAACAGCCCAAGTTTTCCCTGATATTAAGAGGTGGCTTTGGCTTTACTCTTGCAGCTGCATCAGCAACATCCCTCCTCCGAGAATGGCAAAATGGGCTCTAAGCCTTTTCTCCTCCACAGAGTCAGCAAAGATAAAGAAAAAAGAAAAAGGGAACATGTTTTGAGGCTTAACAATCCACATGAGCTCTACAACATATTTTGGGCCTTTGGCAATTTATGCTAATTGAATGTAACCCTCAAGCTGTACTTTCTGCAATGGTGCTGTTCTGGAGCACAGCCGGCCCAGAGTCCAGAGAAGCACATGCTCCTGCACTGAACCACCCTGGGTCACCACAGCACCTACAAACCAGGGGAACTACGCTGAAATTTTGATGTACCAGTGAAAACCACCGTGAGAAAGGCATGTTGCTCTGGTAGGAATGAATCACATTTAACTGCATGTTCTGCTTTGGGCTTGGCGCTACAGCATCCCCACAGCTCTCCTTGCTGCTGGGTTCGCTGCCCTGCCTGTTTTACCTGAGGCCAGAAGCAGGGAGCATGGGCAGGAGGGGACAGTGGTCTTTTCAGGGCTGTGAAGAACCACATGAAGTCACCAGATGGCATCATCACCTTCTGCAATAAAAAGGGATATTTTCCAGACTGGGGAATGCCAGTGAAGACAGGTGCATTGTAATCGAGAACAGCTTAATAGCCAGGAACATTAAGAAATGCTCCTAATAATGATTAAGACCAAGACATTTTCCTAGAACTACCTTTGATTTCTGAAACGGATTTTCCTGAAACAAGAGCTAGTCAAGTGTACATACACTGCGCAAGTGTCCCCAGGTTTCCTCTGGCTCTGTAAATTACGATGATAGAGGACCTTCCTTTATCACATAGAAACCCTTCCTTGGACAATGCACAATAAGCATTCTCTGTCTTATGCTGTCTCCACTCCATCCACCTCCACCTCAGAGGCCAGAGGATTTATATCTGATTCCCTGTCAGTGCTTTGCAGTGACTTTGCAACTAATGATCCCAGGTCATAAACATCCCAAGGGCCAGGAAAGATGCACTGCAATATGTATAGCTGAGGCCCAGGGTCCTGTTACTCCGTCTTGTAGATGATCTCTCTCCTAAGGGATCACTCTACTTGAAAAAAAAAGCTGCTAGTGTCCATTCCTATTAAGCTGTAGCAACTACTCCATTCCTGCACACCCTCCTTGTCCGCTCCTGGGAACTGGTCTCAGCCTCCTTCCTTTAGCACCTACTGCTCTTTCTCCAGCACAGGCTTCATCCTTAATAACTTTCAGGGCACTTCTGCACAGCACAGACTGTAATGTGATTAACTTTATGCTTCGCAACTTCAGCACTAAGAAGTAGGTCCTGGGGCAGGGATTTGACATGAGGCTCTCAGACTTGTAGAGGCCTTGATCAGGAAAACAGCTCTTCCTTCAGGATATGGCTGAACAAAACACCTTTGAACTAGGTGAAATGGGCAGATGCTCTAAGGAAACAACACTGCCAAACCCATGCACTAGCGAACTGAAAGACACAAAACGTTAGGTAACTGCTCCATTCTACCTCCAAGACAAGGGCAAAAGGTCACAGGGTTTGCAACCACTCTCTTTCTCTCCCTGTGCTTTCAGGCTCTGAATTAACTCTTTCCATACAAATACAATCGGTTTGCCCTGAAAGCATATGGTTGTCTATTTATCAGGTGCTCTCGTGTTTATCATCTTCACTTTCTTCTCTTTGGCATTTTAATCGTGGTGTCTATGTTAATTGTTAATGCCCTCAGCAATGAGAAGCTGTGATAACATAATGGATTTGTAGCCTCTACAGGAGCAGTGGTATCTAATTCTTAAGAAGATAACTGCAAAGTCATAATTCTCCTTCTTACAGGATGCTAACTTAAAGAAACAGTGCCTTTTTCAAATGCATAAACAGTTAAAAACTTCATGTTGAAGTACTAAAAGCCCTTCAAAGGCTGGCCACAAGGGAATTCTAGCAGCAACAAAGCTCTGGGATTTACATAATGTGATTTATAATATGGCCAGAAATCATGCTGTTTTTCATGCAGTTTACACACAAGTACTGCCACTAATACTCTATGGTTCATTTTGAAAGCCACATTGAAATGTGATGAGAGGCCTTGTATAAGCGCAGAAATTTTCAGACTCTTCCAGGTTCTCATGCAATGACTCATAACTGCTGATGACATTGGGTTTTTCTAAGACCAATACTCCTCAGGGGTGAGAGGAAATTGTTTGTTCCCTTTCTAACAATAAGGAAGGCCCATGGGTTAAAGACCACAATGAGACAGAGGCTGTTATATGGTCTGAACAGTTCCACCTATGCAATACTTTAGCTTTCTTTGCAAAGCATGTTTTATTCTGTAATAGCACACACCACATGTGCTTCTAGTAATAATGGCAGTCGCTTGAAACATATCTGTATGCATCAGCAGTACAGAGTAAGAATAACAGTATAGTGAATACAGAATATGCACCCAATAAAATTGATCAGCACAAGTATTTTAGCGTGTATATGAAATACACTTACAGATTGCAGCTATACCTGCAACAAGAAATTAATATATCTGCTTTATTAAGAGCTTTATTAATATCCAGCCATCTCTCCTTCTCTGCATTGCTTCCTTTACTGATTATCCCTTCACTGACAGGATACAAGAAAGGTTTCTTTTACTTCTTCCTCTCCCAGCAGCTGGAACCTGTTACAGCAGAATTGGGAAGCAACGTCTTGTGAAAGCTGCTCTGACCATGGCAAGCCGCATGGCAGCGTGAACTGAACACACAAGAGCAGCCTTTGGGGACCAAATGTATGTGGGAGCGTATAGACAGAATACACACCCTAGTGCGTGAGACAGATCAGCTCATCAGTTGTAACATTTTAAATTGGAGATTTAAATTACTTGTATAGTTTGACTGGAACCTAAATTAGTTAACATCTGTATAGTGCTGTGACTTCATAAAGTACTACATAAGAAGCAGTTGCTACCACTACTAGGAACTGTAAATGTGCGCTTGATTCTGTGCCACTCCCTTTTGTTTTTCCTTTCCTTGTAACTCCATCTTTGTAAGCACTGATTATTATTCACCAACTTTTGCGTCAGGCAAAAGACTTACATTCTGCATGGTATTACATAGTTTTGAAACACTCCGCTCTGTTACATTAGGAGAAGAGGGATCAGATTTTCCAAAGTATCTTGTCACTCTTCATCAGAGAGACAGCCTAGTGCAATTCTTAAAGGTACCTGCAGAAGTTTCTTACTTAGCCACCATGAAGATCACAAGTTAGCCTGCTTAGTGACTTAGAAAACTCACCGAGTGCCCAACTGATTTACTAAGCATTTGCTGATTCAGAAAACTTGGCCTCAAAATCCTGTCCTTGTCCCTGGATGTGACAGGAGCCTGGTCTTGAGTGATAAGGGCAGCTCAAGAACCATGTCATCATCACAGCAGAGCAGAAAAACTCAGTGATTGGAACACCAGTGGGGCTACACTGTACCATTGCTTCAGAGCCTGGAGCGGTGGGTTCCTCTTGGGCACTCGTGGTGCACATCCTAACAGACTCACCAGCCAGCATGGGGGCACAGCTCCTCCGCTCCAAGGAAACACGGCCTTGGGGTTGTGGTTCCTGTGTCTTCTCTAGCTGAAAGGTGCTATAGGCATGCTATAAACTTTCTCTCCTAATTTCCAGATTTTTTTCTGAACCTAGTAGAGTGGGTTTAAGTTACTATCACAGTGCTAAAGTATTTTTCCTGCCAAGGTCACTTTTCAAACATCTTTTGTGAGACATAACACAAGCATCTTCCTTTTATCCATGAACAATGTGGGAGAAAAAAATCATGTGAAATGAGACTGTGGGCTTTTTCCAGACCTTGGGACCACATCCTACCCTTGAGGTTTCACGCATTAGAGGATAACATAGTTTAAACCAATAATTTACTACAAAACAGTGCATTCATACAAATTATGTATAGGCCTTGATTTGTCAAGGAAGTTTTGCAGATGCCTATCTTCAAAATAAAGACCAGCCTGATGCACTGCTTTGAGAAGCAATGGCTTTATTCCAAAGGCTAACTTAGGTAATTCTCATAACAAGTTTTTTTTGCAGGTGGAGTTTTGAAGTCTTTCATTGAATTGAATGTGCTTAAATTTTGGCATATGCTCAAGTTCTTTGGAGATATGTTGTAGAACTGGAGAGGACATCTATATATTTGTTATCTAGAGATGAGACAGGGATGATACCCATCACATGCTGCCAAGCTGGATGACACTTGCATTTACATGTATTTCTTCCAAACTGTTACCACAAGCTGCAGTAAGCTACAATGGACACATACATAAGTGATCAAAGGTGCCATAATCTTCACAGTTAGGTCTTCCTTGTTCAAAAATAATGGGATATAGAGTGCCAAGGGGCAGGTGGAGGGAGAAAAGTTCAAAGGCTTTGCAAAAAGTCAAGACATTTTTAACATATAAAAGTTCCAGCACCTAAATGCAGTGGTATAAATATCACTGTATTACTGATACCAGTGGCACATGTCCCTGTGCATGGCAGTTCACACGTGGGGAAATACCAGGTAACAATGTATGTTAAGTATCTAACAGCTATTTTTCTGTCTTCCTCATAGGAACACTGTCACAAGCATTGGACAATTCATGAATGTTAGACACCAGTGTTCGTGCTGACATAAAAAATTTCTTACTTCAAATAACTGGAATGCAGTCCAACAGAGATTCAAGCCTATGGCTAGTGGCTGCTGTAGGAACAGTCTGCCTGGTGCTAAGAGCTCTATTTACATATTTAACTGCCTTTGCTGGATTAGGGCTTGATTGCAATATTGTCAAGAACATATCAATGTCTCTTAGGCACAACCAGCAAGAAAGAAGGCTTCGGGGAAGGAAATAAAAGTTTGACAGAATATTTTTGTTTTATAAAGCAACATGTCAAAGCAAGATAGGAACATGAAGGCTGGGAATAAAATCCCAATCCTACTAAAGTCAGTGGGAGTTCTGCCACTGAACTCAATAGGACCAATATTTCACAGTTGCTAGGCTCCTGTCTGCATATCAGTAACATTTCTTCCTCCACTTGACTTGACGCTGAGTCTCAAAGACACACATAAAATTGCACAAGCTGCTACGTCTTTGTTGCTGAAGTTTCATTTCTATTACAGATGGATGAATAGACTTTTGAAAGGGAAAACAGAGAAAAGTAAAATTTGTACTCTTGCCTATTCACTCTCCCTGTAAAACCCCTCTCTCAAGGGTTGAGGCAAACAATACTGAATCTAAAACAGAAGATTAGACAGATACATTGTCATACAATGGGGACTGCTTCAGGTCCAGAACACAATAATTCACAACATAAGATGGAAATAATCTTGTGGGTTCATTTTTGACCTATCAAATAATTGGTTTAACAAGACAGAAAGGAATTTTAAAACCAAATCCTTCCAGCATCTGCCAGCTTGGGTAAACATCCATATTTATGTATCTTTAATATCTCTTGGTTTTCTAGCATAATGGTCATGGACATTGTTACCAGAAATGTCCCACAACTGGTTTGTGAATGCTTGATGAATATAAACACAGGGGAATTATCCATGTTCTCAGTAATTTTAAAAAAATCTACAGGGTTCTAGTGCAAATAGTACCAGTATAAGCATAAAATTGAAGGTATTTAATGCCAAGAACATAACCAGACTATCAAATGATATGTGCAAAGGCACAAACTGCTTGCTTGCCAATAGAAAGAGCAAATATAATAACGTAACTGTCAGCTTTTCATCCTAAACTCAGAGTCAAGGACTTAAACCATGACCTGAAATTCTACTGCCCCAGGCCTGTTCCACATCTTTCTGTTTTTCAGCAAATCTGCAAGAGCAGTGGAGAAGGTTCCACAATATATTAGTTGTTTGGGAGGGTTGCTGTGTCCTGAATTTGTACCTGCTCTAGGCAGAACAAGGCAAAACATAAAACATTCCCTCCCCAGTAGATGTACCTCAAACTCTTTAATAAGCTTGTCCAATCTGTGAAACAGTACCAAACTGTTATGTCTTTGAAGGCAAGAATGTTCATGGAACCAGCAGATTTAAAATAAATATTGCAAACTATTCATGGGAACAGTCTCAGGTTTCGAATGACAAGAGCTATCTGATTCACAGAGTTGTGCTTATCCAGAAAGCGAGCAGGAACAAGTTCTCTTGTGTGAGTGCAGTTGAAATCTCACTAAAGAGCATATCAAGGACTCGGGAGCCTACATCTGATAAGTAAATGCATATTCAATTTCATTTCTTTATAAGGTGCATCAGCTTGCTTCTAAAGCTCTCTTTAAAAAGGTCTGTTTTCCAAGGGATCGCAAAATTGAAGGTTGCAGCTTCTTTCAAGGTGCAAAGTTTTTGCTGAGAAACTGAAGCAACAACTTTTAATTGAATTCTGGGAAAAGCAAGTGTTGATGCACTGCTTGCTGCGAGCTGACCGATGGGCAGTCTGTTACCGAGCCACGTGACTCGCAAATACAAATGCTCCGGCCCAGTGAGTATCCCAAAAAGCTTTGTATGTGAAACACTGCATATCCAGAGGCTGTTTACCTTTCTCATTTTTAAGCAAACCAGTTGGAATTTGTTGCTGGATAACCACTCCCCGCTGCAATCTTACTCAAGCTAACATCTACCAGCCTAACAGAGGACAACAAAAACATTGTTTTCTTTTCTCTCTGTGAATGATAGGAAAAGACTCTCTGCTGATCTGTATCAAGTGATCCCCAGTACCTTTAAGCATATGTCAGCTGTACATTTCTATCGCATGGATTAATTATACATGGCTCATGCAAACCGAGAGCCCTCTGTCAAAGCAAGCAGGCTCATTTGCACTAAGGACACAGTACCTAGTGGTCACAGGATCAAAGGGTTTCATGGGAGCTTTTGAAATCACCTAGATGACCTCTGTCTCCCCAGACAGATGTTTTTTTTCCATTCAGTGCTTCAGTGGCAGACTAAAATCTTCCTTACTAGCCTGTTGTTCTAGTGTTTCAAAGTCCTACCCTCCTAAAGCATTTTTGCCTGATGTCTAATGGCAAGCTACCTGCTCTATAAATCCATTTATTTATGTCTTATCTACTACTATGGGCAGAGAACAGGTTATTCCTCTCTTCTGGCAGTAGTCTTTTTTGCAGTTACCATGCCTCCCTCACTTGCTATAAACAAGCCGTGTATAGTTGTATAAATGACCACCAGTGCATACCATCTTACTAACACCACATAATTATTCACAGATGGTACTTGACAGTAGAAATAGGAATTCGTGGGTGTGGGCTCCTATTACAGGCATTAGGAGGCAATGCTGCTCAGCACCTTTCAGAAGGCACTGCGAATTAGATCTTCTCTAAAACAGGAATTTGACAAACTCACATTGCTCATCAAATATTTATGTAAAGACACATGAGCCCCTGGACTTGCTTCAGTCTCAAATGAAGCAGTGGTGTGGGCTAACCCTTTCTACAGGATGAACTTCACTGCAAGAGACTTAACCAAAAGGCAGTCAGGCTAGCAGTTAAAACCAAGGAAGGCTAGCTGCACCCACAGCAAGGGGATACAGGCTCTGTGACAACCTGTGTTATATGGCACAGCTACTCACTGCCATTTTTGCTCAGTTTGCTACACAGAATGGTGCAAGACTGTATATAGGAGACTCTTCCTATTGATACTACTGGGCATTGTGCCAGACTTGAAAATAGAAGTGATGCTTGGGAACACACTAAGTGACAATGGCATGAAGAAACACTCAGACTGGTATTTATTACTAGATGCTGTGGTGACAGGTCCTCATACAGACACTGGTGCTGTGAGCAAACAGAAAATAAAAGTAATTCCATTTTTCAGGTAAATAAATATCTGAAGAAGAAAGTCTTGTATACACCTTGTACACCAAGAGCTTCACCAGTTACCTTTCTCCACTTTTTTCTCTAGTTTATATGCAACTTGGAAGCCCTTGGTGAACAATGCATGCATGGTAAATTACAATGTGCATGTTTTATTACAGAAAATGCAGACATATTGTGGCTAATGCTGTAGGGCTTAAATCATCACATTAGGTCTTTATAAAAAATGGAGATCGCTCAGCCTCATGGGAAAGGCATTTGCATCTTTATCATTACAGAGGCAACAAACTTCATCCATAAAGATGTGCCTAGAACAAATGGCAACAAATTGTGGACACATGTTTTGCTTTAATTGGTCCTCATCAACTCAATCTAGATAGTGACTTCAAAGAGCTCTTACTAAGAAGCCTCTTCCAAATTTTTATTTTAATCTTTTTATTTTTTTTTAAATGTCTTAGAGATTTCAGATTAAATAGAATCTTTGAAGATACAGTTTGAAAGCACTGCTTCTTTAACAGTTACACCACACGTTCAATTACTTACAAGTTATAACTGACTAGAGGTAAAGTAGCATCACCCAGAGCCCCTGTCCTAGGCCAAATGTAGCACTGCAATTTTTACAATGCCTACCTCTTGACAACTGGGATCCGATTCAAGCCAGCTACAACCATATTCAAAAGAGCAGCTGCTGCTAGTGCCATTTTCACATGCTATTCTTGATCAGCATAAATGGATGGAATATGCTCTTTTTGGAAAGCACAGCAGAAGAACATGGATGACAATTAGACTGATTACATAACTCACCTAAAATTCACAACAAAGAGACATACACTTCATGTAAAATCTTATTTAGATATGGGCCTGACTTCTAAAAATACAGCTAACAAATCCCACTAGTCTGTGCATCACAAAAATATCCACATAAGTCTTTACCTCCAGACCCAAAGCTAAGCAGTTGTGATGAAAATGAGGGTCCCACTGTCTCAAGACACTGTACAGACAAGCTGAACACAGCACAAATGAACAGAGGTCGAAACAAACACAGAGAAAAGTGTAGCCACTACTGGCCCAGTGGCACAGCTGGAACTCAACCAAGATGTGACAAACCCCATAGCAACACACCAGTTTGGGATAAAACTGCTTCTTCCTGCATTTCTTAGCCACAGGCATGCTCACACAAGCACAACAGTTTTGTGTCTCCAGCTGATCACTGTTACTACAAAAAAACACCAACACTTTGTTCAAGCCATTCTAGTTTTTGACTCACAAAAGTACATACATAGGGCACCTCTCTCTATAGCCCAAAGCCTCAATTAATCATTAATAACACAGCAGGAAAGAGGAAGATGCTGCCACGTCAGAGAGGCAGCACCATGGACCCACTTGTTACAGTTGCAGATGAGGAAGGCAGGCAGGCATATGACATCAGTGAATCAGCCCAAAGTAGAACACCTTTTGACACTTTCTCTGAAGGTCTGTTTATTCTTCTCTGTATAGTAGTAGCAATTTTCCTTCTTTTGTGCAAATGAAATAAGACCATGCTGCAGGCCCTTTTTATAGCATAAAGAATAGTTAAAGGAAACACATTAGAGTAATTTCCTCTTCCCTGGCTGTAGAGTCCACATTTTGGATATTGTTTTTAGCATTGTGGTGCAACTACAGAAAAAGTAAGCTCAGTAACACCTACAGCGTACCTAATGGAAAACTGATTTAATGAGAATTAAGTAACTTGGTGGATCTTACCATAGGCTTCTTACGAACCAGTCAACCAACCAGCCAGTTAAAAAAATCATTCCAGCTGCCCAAAATATCTCTTCTATAACTATAGCTGTTGCATTTGTTAATGATAACTACCATTTATACACATTTTTGCTGCATTCAGAGAAATAAAGCAGTTTACCAACAGAGCCAGTATGTTCAAATTCCATCCTTTCAAATCATATCATGGAGTTCATAATATCGTTGCCTATTCATACTATATATATGCGTGTGTATTTATATATAGTTTGGTCACTCTTTCCATCTTCATTGTCTGTGTTCATCTATTTGCTTCCTAGATCTCCAACATATTACCCTGAAAAATACAGTTTCAAGCAGCAGGTATAGCAATGGGGAATGCTGCCAAGCAGTGAAGCATGATACTAAACAAAAGAAAACAACAACAAAAAAAAAGAAATTACAGAAAGACCCAACACTGTGATAGGTTGGATGTAGACTATACCTTCCTTTTTCTCCCTACCATGTTGGTAGAAATGTATTCATACAGTTCAGTTTCATATTTTCATTACAGTGAACCTAATGTTGGTCCAGCAACCAAGATAATTCTAGAATTGTTACAATTCAATGTTCAAAAGCACATCGAAATGTGACAAAGTATTCTGGGCCCTTAGCTATTGTAACACTACCTCAGCCTCAGCTGCTGTCAGTGGGTTTCTGGTTACAGCCCTCCTTGAGGAGCTCTTCCTCCCCTTGCACTTCAGCCAGGCACCCAACCTCTGGGAGCCAAAGGTATGCTGATGGGCAGGTTGTCTAGGCACATCTGGCCTAGCTTTATGCTCATGAAAGGAAAATGATCTTGGGTGCACATTCAGAGTTTTCCCTCAGATGTCATGAAGACACAGGTGAGTTTCTCCTATGTCATAGGAGAAGCCGTAGATAAGAATAGGAACACTAGCCAATCTAGCAAAGCAAAAGAGATTGCTCACTCTGCACCCTGAAGGCAATGAATAAAGCAAAGATATGATATCAACTAGATTTCTGTAACAGTACAGAAAATATTTGTTAGATTTAATTTTCACACATGCTAATAAAAGTAATAGTCCTTGCATTGCTCATTCCACGTATACTAAGCATGATTGTCTGGTTTCTGTCTTGCCTGGACCAGAATAAGACAAATCCAGACAAAACTGTCTATAAAAATACGTATCTCAAAGTCAGAAATTCTGCCGAATTGAATAGACAACATTAAAAAGTTTTTAGATTCTTACTCTAAATTAGCAATTTCCTTTGTAAAATGTATCACAGCAAGTGATTACACTTATATTTTGTCTATGTTTATTTTATTTAATCTCTAAAATGTTGAAGTTGTTGCTTGTGATGTTGATGCTGAAAACTGTCACAGAAATACCCTAATAGTGTCAATAATGTTTTACACCTAAAGCCTCCCCTTACTCCCATGAACAGGGGAGGCAGCTCCCACCTACAGCCTAAATTTCACCTGAATTTTTCTGCTGGACTTTCATACTGGATGGACTCTTCTGAAAGCCAAAACTTAAGAGAAAAGAAACTAGTCATCTCAGGAAATTAAACAGAATTTAGGTCTGTGTGAGTCTGGAGCTCCCTTCCCTCACCCATAGATGTTTTATTGAGAGACCACCACCACACATGCCCAGTGGGATGGATCTCTATTGTCCACTGAGAACTAGACAAAAAAAATGATTACACAAAACCACTGCATTATTTCTTCCAACCACCATCCTTGTTTCTAACATCTCATTTTTCTAAGGGAGATCACAGTTGCAAGGCACAGCAAATCATGTTTATTTTTGTATGAAACTGTAGAATCACTGATACTTCAACCCATTTTTTAAATACACCTCCAAACACCTCAGTTAATAAAGTAATTTAATTTCCATATGGTTCCTTCAGGTATCTAAAACAAGGCACATGGTTAAGTACCTCTCTGAATTGTGCCCTGCATAAATGTTACTATATTATATAAGGATTTTAATAGTTCCTTTCTTAGAGATATATATATATATAAATATTTACTTACTAAACAGTTGGCAATAGAGGACCTGTAAGCTTCTCTTCATGGTATCATGCGGTCCTGCTGGTTTGCCAGTTTATTCATGATTCTGTCAAAAAAAGCAAGAGAAGAAAATTATGTATTACAAAATATGTTCTATTGCTATACCTGTTGATTACAAAGTAAGGTGAAGCTTCACAAGAAAATCATATTGATTAGCAATAGGAAATTGCCTAACTGTGCTTTGCTAGTGTTAGCCATGCTCACCAACAGCTTGGCAGTGAAGGGCAGAGCTACAGCCAAAAAAGGTAAAAAATCTCGAGTATACAAAAGACACACATAGAGAATTACTTTCACATTGTGTCGCAGCACTCTCCAAACTAGCCGGCTGCAACAAGGTCTTTTACCATCTCATACTAACACACTCTTCATGCCAGTCCCTCTGCTGCCTTCTCCTTGTCCCTCCTCACCCAGAGCAGGCTCACTCTCTCTGCTTCTTCCTCAGCTGCCCTCTCTTCACTGGCTCTCAACCACTTACCAGAAGCATCCACAGCTGCACCTTATCTACATCGGCCAGCCCGCCGCCCCTAAAGCCAACCCACAGTTGTATATTATCAATGCTAATTAACCCAACTTCATTCCTCTACAATC
>JAVJGJ010000047.1:98614850-98641971 GCA_035590215.1 Microhierax caerulescens
CCAGCCCGCCGCCCCTGAAGCCAACCCACAGTTGTATATTATCAATGCTAATTAACCCAGCTTCATTCCTCTACAATGTTGTGCCTAGGACTATAAAATCAATCTCACAAGAATCTTTTTAGTTTGAAGAAAGGGTCCTTGCTGCAGGAGCAAATGTGAGATGTGGACATTCCTAGACAGCTCTGCTGGGCACACAGAGCTGGTATCTCCTCCCTACATCTCACCTTTTCACATCCCTCAAGAAGTACAACAAGAATAAAGTCCACCTTCCTTTCCTGATCAAAACATCAGTGGTGCTGAAGGGGGAAGATCCCAAACTGTGCTGAAATAATAAATCAGAGGGCAGTTTTTTCTGGGCAATTTTTAGCTTCACGTTAGCCAGCTATTGTAGCTCACATCACCTCCTGACCCATCAGCTACCAGGGCTGCAGCCAGAGCTGTGGCAACTGGAAAAGCTTCTCTATGTTCTTGGAAGCATTCTTTTTCTCCTAAACTGAACCATCTCGGTGTAGGAGGGAATCTCATAATTCTTGTAACTACTGTCTGAAAATGGCACGTGGCAAAAATATCTGACTACCTCATCTCCCCACTTTTTGCCCACTTGGGGAGCAACTAATAACATTTTATGTGTCTTCATGTAACCAAAATCTTATTTCCAAATACATGTCACAGATTTTTCACCTCAGTTTTAAAAATATTATGAAAAAATAAATCCCAATCATGTGGACATTCGTTATTCATATTGTGAAGAAAATAAATGCATAAATCAGAAGCAAAATGCAAACGTAGTCCCAAGGCGCTGTTTTGAGTAATGTCTCACTGAGTACCCAAAGATAACACAGCATTTAAGTTCTTCATTCCATAAAAAAGCATTTGCTAAAAATTCATAACCAACTTTGAAAGACAGTACACAGATCATCCCCCTAAAATGCTTCATGTCAATATTAAATAGCATGTAGTATCCTCTAGTTTTCACTTCAATGTAATTTCATCTTCTGAATCCTGAGGACATTTCTGAGTTGTTTTAACATGCCTCCATAATAATCTTTCAGAGCTTATTTAAAATGCAATCTTGAAGATATAAGATAAATAAGTTAAACCAATTAGTAACACCTTTGAACTGAATAAATGCAGAAGAGTGTGTGAAAACAGAACTATGTTTGACTTTTATGTGAAGCTTCAAAAGGATTGTGACTTTCCTTGCCTGTGTTCTGCAATAAAAGCTTGCTTGAGTTTTGTTATGTTGTTAGATACACAAATTTATGTACACAAAACCCATGTTTTCCTTTCCATTTAAAAACTGACCTTAAAACTTCAGTATTTGCAAGGTGTTTTCCCCTAAATGGAAAGCAATCATCAATGAATTAATTTACTATTTTTTAGTCAAAATCAGAATTCGACTCAGGCCATGGTTTGATCGTGAAAACTTCCTGAGGGACTCCTGTTTACCCCTTTCTCCTTGAGGTTTATCAAACAACAGAGCACTAAAAGCTCAGTCTTTATGCATATATAGACATCACATAGTCTATTATAAAAGTTTTCAAAAATTCATACACAGAAAGCCTATGTCTAGCAACCATTCAGATATTAATAAAAATATATGCAGGAAAGGACAAGAATGAGGTAAGCCACTGACAATGCAGAATTCATATCCCCATGGACTCTGCTTGTAAATTTGTGTCAAAACAGGATTTGGAAGCACTGGCCCACCTGATGTCATAGAAATACATTGGAAAAAACGAAGAATCTGAAATTGCAACCCTAAATTCACATTATTTGCTTTGTATAATTTGAACCATGCTTGACAACTGCAATGTGATACAGTTTTTATCTGTGAACTACAATTCTTTCATATTTCTCTTCAATCTCCAAGTTAATGCTACCCATAATGTATAAAGTTATTTGCTTATAAATTCTGGTATTGTGGTTAAAATAAACAGTATGGGTTTGTGTATTTATTTATTTATTTATTTATACAGGACTCTTAGGGTAATTTACCCTGTGCTAAGAAACAGGAACCAATGTGCAGATGGGGAAGGAAACAAAGATTAGCACTGGAAAACTTTCACTGTTTTTCTGTTGCCCTCAGTTAGATTTACCTTTTTGACTACAGCGCGATAAAATTATACACAGAGAACTCAGTGAAGACGCATAAATCAAATGTTGCCATGAGTTTACAACCCCTCAATTTCTTCAAAGTCCTTGGTGTGACTTGGGGTTAACAGAACAGTATAATGTATTTCAGTTGGGTGGGCCCTGCTTTGGTCATCTAGTCCAACAGATTTAAATTTAAACACGGGTGGAAAATAATGCAATCAAAGTTTCCATAATTTTAATACCTTATTTCTTGTGTATAGGAAATGCATGCAAACGAAGGATTTATTTTACAGATATTGTAAGGCAAGAGACATTTTATGAGATTTATTTGGAAGCCAAATCACACCAACAATGGTTTTCCAAAGACAGAGACTGATTGCAATGACCATCAATGCTGCACGAAGTTCAGGCGGATGAACCAGCCCATTAAGTGCCTGAATCAAGAAGACCTGATATAAGAACAAAGGAACCACTGCTGCACCTTCCCAGATGAAAGCTCCAGTAAGCCCACTACCCTGTCCTTAACATTAGCTGCTAGCAGGACTGTAGGGAAATAAAATGTGAAACAACATAATCCTTACACCCTAGCATAGCTTGCTCTATTTCCAGCAACCCTGAGCTGAATATAGCATCTGAGCTGCCATGGTTTTTAACGACAATAATTATTCCTCACTTAACTCCTCTGTGTCATACACAATTTGAATCTTTCATTAGATCATTTAGAATGTCTTTTCCAAGCTGAGGGGTTCTTGTCTTTTTGTTTCTTTCATACAGAAGACATACCCTATGTTTGATAATCACCATGTCTTAAGATGTCCACATCCCTTCCAGTTTGGATCTGAGAAGCAGGGAACAGAACTGCATGCAGCCATGAAAATTCAGGTGTGTATTGGATTTTTGCACTGGACAGTAACGTTTCCTGTTTCTTCTCTATTCCATTCCCAATTCTGCCTTATGATTCCCTTTTCCCTTGTGACTGCTGCTGAGCTTTATTCCTCTGTTTTATAGAGCTGCCTGCTACAAATCCATGAGTGGCAATAACTCATCTGGGTTCCATCCTCAGATACGCAGAGCTAGGACTGGTTTTCACCTGTGTATGTGCCTTTGCAGTTATCAGCATTGAATTTCATCTGCCATCTTACCACCCCATCCCTTACTACCATGACATTTCTGAGATGGCAATGAAGACCTGAATTATTATATAACATACACACACCTATTGTATATAACAGCTTCTGAACTTGCTACGGTTTCAACACTAATTTCAGCAGCTTTCAAACACAGTTCAATCATGGAAAATCTGTATCTCTAACAAGAGAAAGCAAAGGTTCATGGTCAAGCATTTGATAAGCTGCAGAAGAAACTCCCTTTCCGATCATCAGCCCATGTCCAGCCATCACACCATCTCATGGCCATGTGGGCACACCGGATTCAAAAGGTCTTTTCCTGAAAGTACCTGTTTTCTGTAGTCTTTAGCTTATGAAAATATTTTGTAGGTCTTCTGTGATAAATACATTTATTTTTCACAAGCAAGGAAGGTTACATATTGAGTAGCTGGTAGCTGAGAGTGCTCCAGTTCACCAACCCATGTTTTCTTAGGTATTTGAGCCTGCAGTTTTAGTCACCAATAGATTAGCAGAGTTGTGCGCATGTAGATGGAAAATGCAAACACGCAGCCAGTTCCTGACCCTGGGCAGATGAATGTAAAACCAGAGGATTGCCACCTCAAATGCACAAACTGTCACATACATCGGGGAAAAAATAATAAAAAAGAAGAAGAGTGAGCAGAAACAAAATGGTCCTGGAAAAAAAAGTGTGTTAAACTTTAATAATCCAAAATCTAATCTGAGTACGTAGGGTTTATACCCACTTTATCATCACTTTATTCTTTAACACTTTCCTGAGTCTTCTCAGGTATATGCTTCTCCAAAGTATAATTTTAAAATAGACTGTGCTTGAATGTTTGAGAAGTATTTCTGAGTATTTGAGTATTATTATGTTAAAAATACACCAGATCTTTGATTAAGATTTTTTGTTTTGTTGTTGTTGTTGTTTGGTTTTGTTTGTTTGTTGTGGGTTTTTTGGTTTGTTTTGTTTTTAAGGATTCTTAACCTTAATTTCCTAGATCCATAGTTAGGTCTCCAAGTAAATGGGCATATTCCCAATTATTCTGAACAACCACTGTCTCTCTTCTGAAAACTAGGAAATAAGGGACAGAATGATGGCTTTGGGTTTTCTTTTCTATATTGCAATTCACATTGGTGTACCTACTGATGTATTTTGAAACAAAGTAATAAAGCTAGTGCAAGTTTGTACTCAAATCCAATTTCAATTTAGAAAGACCCATCTTCAACAGTTAAACTGGTAGAAATTTGTATCCATAAAAGGTGTCACATGCCTAGCCTCAGAGACCTGTGTTTGAAAATAGCAGCTAATCATTCACTGTCTGAAAGGGCCTTACTTATTTTGCCCTTTTAGTGCACAATATTTCATGTATAGTTTATCTTATGCAGGATGAGGAATACATGTATGAAATCCCTACGGACATCTAGCTATATTGTCTTTCACAGTAAGTGATACTCTCAACATCACAACTAAATTAAAGAGGACAATGAAGACAATGATGTATAGAAGACAAAAGAGTCCAAAAGAACTGACAGCTCCCAGTCATTTATTATGCCTGACAGGGAAAAAATACCAACAGTGCCTTAAATTAAAGAAGAAATGGAGGAGAACAGAAGGTGAGCATTGGGTAAAGCTAACAGTCAACGGAGAACTGTTTTTCTCTGTGAGTCTGTCAAACACAGACCTGAAGACTGAAATAAAGAAGCTTAAAAATCAGTAATGGAAAGAGGAGACAGGTAAAAGACATGCCAGTTCCTTCCTGTGAAGAATATGAACTTTATTATGTTATTTCTGACTGCCTTCTCTCCTCTATGGATCATTCTGTGAAGAAGAAAAGGGTACATCACTGACAGTTCCACTATATTATTCCTGGTTCTGCAGAAAATGAAGGAGAAAAAGATGACACACTCAGAAGTTCTTCCATCTCCAATCACTGTTTGATCCCCAATCAAGGAAACACAGCCTTAGTCCTTTTATTATCATACTATCCTGTGATGTTCAATGAATCCCTTACAAAGATAGCAACAGCAGAGGCTCCTCACTCAGAGAGTTGTGACTCCCTCCAGGAGTTACTCACCCAGTGTAAATTCCACCACCAAGGTCTTCACCCACTGCTTCCTATACTTAAGTGGTTATTTAAGTGTGCCTTATAAAACGAAGCAGGTGTACTCTTCTTGACTACAAAGGGCTTAAGTGCGACTTTGTGTTATCAAGTTTGTGTGATTTGTTTCTTAATTCAGTCACCCAGTTCCACAATCCAGCTGTTATTTTGCAAAATTTATATCCCATAAAGCTTCAGGGCATGCTAATAAAAAGATGATTAACTTACAACAATAAGATTCCTCCAAGAATTCTGTGTTCACATTCAACATGTGCCACATTGTCTGCTGTGATTTATTTCCCACTGCTTGAAACATGCAAACCACCACTACCATCTTTCTTCATAACATCCTGAGTGCAGCACTTTTTATATTTATGTCCCCTTTATACTTAGATCTTTTGTAGCACTCTTTGGAATGGTTTATTCTTTGCAGATTTAGGAAAGAACAATTCTCATCTGCTTCCACAATTATCCTCAAAAGCGTACACCCTTCGCTTTCCTAAGGTCTCCGAAGAGAGGGCCTACCCTCAGGATATCATAGCTGATCAGAACCAGTCCTGCTGGTGTGTAGACCTGTCATACATACATAAGGAATAGTCAGGTAGGAGCTGAACTAGATACTACTGTGCTTTTCTGCATATACAAGACTTGCATCCTATGTAACATTTACTTAGAAACACAGAATCTTGTAGCATCCAGAAAAAATCCCAGCAGCCCCAAAGCCTCTCCTCTCTGCATTCAGATGCAGAGCATCCCCACTGGCCTGGCTGCAGTCGTTCTTGCACTGGTGTTTGAACCCATACCTTCCCACTACCACAGAGATAAACACAACCTGCTAACATAATAGTTTGAATTATTACATTCCCACAGGCCTCATGCCCACTGTAATAGTGTCTCCATGAACACTCCTGCACTAGATGATCACTTAAAAGCTACTGTCATTACTGTAGTGAGTGGAGGACACTGTCAGCTAACTCATTCCTCATCATTTTCTTTTATTCACAAATTGAACCTGGGGCATGTTGATGAAAGGGAGAGGGAGGAAAGGTCTACACTCTTGGGATTCACTGTCATAGATGGGCTTGAAGAACCTCATGTCCAGGTGAAGAACATAGTCCGAAAAGGTCAGGTAACACTGCTGTTGCCTTTGGCTGTCTAATGCCTTGGTGTCTGTGGCAATCTTATGAAGGATCACTGAAAGGGTAGGGAAAACAGAGGAAAAACACCAGGGTGTAAATAAAAGGTCATTTCACATGAGACTTCCTTGCTTTGATGTATGCCTGCCCTCCAGAAAATTTGAGCCTCGTGACCTTTTTGGAAAAGCTATGACAGACAGTGTTACTGTCTTGGCTGACCATAATAGAAGTCCCAGAGATAGAGACTGGAACAACTATAAAGCACTAGGCTATTGAATGTCCTTCACACTCCATCAATAGTACAAGGAACTTTATTTCCTAATATTGTTCCTAATTACCTACTGTTATCAAATACTTTTGAAGGCAGCTCCAGTGGGACAGAAGTCTGAACATCAATAGTTCTGGTTTGTTCTTTTTCCCACGGGTACACAGACAAGACTGTGTGTGCATCTGTCTGTCCAGTTGGAGAAAAAGAAAAAGCTTCTCCATTTCATCACTCACCTCTGTGGAGCTCCAAGAAGCTAAATTCTTCATAAGGCTCAAACTGACTTAGCAGATATAGCGATAACTAGATTTTGGTCATTAATACACATGAGGGGTGGTGAGAAGACTCTGGTGTGCATATTAAAACTTTTATATGGTTGAATTTTGATGCAGAAGCATTTATGTAATAGAAGCTCCTTTGCTGCTTCTCCTACACCATTACTCAAGCTGCACTGCTTATTAGTTAGATATTATCTTGTTGCAATTACACCACATGTAAAAATATGTCTTCACTTTTGCCAATTATTCACATATGAATTAATGATCCCATTACTTTCATCAACTTATACAAAGCTGAAAGAAGTCCCACAGGTCAGTGTCTACAGTCTAACACTGGATTGTGACACTAGTCATTTTAAGGCACTACAGAATGCCATTGCTCTTACTTTACAAAAAATCTATTGCCACAAAAGGTCTTGTGGGTGTTTGCCTTCTGTTGCTTAAAAAGGCATTTTTTTTCTAATCATAGTACCAGGGTGCTATTTTCCAGGTGGAGGAAGTGACTTCTGCCACTTGAATAAGTTGAAAATCTGTATTATCTATCAGTAGTAAAAGACATAGCACACATACCTGAGCCATTCAAACCTCTTTCAGGAAATCTTACATACAAATAATGTACTTTGTAAATTTACTTCAACTGGAAAACTAATAATAATATATTAAGGTCTAGCTACATAAATATTTCCACTGCAGTTCTTTCTTTTCAGTTACTAATGGTCATTTGTAACTTATCTTTGATGATGAAATTTTACTGCACAGCTTGAAACATGCTATTTTTGCTGTTTGACGAAAAAGAGTCCAACTTCTCTGAGTTTGGAGGAGGATCATCTCTCACATTACAATATAAAAAAGTGAAACAACTGGGTCAAGAAAGTTGTATAGAAATAGTCCTTAGTGAAAAATACATTTCACTGTTCTCTGGAAAAGGACTTTTTTTTAAGTGAAATATGATAGATTTAAGACTAAGCTGTGTCATTTTTCAAAATTTTCTTTATGGGTCTTATGGGAGCCAAAGCAAAGAAAAACTTTTAATATTGTATTAAGTTCACGATGAAAATTTCACATGCTGTGTGCTATGCCCAGGAAACATTCAGCAGTTAAAACTATCGTCTCTTTCACGGGAAAACTTTATAACCACTGGAAGCTCTCCTGCTAAAAGACCTTCTTGACACACAAAACTATGCTAGTTAAGATATCTCTATGACTCCTGGGAAAAAAACAGAAAACACAGCTTGTTCTTCCTTGTCAGTCACAGCAGGGAATGGATATAGAAACATGCTCCATTTCCACATTGCTCTTGTGATGGCGTGTTTTCCCTGCAGGATCTCCGATGGCATCCCATCTGCCTCAAGATATGCACCTTTGGACTGTGTGGAGGGACAGCATCCATGTTGATGCTGACATTAGATTTACTCAGCTGAAGTCCCTCTGTAGACAGCAGGCAGATTGACTCCTCTGAAGCCTAATGCCTGTGATGGGTATCTCTTGGAAGGAGACCCATCCCCTATGTGGGGCCATCTCACTCCATTGAGTTTGAGAGGGCTAAAGGTCCACCATTAATTTCAGTTTGTAACACTGAAAATGGGGATTCCAACATATGTACAAAGGAAGCCCACGCAGTGTTTTCTCCAGCTACAGGGATCTCAAGGTTTATGGGGTTAACTTCTCGGCAGCTGCATTAAATTGTTCCTATGTTCCTAATTGTGTAAGATACACAATAAAAATGTAAAGAACAGGCAAGAAAATCTCTCTGCCTGCACTATAGTAAACACTGGAGAGTCAGAAAAAGGTGTACCTTTGTGAAGCAGCTGAAATAATGCTTTTCACATTATTCAGCTTGATTAAATGTAAATATTGCAAGTAGAGAAGAAAAAAGGGTGCAAAAGAGAAGGTACTATTTTCCCTCTCTTATAATATGGTACTGTATTCCTAAGGTTGACTGGGTCAAATTTTCAAGCATTTGAAAGCATCAGCTATAAACAAAGAGGAGTATGCATGCTCTGCATGTCTGAAATCTAGGCCAAAATAAGTTTCATAAAGATGCTTGAGTATTTAAAAAATACAAGCAAATGCCATTGTATCACTGAAAACAGTTACACTGGCCCTAGAGGACTTCGAAGAAAATCTGTAGTAGAGATAAAAGCATCTCAATATAACATTTTAACTGCCAGATCATCTTCTCTTTAGTAAACACCACAATTACCCAGCTAAAGAAATAACTCCCAATAAACCATCACAGAGGCTCAGTACTGTGCATCACCATTATCTGATTTACAGTGAACTAAAGATGTGAGCTTAATGAAGGAAAATGCCTGTAATTGCTTAGACAAAAATCTCACAAAATGGGTTTTGGCTTTGAAAACTTTTAACTGTAAAGAAGGCCCATTTTACTGACTTTCCTCAAGAGACTGTAAAGATTAAAAAGATAAAGGGATATACAAGAAGAAAAAGGTCAAGACAGAATAATTAAGTTTTGGCCCATCTCAAGGGGAATTTCAACTGACCTCATGTAAGATAAGTGCAGAAGAGCCCAGCCCATAATCTAAACATTCTGCTTTGTCTCCCAACTCCCTGGCTAGTTTACATCTATAAAGCACAGTGGAAATAATTGCCAGTGAAAGATACCAACACAGTGCTCTGACTCCACCAGAGGCTGAATCCAATCCACAAACACAGACTTTGAAAACCAAAGATGGGTGAGGAAAAAGCTCTGAATCAGGTCACAGTGCCCCACCAGCATGTTGGTTGTGGCCCATTCTATTGTACCAAACAAGACAACATAACTAAAAACATAAACACCTCAGCTGCCAAAAAATTAAACAAAAAGCAATGCATTTATTATTGCAATTTTGAATTGCATGCATATGTTTATGTATGTATATAGCAGATGACTACTACATTTTCTGCTTGTCTTACCTTATTTCCCTACTAATACTAGCATGCCTCTCCCAGTGACAGAAGGAAAAAAAAGAAAAAAGTGAAAAAAATTAATGAATATGGCATTCATTATGTATATGTATATGTATATTCAATATGTATATGGCATTTTCACTTTTTCTTTTCAGTGAAAAGAAAATAATATTAAAATTCCTATCTATCTATATATATATTTAAGAATATTTCCCCATGTCAGTTTTGGATGGAGTGTTTTGAACCAGCTCTTAATCATAATGTCTAAGTATAGTATAAGGATCTAATTTTGCAATGGCAGGTTATAATAGACATATGTAAGTACCTAAGATTGAAAGAAACGTTTTATTATAGTTGAAAAAAAGCATGGTAGGAAAACATAACACTTTTTTAATTCTTAACCATTCAGTCTCAATGGTGCATTAATATATTTAATAATAATCCACACTGTTGGTTTTTTTTTTTAACAGAGTATAAATTCCTAACAAAAACAACATGGTCTATAATGATATTTTAGTAACAATATCAGTACAGTAAACAAACAGAAAAGGTTAGGGTTTTTTTATGATCTCCTCATGTGCCTTGCCATATCCTCTTGCTCCCATGATGGAGTGTTAGTTCTGGGGCAATCCCAACTGAACTGTTTGCTAGTTTCCTTTGAACAGCTCATTTAGAGCACACATTCATCTTGGAATAAAATGTACCACTTCAAAGACTAAGTCCATCTGAAGTAGCTTCTACAAAATTATAACAACTCATGCTCTAAGAACAGACACATCTGTGGCAGATTTGGATGTATGGATGCATAAATGCATGTAGACAACCCTGTGCTACAGAAAGTAAGATGATGTCTTGACCTACATCTCCCTGGTTAAACCTCCTTTTAACAGAGCCATTTACTACCTCTCTTATAATCAGACATTCAATAGGGTAAGACAAGAAGGGAGATAAAGTGAGCTCTGAAATATGACTGCTCTGCTTTGGAGGACTGATCAACATACACTGAAAAGTAGAAGTGTACACTTGTTTAGACTTGACATTTCATCTGAGAGTTTATTATGACTGGTCTAGTTCAAGGGACACCATTTATTTATCCCCAGCTTTCAGCCCCAGGGTTTGATGTCAAAGGAAGAAGTGGGCTCAGAAGGGATAGGGGACTACCAGCCAGTGACCCCAGCCATAAATAGCAATCCCTTTTACAGATGATTATTTTGCACACCATTTTGACACAGTATGTGGGAATAAAAATGAAAATTTTATATTACATCAATCAGAAATATATCCCCGCAAAAATTTAGGTTTGGAGAGAGGTGGCAGGAAATAAGCTTTTGGTAATTTCAAAATTATTCATTCTTGTCCATACAAGGTTAGTGTAGTGCAAACACTGCATTTCATTTGAAAATTTATGTAGTCCTGCCTGATTCAATAGCAAGAGTTTCCGAGAAAATTAAATGTCAGAGCAGTGCAGCTTATTGGTTTTACTCAATGTAAATTCACTTGTTATGCAACTCTGAATAATAATGGCCTGCTCTGTGTCAACGTGTTGTCAACAACTTCAGGCTTTGGAGAAGGGGACAAAAGGCAAGGGAAGGGGACAAGTGTGTGCAGTGCTAACCTGGCACTATCTGAGATACAGCTCTAGTGACAGGTCTGTAGCTTTAGAGAAGATTTAGCACAATGATCACTGCATGTCTTGTTTTCTTCCCTTTTACTTTGTGCAGCCAGCAAGACTACTGCTGGCTAAACAGCTCATCTTCCCCCCTGTAAAAGCTTCAAACACTGGCACATATAGAGGTGCAAGTAAGCCAGAGGGAAATACATATGAAAGAATATGGAAAATCTCAAACAGCAGTATCTGAAAACACATCAAGCTACCAAGTAAGATTACACTCAGATGCACAATTTATTCTAATAGGCTAGTGAAAACTCCCATTTACTGCCCAAAAATATGAAGTTCTTCCTCAAGTGAAACCCACTGACCCTGATGGAAGCCTTGCTTCAGTACAGACCCCAGCACCTGGCTCAGAATTTGTAAAGCAGTGCAAGCAAAGGCCACTATTCCAAGAAGGCTGTTCTGTTTGGGTTTGGTTTGGAGGGTTGTTTTTTTTTTTTCTGAAAGAGGTAAGAAACAGCACAGGCAGGAAAAGAATAGGAATCTCTGAGGCTGCATGTTTGATAGGTGGATTTAATAAATAAACTTCTTCCTGAATAATTCACCTCAGCTAAAATGCAATGAGGATAGTTTCTAGTATGTCTGATATTCTTTTCCTACATCGCAACTAAGATGTGCTAAACCATGTTCTGAGCTGCTGAGTGCAAACCCAGAGTAATCCCAGTGACTCTGTCATAGCACAATGCAATTGAGTATGAAAATGAACTCATGAAACAAAAAGGGCAAGAATGGCCTTGTGTAAAGTACTGGACTGCACTGGAGAGGATCTGGGGGATGCAGGATTATTACAGCAGGATTTTTACGGGTACAATCTTCAGCGAGACTCCCCTCTCGTACTGAAAGCTAATGGACCTTAACTCCTATTTGTGCATCTGAAAAACATCTATCTTTCTGTCCCTCTGTTTTCCCAGTAAAGTCTTTCAGGGAAACAGACTGCCTTCTCCACGCCCTGCTTGACTGCACCACGGCTTTGTTTCTGTAGGCTGTAAAAAGTTGGGGGAAATGGGTGTCTCTTTTGGGTGCAAGTTGACTTCTTAGCCATGAGTTCAGCCCTGCAAGGACTTAAGACAGGAGGTGCCCAGCCACGGGTGTCTCATATGACATGGTTCCTCCCTCATCACAGTATCAACTCACACAATTGAACAATGATTACCCAGGTATGCAATGAAGAATCCTTCTCAAAAAAAAACTGCAGCTTCTCTCTTGCTTTAGGGGCCCCTGCTCCTGAGTGCTAAGATTGCCGCAACAGAGTTACAGGAGATGAGGATCAATAAACTGCAATGAGAGCCCTTTTGGTGCATCTATCCCTGTAGTGCCAAAGTCTCCGCTGGCTACAGTCTGTACATACTGTGACAACCCAAATAATAAAGTCTGGTTTTTTTGTCTACTCTCCAGCCTCATTCAGTGTAACAGCAGGAACTGTCCACACATGTTTAGTGAGTCAAGGTCACATCAAGATGGAACCTGCTGTTAGCTGCATCTCTGCCTCATCACTGATAGCACTGGACAGCCTGATAAGAATAAGGTAAGGGCTTAGACAACCACCATGGTTGTGCCCAGGGCAGCTGAAAGTTGCCCTGGGGAACTCTATTATCTCTCTGCATAATGCCAAGGAAGTCACAAAACCCAGACACTGCACAGGCGTCATTAATTGCATCTTGTTTGCTTAGAGCAGAGCGCAAAACACCTGTGCTCTGATCTGTGGAAGCAAGGAACAATTCCAACTGTGACAGACTTGGCAAAAGCCAACTCCAGAACAAAGAAAGGGTGATCAAACACTATTTCTGGAAAATCGGGACACAAACATCTGAAGTTGGGCATCTAAATTAAATATACCTTCTTGAAATTATGCTTCTGTCCTCATTTTCCCTGATGTATCATTTCACCTTATTAGTATATTGTGAAGATAAATTAATTAATGTTTGTGAAGTACTCAGATGCCACAATAAAGAGGCGCGCAGAAGTGCTCCCCAGGAAATTAATAACTCTGGCCTCAAAGCTGGATCTGAACATCGTCCAGTTACAGGAGGAAGGGGTGACATAATGAACTACTAAGATAAAATAAATTACTGATTCATCTGAACAGTGTTGACTGAAATATCTTTGAGAGATTTGCTTTGTACTCTTAACAGGCTTTTAAGCGTGACTTACCCAGTTTTAAAAAAACAACCACAACAACAGAAAAATGAGAAAAAAAGACCCTAACTTAGAAATTGTATCACACAGCCCTTCCACCAGCCACAAAATTCTACAGAGAACTGAAGCCTTTAGGTCCTCAGCCCTGACTTGTAACACTTGAGCTAACACTTGACCTTGCCTTACTGCTAGTTTGGTCTCTTCTGTCAGAACCCTGTCCATCTCTCTCCTGCATACTGCCTTCATCCCTTCTTAAAAGTCCCATCCATTCCTCTGCAGTTCCCCTCTGCTCCTACTCTCTGTATCACCATTTCATTTCCACATATTCATATGGGACCATACACCATACTCCACCCCTGTCCTTTCTTTCTTAATCATTTCAATACCCAGATCAACCACCTAGACCATGATCACAACGTTCATATACCTGGTTTGCAGCGCACTGCCTACTAACAAAATCCTAGGAGAGCTGAGCTGTAAAACTTTAGACTACATTCCAGTCTAAAAAATTCTTATCCAGTATGTTTCTTAATCTGGCAGATCTCCACTAAAATGCAGAAGTCTTTAACCTTGACTCCCACTGTAGAAATCCTACTTAGTTTTTGTCCTACATCTTCCTCTCTCCCTGATAAATTTAAGTTTCCTGATCTGTGATATGGAAGTCCCACAAAATAGAATGTACTTAAACTTCATAAAACATGATACCCCCTCAGTTGTGGAGATGTTTTTCAGAGACTAAACTACTAACATGAAAAAACTACAGGCTGAAATTGGAGTGGAAATCTTCTGGCTTGGAAAATTTCACTTTGAATGGTAACAGAACAATTTTACTGAGTGAGGCATCAGGCAACTTTTACCAGACCCAAGGTCAACCAAGTCCTTGTCTGTATTGTTCTGCACTCAAGATGACTCTGACCCACCATATCACATAAGGAACTTGAATTGTTTGAAGGAAGCAATCAAACCATCAAGAAGGGGAAGTCCTGTAGATACACCTGTCTGATTCTTCATACACTTCCCTCCAAATTAGGCAAGCAAAACTTCTGTCTTTTTTTGCTGGACCATATACTTAGAGGTGTGTTATGATTTACAGAATTTATCACTGCAGAAGTCTTCAATTTCATTCATATTGGAAGACATGAATGCAAATCTTTAACTAAAAAATATTTAAAGAAATTACTTGAAATAACAGAATACTTTTGCAAGAAATGCATTAATTCTTTGCAAACTGAATTAAGTCTTTTATGTGCATCTAATTGGAGGAAATATTAATAAATTATTTTAATTTGAAAAAATCATGTTAGCAGCTTTGAAACAGAAAGCTGTATAATGGCATCTTTAACATTAAGATGTCATTGTAAAAATGAATGTATATAACGAACTCAGAAAAATAGAAATATAAGTGTCTGATCCTTTCCTTGTTTCCTGTACATCTGCATTGGAGTTTGCCTATTGTTATTCAACTAGCTAATCATCATCTTTTGTGTGGTGTGATTGTGTTTTTACTCAGAGAGGCTAATCTGTGAAGACATCTGTTATTCAGTAGATAATAGGCCATTTTAAGTCTCAAAGCCCTGCAAGGCATTTCTGAAGAAGTAGATACATCTGTTCCCACCAGGTAGGACTACAATTGAGCACACTGTGACACAGCAGAACAAAACTCTTTTACTGCTATTCACCAAAATGCTCAATGAACATGGAACGATGCAAACAAAGAGCAATTCTGGTGTAGTTTGTTAGGGCTGGGAGGGAGAATGACTTTATGTAATTAACATTTTCTTGAGAAAACAGAACATCTCACACCACAGAACAGTGGGATTTGTCACAATGATCACAACCCACTGGATCTATAAACCAGGCGCAGCCACAGAAACAGTGGTCTACTGAATTTTATATTCTGTTGTTGATAAAGGTCAACATTAGACATTTTGAGGGCAATGCAAATACTTGATTATTCACTTGGAAAGAAAAATCACATGCTTTTGCTCCCTAATGACTTATCCGTACGAACCAGTTCTCTAAATTCCATTGAAAATATACTAGCTCTGCATCATCCATGAATCAGCTGCAGCTCTGAATACCCTTTCTTATGAATTTGGGAAGAAACAGGACATATTCTTCAGGCTGCCTAAGCAACCTAGCACACAGTAGCTGCGTTCTGCAAGCTTCCATTCCTTGTTTCTTCACTACACTGTCTTTCCCATTGTGCTACAAATGCAGATAAGATCAATATATTCAGATCTATCTTACCTAGGCTTTATGACACTTCTACTGACAAATGACTGCTCCTAAAGCGGGCTGGCCATGCACACAGCACTCTGTATATGCCAGTAGTAGGACAATGTGTATATGTGAAATTACAGTATGTACAGGTTCCTTGTACTTAAGACTTTGGAATGGCTCTAGGCAAATACTGCAAATTCAAAGAGTTTATGGAATTTCTTACTCCAGTTTCACGTACTCATGCATTTTGGAGAATCATTGTCCAAACATGAGTTAACCTTTTTTGGCTTGTTTTTTTTACTGCCTCAGCTCACAGGCTTAGAATATTGCAGAGAAAGCAGAGTTGATGCAGTGCTGCCCCATTCTCTGTTTAGTCAATTGTAGAAATGCAAAACTGAAAAGTGACATATGATGTTCAACACTTTCTGCTGGTGCATACAACACAGTGTTGTTCAGTACGACCAACTAGACATGTTCCTATCCCCAAACATTTTTTTTTAATGTTTCTGATATTTGCCCACTCCTGTTGGATTAGAAAATGGCCTTTCAACTCTTATTTCAAAAATATAAGGCTCAACCCTGTAGTTTGGTGGTTCAGGTAGTTATCCACAACCATCACTCTGCTGAGTACTCTAACACAAGACTTCTCTTACTGCCCAGCTAGAGCTATTTTTCCATTTTGTATAAATAATTAAGACATTAAAAACATCAAAGGCATGAACCTGAGGCTCCTGTTTGTAATGTGAGTGCCCTGTCCACTAAGTGTCAGGGTCAGTTTCTCTGTCTCTGGCTAAGAACACTGAACTATTTGAGGCAGAACAGCTACAGCAGGACAAACTGAGAGACACAGACTGATCTGTAGCCTGCTAGCTTATAATTTAGGTAAACAGAATAAACTGACACGCATAGCTTTAAAACACAGGTAGTTATTTTCTTGTTCTATTTCTTGACTGAGACACCTGTGTATAATCAACAACAGCCTGAGATCACTGGCCAACTTTAAACCAAGCTACTCCGTTACAAATGTATGCACATTTTGTCAGATACTAAGCACAGGCCCACGGATGCAAAGTAGCTGAGGCAACTTTGCATTTTTCTTTTATGTTGATAACAGTCTGACTACAGCTGTGTGCAGCTGCCTCCAAAACCTCTCACGTGATGGGATGATTCCAGTCAATGCCACAGTATGCTCTAAACTTGCATATATGCCATAAAAGCATCCTGAATCCATGTGCAGTCCCAGTTTCACCATGTTAAGGGCAGGGTTTCAAACAGCTGAAAGGTTTAGGAATGACAGAAAACTGTTGCTCCTAGATACCATCTACATATAAAGAAGTATCTCCCCAAGGAGCCAACAGCTTGCAGTTCCAGACAAGACAGATACACTCTAAACATCTGCGTTACATCTACACAGCCTTTTCAGATAAGGGCAAACATATTTTGCTGGAAATGGAAGCTGGCTGAAGGCAAAAGCCACACAATGTGGTGGTATGCTACAGGGAATAAACCCGATCTCCTGACAGAGCTTATTGGATCAAGTACAGCTAAGACAGCTGCAGGGCTTCCCATTCAAGGCTGTGTTTTTGTGGCAGTCAGGAGCAAAGTGAACTCAGCCTGGTCTGCAAAACACCAAAGGACAAGTAATAGGCAGGAAACCCTAATCCTGGTAAATTCTCTGTAAAATACAAAGTACGAAGTAATAGCTCTGTCTGAAAGACAGACAGACCCTAGAAGAAAAATGAACTAACAACAAAAAGGATCAACAGTAGCATCACACACAAGTTTTCAAGCAACACTGCAAAATGCTGGTTTACAGTTGTGACCTCATCCGTGGCTATTCCTCTCTACCAATGCAGGACACATGCACACTGATCTTGCTTTGCAAGGCTCCATGATGTCTGGAGGAATTATTCTTCAGCTTAACAGCAGACTTCAGGCAAGGCTCATCATCCCCCCTTTTTTTAGCCATGTACAAATCAGGAATCTCATGTAAGCTGATTGCATAAGCTCCTTTTAAATCAATGCAAATAGGAAAGGGTGTCCTGGGTGATAACTGAGCTTGTCTTAACAAAGTTGGGATGAAACTCTATCTTAAAATAGAATGGCTCACTAGCCACAGGTAGCTGTCTCCCCTCACTGATGACATGGAAAGCCTAGGAGCCTTGCTTCGAGGGAACGTGCCTTTTTAAGAGAACAAAGATTGTGAAATCAATTTCAGCCTAACTGGTTAGTCCAAAATCAGATCTGGGGACTTGAGCGGGGTCAGAAATCAAACCAAGGCTTCCAGAGTTCCTGACTAGTGCCTTAGCTTAAAACACGTTTCTTTTCGAAGTTGGTATTGCAGTAGAACATACAGATGAGATTCTTCTCCATAATAAGTCTAGAGCAACTGCATGGAAAATAAGCTACTCAGTCCACCACACAGAATTGCTAAATAGATGCTAGCACTGAAGTTCAGCAATAAAGCTGATTAAAGAGCTGGGTGAAATTATCTACAAGGAACAACTTTAATTGACAGTGGGTAAATACTATATAGACAACATGAAGTATAGAGTAGGTAGAAAGAGGAAGAATCAAAACAAATTAAGAAAGACAACATATAGGTAAAATATCAGAAGGGATTTCACAGTACCCAGATACATTCTGTTATGGAACAGCCTTCCAAGACAGGTCAGGTGAGTAGAGCAGCACATTGTAAAATAGGCAAAACAGCTGGAAATATATTGCCAGACAGAATAGTTTCACAGGATTTTAGTGCTTGAATAGTTCATGTCTCTCTCTAGCTTCCATGCTTCTATTTTATCACAACCAGTTCAGTTTTGCACTTGCTTTTCAGTCCACAGGAGATACTAAAATGAAATCTGGAGACACTGCTTGAAACCTCAACCACTGATCAATTAGCATTTCTCACTACAGAATTTATTACCTTTCTTTGTAATGCCCTTAAGTGCCACACTGATTTACTACATTGTTCTACTTAATTATCTCCAGTGCTTTATTCCAGAAGTGGTAGTATTCTTAGCTGTTTCTTTATTGGTAGTATTGCATGCAGAGGGATCATCCCATCATCCATTTCAAAGCTACAGTAGCAAGTCCAGACCTGTAGTTTAGAAACAAGGGATACATTTCAAGTATTTTGGGAAGAAGATACTGCTGTAAATTACAGAAAGCAAATTCCAAGATTAGGTTACCCCAACAGGTCTGAGAAAAAAAAAAAAAAAAAAGCAAGCTGCCAGCTCCTCTCTGGAAGGCACTAAGATTATTCTGCGAGTGAGAGAAGACAACATTCATATACCTAAGAAATTATATTTTGCTCAGACTAACTCAACTATAACACCCTGCAAGGAGGCTTTCAACCATCTCACCCAGGAGCATGGGAACAAGCTGGTTGGCACAGGTGAGGACATGGTGATAGCCAGCTGTGAATGCATGGAGATTGTAAATCAAGACAGCCACTAAGCAGCAGAAATTACAAACTGCAGTATTGGAATAAAAACCGCTTAGCTTTTAAAATGGAACTCAGAGGGTCTGTCAAAAGGTCATTGATACAGAGGCTGAGACAGAAGGGCACTGGATTCCACGTCTGTTTCTCCATTCATGGAAAGGCTGCTTTGTTAAGGACAATCCAAGTAGCAACGACCTATGCTTTTAATACTCGTGCTCCTACATAATAGTACTTCACAGTACGTGTGAAATATAAGTAGAAAACTACATCAATTAAAAGTGGGAGACAAAGATACCTGAAATCTAAAGATCAGATCCAAGTACCTAACTTCCATTAATAAAAGCAATCTGTACATTCTATGAGAGATTCCTGCAATCCAAACCCACCGCTAACAATAGCGTGTAGACTCCTGTGATGTTTACTCTTAAAAAACTAACCGGTACTGAACTAAGAGTCTTAGTCCAGGGGTAATGGTTGAATAACATCCCTAGCCCATATATAGGTCATGCTTAAAAGACATTTGCCAAAAGGTAACAAAACATTTCTGCACATAATAAGAAAGGCCTGTTATAACTTGAATGCAGGGTACCTGCTGGCCACTGAACAAAAGTTGCTTGTTTACTACTGGATATCGCATAAGAAAGGGTAGCCGAGGTAATGGGATAGGTGTTAATTTAGGAGAAAGAATACATTAGGAAGCTAACAACAAAACAGCTTTGAAAGAAAATCTGGTTCTCTCTCAGAATTCATGGCAAATACAATACCATTTCTTAAATTACTCCTCATTTCCACATTATTTTTTGCACCAGTTGCTGCTCCTACCTCTAACAGGAAAGTGTCAGTGTCAAAAATGAGAGACATGGTGTAACTGCAAATAAAAGTTAATTACTGTGGAAATTCAACTCCAATGCTTTAATTAAAGCCTGACAAATGTATCATGGACCCCAGGCACCAGCGTGGAGCACACCCATTAGAGAGATTACTCCTTTTCCTATGGCCTCCCATGCCAACACAAAGGAAATATCAATCATGCCAGAAAATGGCTTTTCCAAATCAAAGATGCTAGAAATTATTCTATTACCTTTCTCATAGATAATTTTCAGAGTTGCTGAGAGGGATTTTTATGCAAGAAAGCAGCATGTTAGTGTAAATTTTTGCTTAATTGCTAGGTTAAAGTTAAATTGCAGCTTTTCTTTTAGGAAAAATGGCAGCTGGTGAGCCCCTTCTACAAACCTACATTTCCTCTGTAACTTTATGATATGTAAATAGGTATGCAGGAGACAAACAGCTTCAAAATGAAGGACACAGATGCTTGAAGCAATCTTCTCATGGGGAAAACTGCAGTGGACTCCATCTAGAACTCTTCAACAAGCCCATGTGCATATTTGCTTCCCTTCAAAACCAGTCTGCTGAGAATAAGTATTTCCCAGAGCAGTCTCGGATGAGTCACCCACACGATGCAGACAGTATCAGTTTCTCTTTTGGGCTCTAACCCTTCCAGCCAATTGATGCCAGGGCACTGCTAAGAGACAGATGGGTTTTCCTTTAGATATACTTTATTGCTTTATGAAACAATTGCAATTGTTTCATCATCATGTGGAGCACTCAAATAATGAACAATGCTGACAAGCTAATACAGCAAGATAGGTGCACATTTTTGCTTTTATTTGCTTAATATTTAAGGCTTGGTTTTGCAAGTGATCAAGAAGTAAAAGGAAAATACACTCAGATCTCAAGAGTTGTTTTGTTACTCCTCTTACTGCTAAGATATTTTAAAAAAGAACTTTCTCTTTCACAACCCAGGTTCTCCCCTTCTTTGCTCCTGAAGAAATAATCCCATATTTATGAGATTATTTTCATTGCTACGGAAATTAACAATGTAAAAATTCAGCATTATCTTTTCCATATAAGCAGGCAAGATACAATTCTCTTGAAAGAGCCATTTTTCCTGACACCCCTCCCTACCACCACCATCCTATCAACCTATACACACGGCAGATCACAGCACATGAGCCAAAAGACCCAATGCTGTGTATAGCACACCACAGCCTTGCATATGGCAAGAATCCTCATACAGGTCAGAACAACACTTCTGTTTTTATGTTATGGGAATATTTTTAGGACTCTGAGGAAAGATCCATCCCATCTCAATGCTTCAGTAGTCTTCGCTTGTGGCACCATCAGCTCTCACAGAAACTAGAGACAGTAGTTTGTAGCAGTTTGGGATTACAGGACCCTACCCTACTAGGCAGTAGACTAAAATTACCCACTCCTTTCCCAAAAAATCCAACTTGAGGTCATTAAAAGCACTTTGAGATACCATCTGTTTGCATAGGCACCAAACAGCACAGTAATGCATGAAGTGAGACTTCAGTGTTTCAACAATTCAATCTCCATGCTCATGCTGTAGTGAGATACTACTTACCAACACTGACTGGCAGACATCTCAGTCTTTACTAAATCTGCAACCTATTCAGGAACAAAAACATTCCCAAAGTATCCTGCTCTTATGTCTTGCATATGTTGGTGGCTGATAAGCTAAACCACCCACAGCAAATGTTAAGTTGTTCCTCAGTAAAGTACTGGTTTAAACATCTTATTCTGTCCATAAATTTACCATTGGCTCTTGGAGTCGTTATCCAGAGAAAGAATGGAAAGGCTGGATTCAGGAAATTGTACTTTCATGCAATCTTTGAATCTGAAAAATTCATTACTACACCCCAGGCATATCTAATGAGTTTGACTTACATACTCACAGGAGTCAGTGAGAGAATTTGCACAATGCTCCCAAAAAAATGCAAAAGCAAACCCCAAAAGCCCTCAGATCATCCCTCCTGTTCTGCTAAGTTCTCTCCTTCACAGTGATCCATTGCTTGTGCCAGAGCTGGGGATAAAACTGAATTCCTTCTCTCACTCCCTTTGCACTAAATCCTTAATGCACCCCCCTCTCAGGCTGAGCATGATGCAAATAAAGTAACCATTCCACAATAACATTGCCTACATCTTTTTGTTTATATGTCTGTTTTAATAACATGATACTCCTAAAGGACATGCCAGAAATCATGGGATTTCAAACCACATACAATATAACATGCAGGTAATTAAGCATGTTTCTTTACTCTCCTTTGCTATTTACTCAGGTCTGAAGAAAGACCAAGAGAGGCAAAACTTGACATCTCTTCAGTCCTTAGATGCATGTACGAGACAGACATCTCAAGCCAACTGTGATGATGATTGTTATGATGTGGACGTCTGTTTGCTGAGACTGGCACATTTGTTTCCTTACAAATGAAAGGGGTGAGAGAAGCAGCCAATTTTTATTCATCTTTATGGATTTACTCTGGCAGTAACACTCAAGAAAAATAAAAATGACAATCTATATTCTGGTATATTTTAGAATTTTGATAGTTCAAAAAACATTGGTTTAGCTACAGGGAATTTATCTCTTGAAGTAGGAAACAGTTTCTTGACCAAAGTTTCTATAATTTCATGCCTTACTGAAAGCAAATAAATTTGTAGTACATCTCTGAAGGCAAAATGGGGAGTTAATGTTGAATGACAACTCATATTAATGTGCCTAGGTATTAATATCATAATCATCCAGTTTTCTGACCATTCCACATGAGCACAGACAGGAAAGGATACTGACAACTGCAGTTCACAATACCTGTCACCCTTCTACTGTGGGCATAAGTTGTACCTGGCTCTTAAGCCAATTACTGGTTTAGAGATGATGTTTGCAACTGATTGGATACACACACAGATTTACTCTACCCCCTCACAATTTTTGTCTTCACTTGTATGTTTGTTTATTTGTTATTCTTTCAATAAATTTGTAAGCTCCAACTCAGATAATGTAGTGAACAGCAGCTACAAAAACTACAATTAACAGGTTCATATAAGAATGACCATCACCGACCACCCACAGCAGCTACAGCAGGAGGGCTTTAGGCACCAAAGCCCACCTGTCCCTGGGCCTAAAGGGATATTGCAATTCACTAGCAACAGCAGCAAATTCACATCCCCTCTATACAAGCACCACTGGAATTAACTCTGAGTTTTAGAAGGATTCACAGAGTCTCTCTTCTCATATGGACAGATGCAGGCATGAAGAACTCAACACTGCTGCCATACTAAAGTTCTTTGTCGACCAGGTGCCAATCTGTTCACCACACATTAGAAAAGACAACTTCTCTCCGCCTTTCCTAAGGAAAAGCTGTTTGGTAAAACAGAAGCTCCATGTACCTCGGGTTGCCATGCCAGAGCCACACCTGAGTGCTGAATTCATGAGATGTAAAGAAATACTTGAAGTGGCCCAATTCTTTCCTGAAATTAAAAGACCCCTACCACTCAGTGAAGACACTTTTGTTTGTGTTTACAAATGTTCCCCCTGCCAAGCTGTGATACCTGAACACGAATACACTGCAATTTTGATAAGAGATGAAAAGATTAATGTACTGTAAGTCCAGAGGGAAATCCCTCCAGACATTGTTTTTGAAAAGCTTAGAAATGAGCTTTTTTTTGTGGTTGCCACTATTCCTTAGCAACAAAGCTAGTCCGCTGAACATGGCTCTGCTGTAACACATTCCAGAAATAACTAGCAGGGCTGGCATTGTCTGGACTAACAGGAAAACTAATCAGGTCATTTGCTATGTGATAGTGATCTCCACCTGCTAACCACCTGCCCATCCCCAGGACAATCCAAGAAATACCCACACACACTCACACGTGTGTGTGTGATTGTGTATACCTAAATATACATATGTACATTTAAAGGGTATTTATAAAAGAAGGTAGTAAAAAAAGGTAGTAAGAGTCCTACTGAAGCCCGAAGTGCCTTCTCCTCCCATCAAAGTGCTCCACAATGGCCAGGAAGAACCCATGCCCTTGTCCTCCACACAGCATGAGAACCAGCCTCTCCCCGAAACTGCAGACTCCAGTCCCCACAAGTGAAGACATTACAGAGAGGAGCTTAAATCGTGTTCCCACATTTCTCCATCTTTACAACAGCATGGATGTAGCAGCTCCAAAAACTGGTATGCTAATGCAGAAGCTCCCTTATCACAACAGGGAGCATTTGGAGCCTTATCTCCTCACTTTCCAGCACTTGGATGGGGTTCCAGACCAGACCAGCATATATTGCAGACAGTCCTACAGGTCATCATGTTTTCCTTTGAAAGGATGCATCAGTTAAAGAACTCCTCAGCAATGCAGTATTAAGGGTAGGATTTTTTTTCCCTGTTACGTAAATTGTCAACATTTTGAATATTTTTCTGTTCCACACCGGGGTAAGGAATTAACACTTAAAAAAGTGTTATGTTAATGAAAAAAAACCAACCTCAAACCCTAAACAAAACCTCATGGAGAATCTAGGGGGAAAAAAAGCAGCTCAAATTGTTGCTTTGTCTGATTCAACTGAGATCTTGAATCTATAGCTTCAGCTTCTCACATGAGTGTCTGAAACAGGAGGGCATTACACATCCTGGAGAGGGACGTTCTTCTTGTGACCAGAAATTCTGTCTTGGACTTGAGAAACTGATTAGACAAAATGGCTATGTTTTAGCAAAACAACGCCTTCCTTTCAATGCAAAAGTATTTTCTGACAAAGCTTGTATTTTAAACATCCAGGCTTGCTCCAATTCATATCTAAGAGGTCAAATCCCAAAGCTCTGTGCCAACAGACACACACACTGTGCAAATCTTCACATGCAGAGACAAAATAGCAACATCAGTGGCAACTGCTTTGCCATCAAGTAAATGGCCACAAACCGTAATGCTCTACTATATAAAGAAGCATGGACAAGAACCCAGTAAACATGTCCAAAATTCAAGAGATCATAGCTAGGGCTCTGCTTCATTGCTTCAATCATAATTCTTGCTTATGGCACCATCTGAGGTTTTCCTCTCCATGTTTTTGACATGTCTGTGTTACTGCTAACATGCCACCATCTCACTGAATGATACCATGGTACACTGAATTCCAGGTCAAAACAGGGAAGAAAAATTAGCAGATTTAGACCTCTTTTGATTTGCTTTTTAAAGGTATGGGATAAATTCTTCCCTCTCAACTTCAGCCCAACAGAAGTGAGTGGAAACCAGAGGGAGTGCAGATCACACCTCTGAAAAGTTCAGTCACACCTGCTATCACAGACCAGAAGGCTCCCTTTCTGCTCTGACACACACAGTGCCTCAAGGTGCAATCTAGTCTACCATGTATAAGCTCCTTCATTTTTAATTTTATACATTTGCTTCTTCATAAAAGAATTTGATACTTCAGTACCAATGAACTGATACAAGGCACATATTAATGCACCACTGGTACACATTTTAGGTAGGTAAAAATCACTCAGTCTTCCCCAAGGTGCTTCACAACATGCCTCACACATGTTCAATGGGGTGATGTATGCTGAGCATCCAAATTGCTATACACTGTCATATATTCTACATACCTCAAAGCACTTCATTGCCAAGGCGACAGCCTCACACATGGCGGTGCATCCAGGGGAGAGGTACGTAGCTAAGACACAGGGCAGCATGCTGGATGCCCAGAGTCAGGTGCACCCTAAACTGTTGCAGCCATGAACCAGTTAATGAACTAATCACCTTATAAATTAAATGCTAGCTGTTAAAAACCTCTTTTGACAACCTTCAATTACAAAGACTTGCTCTATTCATACCCAAATGAAATCTAAAACTCTGACTTTCAACTGCTAATTAGCCATAGAAGATAGAGTTACATTTCTGTTATGGCATATTATACTTTCTGTTAATTGTTATTTACTCCCACTGTTTTGAAACTGCCATTTGATATCTAGCAATATTAAATGCATTTTTGTAAGACTAAAAAAAAAAAAAAGCAAGTCAGGGTTCAGACACCTATTTGGAAGAAAAGACACTGTAAAAATAAAATACCAAGTCTTGTTTGGTCAAAATCAATGTATGACTACTGAAGTCAATGAAGCCACATTGATTTTTAGACATGCTGGAAATCTGGCCTGATATAGCTTATACCCATTCAAGACAAATCAAGCAGACCAAAAAATGTTTGTTTCTAAGTAGCAGCAGCAATAATGGAAGGAAAGGGTGGGGGGGTTTGGGGTGTGAAGCAGGGAGAAAGAAGCTAAACCCCTGGGGGTTATTTTAAAATACTTTTTTTTAAAAAAAAACATGAATAATTTAACCTTTTGGTGACCTCTTCCTTAATTGAAGCTTTGCCAATTAGTACCAAAAGGCAAAACCATCGATGGTAAAAGAACCATTTGTATACTTTCTTGTATCACATGGAGGGTTATTAACATAAGTAGCATTAACATCTCCTAAAGCATACTTTTCTGTTCTGAGGATTTACTCCTTGGCTCATATATTTAACTAAGCCAGCGTTCAGCATTCCCTTCGCACCAAGTCAAAGTCAAAGCTCTGCAAATAGGACTGTTTACTGTCTTAATCTGTGCTATTTTTTAGACTTGTGCTAATTATAGAAATAAACACATTATACATCAAGGAAATATAAAGAATGCATTAGATTGGTTTCTGTTCTTACTAACATAGGATTTGTAGGGATTTTAGTTTGCTTCAACTGAGTTAAAGCTTCATGAGATGAAATTCAGGCTCTTCAATAACTAAAAATTACACAGAGGAATGCATTTACTTCTAATGAAATATTATGGTTTCGCAATGAAATTCAGTATTTTGCTTAAATGATCCTTTTTAATAACACTAAATTGTAATATACA
>JAVJGJ010000047.1:98642071-98698510 GCA_035590215.1 Microhierax caerulescens
TAACACTAAATTGTAATATACACTAGCATACCATCTCAGAAGATTTGATACTATCAAATTGCTGAGTATATTAAATGCTAAAAGGCCACCAAGAGAGGAAAATGACCCTTAATGTTTTATTTTCTTTTTCATGTAATTGAACTGGAGTAGTACTCCTATTCATTGTCCAAAGCTCACGTATACATCCAGAGGAGCCTGAGCCCAAATTTTGCCACTTTCAAAATCTCTAGTATAATTGTAATTGACTTCAAGAGGGTCAGATTTTGGCTTTACATAATTTTGGGGTAAAAAAATACTATTTCTGTTTCCAATGAAATCAATAGCAAATGTACTTACAGTAGGCTTGGGCTTTAAATATGAACCACATTATTAAATGTACATCACAACAAGGAATACAAGATTATCCCTCCTTTTTCATTTTGTGTGTTATAGTGATTGGGGCAACATAAAAATCTGACCTGTCTGAAATACCTCTTTTGGGTATGGTTTCAGTGAAGAAAGAATTATTGCAACCCATCTCTTTCTTTCATAATCTAAGGTAACAATCAGAAATAACTAGTATCTTTGCTATCTCCTTAAATGATGGCTACCAAAATTCCAGCATATTTATTATATAATACAAATATTTATATTTTATAATATATACAATGAAGTATATTTATTAAAAATGGAAAGCTAGTGCCCATCAATTTGGGAAAACAGATCAAGTGCCTAACAGATTACATTTAACCTGCAATACAAGAGCCATGAAAATGTCTAAACGGAACACAAAGGAGATTTTAAAATTAATGGAAATGTAATCAGTGGGGTTTTTATCCTACAGGATTCTGTTATATTACTCCAGACTGCTTGCGATACCTCCTGTCTCAAAAGCTCAATCTTCTAAAGCAAAGCTTTGATCTACATGTTCATTGCTAAGTAGTCTCATGTATTAAAGAATTAACAACCATGCAGCGTATTTCCTCTTTGCCTAATTCTGCATGCTGTATGGCTCTTCAGAAAATCAAATATCTGTCAGACAAATGGCACCATGGTTATTTGACACAATTTGGCTGTTTCATAGCAATTCAGTAGTATTTTCAGTTATGGTAATATAATACTGAAAACACTGGTATTGTGCAGCTACCACAGAGACAGTTTTCTGGTACAGCACAAGAGAAATGAAGCCCACCCAGTTGTCCTAGCAAGGATGAAATACACTGCTTAATACGCAGTCCACTTGGTGGAAATGAGCTGCAACTCCCATCCCTGCTGCTGCAGGGCATCTTCTGAACTTTCACAGCCTCCACACAATGTGCTTTTTGTTGATCATTTATCACCTATATAACTACATTAATTTCTGCTGTTTCATTCAGATAGTAGCAATAATAAACACTGCTACTCAGAAAGTATTTGTATCCTGCACTGTCTTTGGCACTTCTTAGTTAACAGCATGTGAAATTAAGCAGATGTAACTGCTCTTCCACCCCTTAAGAGATCCAGAGTCCTGCTGGTAGCATTTCTTCACAATGCTGAGGAAGGAAAGTGAATTATGAATTTCATATGGATCACCCATCTTCAAAGGATCACAGTTACTGTAGGATAAAGGAGGCATTCCTCCTTGGCCAGCAGCTGCCCAGCTGCTAGTGTCTAAGAAGTGACTTCACCCTTCCCAGGTGTGAGTACTTAGGGGCTGCTGAAACAACCACCACCACCATCTCTGTCAAGGTAGGTTTTGAATATGGAGTCCTCCACACAGGAGCAGCGATACATGAAGGCCTGAGTTGAACTCCTGGGAGTGAGCTGCTCTACACAGCTTGGTAGTCCTAGGCTACATCTATTGAGCAAGTAGTGTAGGCCAATAGAAACAGTTTTGTATGAAAAACAGTGGTGGCTAAGGGCTTAGCAACCACACTTTGTATGTTTCAGGGTGGCTTACTTGGGACTAACTTAACTTTGGTCTCCCATGGATTGAGTAAGAGCTAGCATTTGGATGTGTGAGATGCATCTTCTGGTTTAACTTCTTTCACAAGCAACCCAGTTAGTTCCTAAGCACCAAGACTACTGTAAACAAAAGCATACGAAGTGCAGACAATTGGAGGGATTCACATCAAAAGCAGATTCCTAAACCAAACTAAAACACTAGTGCAGATGTACCCTCTGCTGGCTGGCTTTCTTTTTCAATAGGGCTGATCATCGAACACCCAGATGCGTAGCAACAGAAGCACAGCCAAGAAAGATGTTTATAGCAGGGTGGCATTTCAGCATCTGCATCAACAGAGGTAAGGTGGCTGAGTTTGTGCAATGACTGATGCTTCCAGGTGTATTTTCCCCAAATTTACTCTTTATGTAACCCCATAACCATAAATAAACTAAGGTAATTGTAAGAACTGCTGAGCAGGGAGGTATACAGCAGCCAACGCAGCACACAGTGATTGCTGCCGCTGGCTAAGGAATAGCTGCAACTATTCTCTCCTTTATTTTTCAGCTATAGCCAAGGGACATATATGGTCCTCACAATGTATGCTACTATTGGGGAAAAAAAAATAATTCCTGTCATGTTCAAAGGATGCAAAGCAGAATACACAAGAACAAATAATGGAAAGAAACTTTAACAAAGTGTTTGGATTTCTTATTCTAAAGTAATATGCCCTATCCTGCAGCTCTTGGTATCCTTGTTAAGCCACTAACACAAGGACAAGAAGACTGAGCCTCAGGGCAGATATACAATTAAATATAAACTCTTGAAAACATTTTTGTGAAGGATGCTGGGAGAAACAGTTAATAGCAGAGCAGTGCCACATGGATGATGCATATAACCTGGCTATTTAACTGCCTGATCATAATTTGCTGTGGCATGAACACACTGCTAGAGGCCTGGATTTTCTCTGCCAGCCAGTGTAATAGTTATCCTGGACCTCTATGTATCAATATGTTTGCTAGTTTACTAACTTCCCCAACATCAACTTCAAAGCTCTCAAAGATACAACTCCTTTCCAAAGAAGCTAGCATTTTCACTTTTGAAAATAATAAGTGACAATTCAGTTGCAGAAAAATCCCACCAATGTAACAGTGGTCATGCCTGAACTGAGATGCTGAAAAGAATCAACTCATTAAGCCATTGCCTGCTTGTGCTGTATTGCAAAAAAAAGAAAGTACACTTTTTCCCATGCAAAAGGCTGCTCCATAAAATTTTTTGGTCATCTACAGAATTTCTGAGTAGCAACTAAAACCAGTCTAAAATTGGGCACTCACAGGACAATTTTTCACAATAACCCCATTAAAGCAGAATTTCATGCTTATTTTTAGGTCTTTCTTGATGGCCACCAGTATTTCAGTTGTTCAACTACAGCTGACGTCTGCAACAACTTAGTTCTTGCTCTCTCTCAAACACACTGTAATGTCTAAAAAAAACGCACTTTTGCTTCTTAGAGATCTCTCTCAGGAGAAGGCTACCTCATACCAACAAGAGGCAGAGACATGTGAGGAAAACATATTGTGTGTTTAAAAAAAAAAGTCCAGTTTGATGGCTATTTTCAATTGCCATTTTTAATGCATACTACAACTAGTAAGAAATACTGATCTGTTTACAAGATCAGAACTTATCTAAAGTCAAGGTGCTGCTAAACTGCACAAGAGGACCTGGATGACTACACTCCCCACGAATTACAGCTTGCACAAGTTGTTTCACTAATAAGGGAACTCATTTTCCCCACAAGTTTTTTCATGTGATTTACCACAGACATCAAGCACAGCTTGATTTGAGTTTTCTGATGCTTCAGAGAAGCTCATTGAATCCCATGTTGTGTGTCCCTGCTCTGTTAAAACCACAGGGAAATCCTTCAAACTTATTCATACTGGGAGGTTTAAAGAACACCAGCTTTCATACCACCAGAATCATGATCCTTACCCTGCACAAAAACGGATCCTTTTATACTTGCACAGAGTCATATTGATGCCTACATGTGCAGCAAGTACGAAAAAAAAAACATACCAGGCCACTGAACAGTACTGGCAAAGCAACTCAATTTTTCTGTGCTCTTCCTCCCGATTTGCATTGATTTGTGCCACAAATTAAATACTGTGCACATAAACTTACCTGAAACTGTGATTTTTTTTTAAATCTTTCAGCATTGATTAGGAGAATATGAAAAAGAGGAAAAAAACCCAAATTTTCTTTAATACCCCTGCAGCTGATTATAATACACATTGTGAGCTCTTTAAGGACACTTCTGTTTTTCCTTCACCACTCTGAATACCAAGTGTTGTTTATTTGACATGTTCTCCTGATCTCTCAGAAAAACACAGTAAATTGCAAATGGGCCAGACGTGTTATGTGAAAATCTTTGAAACTGATGTATCTCTTGTTAAACTGCAGTTAGCTGCCCCCTTTTCAAACATAAGACCATAACCTAACGCGGGAGACAAGGCCAGGTTTTCCGAGACAATAAAGCTATTCACATTGTTCTGGTGCCTTTAAGCGCCCTTATATCAGATTTTCATAGCCTCTGTTTCATCAAACACCTTCCACGATTCCCAAATGAGAGCAAGAAATTTCCCAACAATCTCCCACTGTCAGAAGGGTTTGCTGGACCTAAATGATTGCTGTACACCCAGAGTGCGAGGCTACGCTAACTTCTAACCCAGGACAGTCCAGTAACACTGCTTTACCAAGGTGGCCAGCTGCTCTGAGACTTCCTGGACAGAGAGAAGAGCTAACTGATCATTTAGAATCAATGATCGCAATCCAGGTCTTCAGGCATCTGAATAACAAAATTACCCACATATTACAACTTTATGGAGCTGAGATAGAGTGACTGTTCTTCACAGCCAGGTACTGTCTGCCATACACAAACATTATGCCAGTGAATGCTTATCTCATTCATATCACTGGCAGACCATCTGACACTGGCAAAATACAGCTTTCCATGCCAATCTTCAACATATGTATATGAACTAGTAGAACAAATTTTATCACTCTGCTCTGGCTACTATTCCAGCACATTTTCCTGAATAGGACTCCATCTACAGACAGATCCCAAATTTAATCATGTAGCCTTGTCCATAAAGCAATAATTTTAGGGCACTCTTCCTGTAATAAGTTGAGCTCCCCAACTCCCATTAGAGCCCAATAGAGTCAAAGCAGCTCCCTAAAAACCAAAATATTAAAGTGAAAGGTAGTTATTCCAAATGTTATCAGCAAAACAGAAATCCACCCAAATGTTCTGAGTAGAACAGAAATCCACTTACTCACACAGGTTGGCTTAATTAAATACTCCTAAAAGACAACCCTTCTTGTTACTTCTGATCTTCAGTCCATTTAGATTTTCACCTATTTTACAACAGGGTAAAAAAATACAAAAAATTCTTCTCTCTGCCACTTTTACATGAGTATTGCATGTCATCTAGCTTGACAGTCTGATGGCAAGCAAAATCAGCAAGAATGTTAATCATTCACAACTGCTTATAGCAACCAGCCTTGCAAATGTGAAGAAAAGAGTCAAAAAGGAGACAAGAAGTTTAACTATTGTGTTTAAAGGTCCTATCACCCAAGGTAGCACCTACTAAAAATTATGTTGCTGATATGCAAACATACAGGAAAAGAACTGGCTGTCAGTTTGTTTCAATGCCACTTTGGTTATGAGACCAGACTCATGGGAATGATTCCAGCTCATGGAAAATATTAATCCCCTATATATATATATGTATCATTTCAATAAAATGAATACATAAGTAGGCAAGGCAGAAAGTCTTTAGCAGGTACATACAGGTGATCTATTTGAGACACTTTAGGTTTTTCTAGGACTGGCTGTGTTTTCAGACACAAGCTACAACTCTGGCTCAGGATGCTGCATCTTGTAATCAAAGGCTTAATCTCCTCCTAGTCATCTGGGCAGCTGTAATGCAATATGCCAGGTACTCCCTACTCTTGTTTTGGAAAAATGCCCAGCAGATTACAACAGCAACAAAATTAAATTACCCGTTCTGTTTGTCCGCTTCACAGCATAACCTTACTGCCCTTTACCAGATTCACATTAAAGCCAGAAATATTAAACTAAAACAGCTTTCTGTTTTTCAGATTTCTTTACCCTTCAGGAAAAAAGAAAATCTTGCTCAGGACTCAATATGTCACTTGCTTTTCTGACATGTCGCTTCACACTTCTGTTACGACACAGCTTTCTACAACACTAGAAGGAACACATTTCAGCTGCTACATGTTAGCAACTAAGCAACATTAACTGCAGACTCTTAACTCAAAAACAATAACAAGGGTATAAAATATTCTTGGAAGCAAGATACCATCCCCAAATATACCCCTTATACCATCTGGTTTTGACCACACTGCCAGCTCCTTTTCCTCTCCTTTTCTCCCTCATCCTTTCACCTCCTTCATCCTGCAGGTGTCAGTGACCAGCCTGAATAGCAGGTGGAAACAAGGCTGAAACAAAATCAATCTAACAGGAAAAAAATAAAGTGAGTGAGAAGAGAGTAAACAGCAGCTGTCTGCTGGCTTCTGAAACTGTTCAACAGCTCAGCTGAACTCAGAGAAGTCACATCTTACGCACAAACATACGCACTTTTACTCGTCTAGACTGAAAAATTTTCAGTCACATTCTGCTGTGATAGATCTTGGACAAGGCCAAGAGTCCCATCAACACCTGAATGCTATAACTGCTACAACAAACCATGCCAAGTACCTCTCTGGAGTGCTGGAGTGAAGATTCACCTCTTTGTTTACAGAGACCAGAATACATGTTTTTGGTACCATCGATGATCTCTGAATAGATGCAGGAGACGAGACTCTTGGTGTTCTCAGCATAAAGAGAACATGGGTCAGGCCAAAATTTAGGTGTGTATTGAAAAATCCACCCTGCACTAACACAATGCAATTGTCACTGCCTTTCTTCTAGTAACTCCAGGAGCAGCATAAGTGAACTATACTTGGCTGGTTTTATTAAGAAAAGTTGAAAGATCATCTGTTGAATACTATCTAATGAATTAGCTAAACAAAAAGGGCATAGCTAGTCATAAATACAATATGTATCTAAGTACTAGTGTTATTTCTTAAATCTATTTATGGAGCAAGAAGTTTTACATTGTGATCCTGGGAAGGGAGGAGCAGCAGAGTATGTTTCTGTAAGCCCTTCTGGACTTCGCACGACATTACTTGTTATTTTAAGAGACTGAATGATTGTTTCATTTTTATATTCTTCATTAAGGACTAAATTAGCTTAAGAGAAGTATGGAGTAAGTCTATTTCAGTTGTTCTGGATTTACAAAAGATGAGAAAACATGCTGTCCAGAAAATTGTTCCGGTAACACGTGCATTTATACAATGAAAATGGGCTCATGCGAAGCCCTTACTCCACATACTTCAGCTCTTCAGGGGATTGGGGAAGACACATGGCATTTGTACTCTAATATGGAATAGCTGCTGTCTCACAGCCCATCCTCAACGCCATTACAAAGTGCCAAGAATTGAGGAAAGTGGATAAAAAACAGAGGCACCTGTATTTCAATTATGAACTGTTCACACGCAGATAAGGGACATACTTTTCAGCAGCGTACAACTCTCATGAGCCCTGCTGTTAACAAGGAATCAGACTGCAGTAACGTAGCATTCAAACACATACAACACTATACAAAAAACTCCAAACAAAAATGTTGCTCCAGAGCTTCATGCGTTAACAAATAGCCATACAGATTTGCATTCTATATCTGGTCTTCCCCTTTTTCATAAAGCCATTACAAAGCAACTTTAGATAGCAAAGCATGTTTTTATGCAGCATGATTTTAACCAGAAAAACAAAACAAACCCCTAGTGTTTACATTTAGATCTTTGTATATATTTTTATACAATGAAGATGACCAACCTAGATGACTATTTCTTATAAAAGCAGACAAACATGAATACCCTTGGGAGGATGGAGAAAAACTACAGTCATTAAGCAGACAACTACCAAGATAGGGGGACTAAATGAATGCCAAAATGAGAATGGGAATTCCCCTTTTGTTTGTTTTTGTTCCACTGCTGCTCAGCCTCCAAAATAACTTTGATGTTGCTATTAAAAATCACAGGTTCTTACAGAATAAGGGCTTAGAACATCTCAAGGCAGCTATTCCAGCTCCTGTAGCAAGGGCCAAATTAGTTTGTTGCAAAATGGTTGCTTCTACAGCCAATAAAAGTGACTGTGGGGTAGATGAAACAAATGCAGTTCTGGAAAAGCTTTCAAGCAATTCATGTTTAATTTAGGAATTTGGACAGTAAGTTTGACATTTGATTAAAACTAAATTTCCGAATTAATCTAAAGAGCACTAAATTAATAACACCATTATATCTTGCTGGTGACATAACACTCAGTGCCTCCCTGGGTGGTGTTAGGCACCAGCAGTTGATCAGCAGTCCTAACAAAGCTCAGTCAACTCTCCCCAGACTGATTAAGTGCAGGTGCTTTTTACATCTTGTTTTCAGAGTCTGCACAAACCTAGCATGCATCACAGCTGAGACCCATTTCACTACTATTCTGCAGCTCTTTCTGAATAAGCTTACTGATCACTCCAGAAGCAAAGGTGTGTGTTTGCCTTCAGTTCATGCTTCCCTATACCCTGTCCCAGCTGAATTTTACATTTTCTCATATGCAGCTATTCAAAAAATGTATGCAAGTGCTCACACAACCAACATCTAGCAGCAGATGTCCTGTGTCTCAAATGATACAGTGTTCAAGCCAGTGCTGGGGAAGCCAATAGACAGGTGTTCCTACTCCTCTGCACTGCCAAATCTGCCCCATTAAGGCAAAGAGCCTGAAGGCCATCAGTGTAACAGTCAAAATTTAATCTCCAAATGTGTCTCTATTCTAAATACCTCTCACCAGCTGGTTACTACTTATCCCCTGATGGTGTCTGGGCACATCCCTCCCAAAAAAGCAATCAACCTCTTCCGATGTGGTGTGAAAGGCCATGTCTGATCCTTCTTCAATGTACGAGTACACAAGTACATGATCCACCTACAGTAATTTCACAGAGTGACAAAAAATTGCTCAACAACTCGTTTTTCCATGCTGCGCTGGGAAAAGCCCTACCACAATGAAAGCTAACATTTTCCTTTCGTCATCAGGAAATCTTTCCAGTGAGGCAGAAGCAGCATTACTGCCCTCCTCATCTGCCCCTGCAACTGCCAAAAGACATCAGACCAAATTCTTCACTACTGGAAGCCAGGTGCAGCTCCAGGGATTCAGTAGAGAATGTAACCCAAAGTAGCGCTTTTCATGGTCTTACCACTGCTTCTGGAAATGTATTCTCTGACTTGTACCCAAAGGATGGGTTAGGAATAGATAAGCCACATTTTATCAGCAGAGATAAAGGCTTCTTCAAAAACGCAAAGGGATTTTATTTACAGTTGGACTCTATCAGACCTAAATAATTCTACGATTCTGTTTAAGGGAAGTTACAGGTTTAACTGTGCTTTTCTAACTCCCCTGCTGGAGTCTCTGCCTCTGTGTGGAAAAATATCTGGGCACAGGCTTAATTTAAAAATCAGCATTTGAGTTTGTTGCATATTTCAGGGAGGGACTTTCCCAAAAACATGCAGCTCTGAGTTAGGGAACAGCCACTGCCAGCACAGGAATGTGCTGAAAAGTGACCCAGGAGTGTAAGCACCAAACCTAGGTCACATACACAGCTTTTGTTACTGGCACTCAAACACACACTTTACCTGTTTTTTTCCTACTTATCCAAGCATCCAGGCTAACCTTGAGTGCTAAGAAGTATGAGGTGGTGCTCTGTGTCAAAGTAGAAGCAACTCTTACATTTTTAGTGGTGTTGCTAAAATATCTGAAATTTATTAAGAGGGGGGAAAAGATGAGCTAATTTATTTTTGTTATATTTGTTTACTTTTTGCACCTTACCTACTCCACACAATGCTTTCTCTCATCTACCAAAAGAATGCTACTTAGTTTCCAGCCTATCAGAGGTACGCTTGAATTTTCTTTAGAAATCACAAAGGAGGAAGATTGTATTTTTATCATGGTGTATTGGGACTCAAGAAACCTAAGCTCAATCCTACTCTGACAGAAATTTTCTTTATGACATTTAGCAAAATGCTTTATTTCTCCACACTTCTGAAAACAGTGTTACTGTTCTGTTATCCCACGTGAATAGCGATACCTATCTGAAAAAGTGGTAACATTTCCTTTTTGCTACCCTTCGTTTCACCTGCTTATTTTGCAGTCTCTGCAGGATTGGGACTTTTTCCCACTATGGGTTTATACAGCATCTATGATACACTGGGCCTCTGATGCAGCCCAAAACCTCTAGACAGTACTGGAAGACTAACATTAGTGCAACTATTATCACTGAGAAGCAGAGATTACCGGGGAAAGGTAATCTGTGAAATCTCCAAAATCAAGTCCTGCAGTCCTTGTACTGACAAAATTCTTCCTGCTATCAAGATGTCAGGATACAGCCATAAAAAAGGAAGGTATTATTTTAACAACCAAGCCGGTAATACCTTTTCAGTACCAAACGTAGAAGCAGAGCCCAGACCAGCAACACATTTGTGAGAGTAAAGAGATCTAAAACCCTACCTGACTGACAAATTCAAGATTTTCATTATTCAAACCAGAAGACTTCATATGAAGGCAACTGCAAAGGAGAAAGCTTAATTTATCCTACATTAAGATTCAAATTGTTCAGAGCTAGACTATCACTGATTTAACTCCACTCTACAAGATATCATGGCCTATGATTTAATTGGCCAATTAGTTATCCCTGATGAGAAATTAGTGAGAATGCTCTGCCTCACACAAGCAGCAGTGGTTGTGGTAAGGGATAAAATGTGCAAGTCTGAATCACAGCATTTTATCAATCATTTCCAAAGCTGACAGCTCTAATGGGTTTGGAATGATGAATATATTGGCATTTTGTTCTTTGTCACAAACTAATAGAAAGCCCTATTAAAGTTATGTAAATTCTTTGTCCAGCACAAACAAATGATGATCTGTATTCATATGTGCTCCAGAAGGAATAAGCCACATGCATTAACTAGTTATTTGTTTTTCCTGACTAATATGTCACACACAAACTGGGGAAATTTATTTTTGTAAATGTCCAACTACACCCTCCATTTTTCTCCCCAACGTGCTCAGGGAAATCAGATCTCCCTTAGACTTAGAAGTCAAGCCGCAGACAAGTTACTGCCATTTGCAATACACAATGAGCTCTTGGTCTGTCATCACTGCCTGGATGTGTGGCACCTGGGGACAAGTTTATCGATGTCTGAATGAAAAAACCCAAGGATGACAGGCAAACAGAGAAAATAGAGATTTAGCAAGGAACAAAAGCGTATTTCAGTTCTGATGCCATTTTCTGTCAACCCTATCGCCCACCCAAGGCACAGTTCAGACAGAGGTTATTACACAAGTACTTTTGTTGTGCTGAAAGTCCTTGTATGGGACCACTGTGCGGGATTAGGCTGGGTGAAGCCCACATTTGCTTTACATGGCAAGAAAAGCAGGTAACAAGAACACCACCACAAAGAACACAGGAGCACGTGTCCACAGACAAGAGTCATGTGCCTTAGTGCACTCCTTTAAGCAGCATGTTCAGCCAGCATGCGCCGATATTCTTTGTGGCAAAATGTATCATTTTCTCTGTCCAGTCCAAACCTTTGTTCCCCTTTTCCGTGTCTGTTCAATTTATCTCCTTAACAGGTATAAAGACATTTCCATCTTTTATATTGCACATTACAATGGCTGACCATTTCAGCCAAATCCTGAAAAACACTTACCAAGCATTAGGTTAGCAGTGATCCTTGTGTGTCTACAGCTGGCCAGCTGCCTCACCACCTATCAGCACATGCTCTTCTTTACTTTGTAAGAGAAGACCCCAGAGCCTAAGAACAAACACTTTAGCAATGGTGTTCAAGGCTTCTCAACTTGGCTTAGGTAAATTGCTATAGCTCTCCTGCGCTGGCATCCAGGAAAGAACTTTAGGCCACATGGGTTCAGATGAACTTGGGTTGTAGCCATTTTTCTTCTTTAAATGAGGGAGTCTGATTTGAAGTCCACTGTGTTCAGCAGAGGATCTCCACGGGCCTTGGAGCAGGCTCTTAATCACAAAACACATCTTGAAACACAAAAGAATAAGTGACAAGTGTTGTGCTTATGGGATTTCCACATTATCAAACCGTTAAGGTGAAGTGGTATCTAGGGAGGAGGCATCTGAAAATTGCATACTACCAGTGCTTTTAAAAATTTCTGCTACTACTGTGCAGGGTGTGAAACTTATTATACTAGACAATATTCCTGCACATAAATGAAAGCAGAAAGAAACCACCGAGAGGAATCGATGAGCTGAATGGAAGTTTTTTCTTCCTTCTTAATCATGTCCCAATTTGATATTTCCTGGAAGTTACTCTCGTCTTTTTCTATTATCAAGTGCCTGAAATTCTCTTTTATGTAGGACAGCTGCAATCTACCGAAGTTGACAAGCCCTACAAAACTGTATCTGACAACCAAACTCTGGAATGCATCTGTAATGGCTTCTTTCAAGGTAAAAGGAATTGGTGCAGCAAGGTATGACACCTTGCTCAGCTGTTGCTTTCTGACACTTTAATGGCTGCTTGCAAGGTGACTTAGCCTGTAGGCATGCCAGAGAGGACTCCAATCTTGTCACATCTCATAAACAAAGTAGGACTGGAATCTGTCAGTATTTGGATGGAAAGCTAAATTTTGTGGGAGATAGGGTTTCAGTAGATGGCACTCTCACCTCAGAGTCAGGACTCAGCAGACAAATGAGTGTGTTACCAAGGGCTGGAGGTGCCATTTTTAGAGGAGGTGCAAAAAGCAGGTATCAGGCTGAAAAAACCCTAAGGTACTTTTGGAAGATCATGACCAGCTGTTAATTTCTCACTAAGAAACAATATTCTGCCAGCCTATAGACATCCTCTCTCAGTTTCAAAGGGATACTCTGATGAAACTATGACATGCTCTTTAAAGTCTCCTATATCCCACTCCAGAGATTGCTCAGCTTAGTGAGAAGTGATTTATTATCTGTGTGTAGAAGACCGGAATTTCACTGTACAAGCCACTGAATACAGCATCTGATGGACAGCAGATGTCACAAGAGTGACACTGAACTACAATTTTTTTTTAACTTTTAGCACTGAATCATTCTCACAATACACAGGACTGAGCTGTGACTTTGACCATGTAATCAGAAGGGAGGGAGGTAGAAGAATTTCACTTACATCCCTGGAAGATTTATCCTGTTCTTAGGTCTGTGAAAGTGTGCAGGCCTCCTGAACAGGTGGGAGATAAAAAGCTTTACCTTCTGCTACATCATGCAAACTAGCTAGCACAGTTCAACCAGCGCAAGTCATGAGTCATCTGGACCAATTACATACTCAATCTTTAATGTCAGAAGCAAAGTCACATCAAGGATCACATCTCTCTAATTATTCTGCCTTCACTGACCAGACAAAATGCATTATATCAAGGATTCAAGCCACCTGCCCTTGTGGGCAATACTCTACTTTCAATCACCTTGTCCTAAACATGAACTGATGTCAGGCTGCTGTCCAACACTACCTACAAGAACAGCTGGATGATTTCCCCATACCAAACTCCAAGCAATTTTAATAGTTCTGGATAAAGGTATTCTGATGTGTTTACCAGTGTCTGGGATGCCTGTTCCCCCTTTTTTCTCAGCAGAGTGCTGGAGGGACTTAATCCCTGCAGCTCCAGCTCAGAGTTTGGAAGAACTACAAGCTAGAAGGGCATTTTGTTTTGCCAGCATTCAACACATAGAACACGTACCCCTTTCTTCCTGGACCTATCATACAACGTCAACCTCATCTCACACTACTTTTCCCCTCTGATACAAGCAAAAAAAATAGTGTTGATGTACATGTGTCAATATGTTCATAAATACAATTGTGAACAAGATGCTTCTAGAGTGGTTGGAGTGACTGAGAAAAAACATGCATGGGTATGTGACTTTACTTCTATCCGCATGTGTATTTATGTGCTCACATATGTGCACAGTTTTTTTACTTTTTAAGTTTTGTACGCTTAGTTGTTTCAGGTTTGTTCCCGTATTTTTTCTGAACACAGAGAGGTAATACTCCACACTGCTTTTTATGCACAAAATATTTTGCCTTGTTTGCAGAAAACAAAGTAACTTTTAAACAGTAAAAGAGAAAAGGAAACAAAGCATTGCACAATGATCAATGGAGACAATCTGAAAAGGGGTAGACAAACATACTGAAAAGGAACCCTACCCAGGAAAGCAAATTACTATTTCAAGCCTTTGAAGAATTCCATTACCTATTCCATCCCAGGTTTGATTTACTGTACCAAGCAATCAACTAGTCTTTGGTACAAGGTGCAGAGAGATCTGCACCCAATGAAGAAAAAGGCTCAAGAAGAGATTTATTGAAGTTGACTCCTGCTCTTTTGTTAAAGTAAAAAAAAAAAGTATGAGTAAATGGTACTGGTTAAATAAACAGAATATGACTGGGATGAGGAAAGTAAAGAAATACAGAAAACAGCATTCTTATTCACTTGTGTGGCTACATGCAAATCCTTTGGGCATATTATGCTGTCAGGACACAGAAGCCCAGTCATTCAAAAATATGTTCCAATAGACATTAGGAAATTTTGAGTCCCAGCCTCCTCTCTGGCACTGATGCTGTGTTGTTTTTGACAAGCTACTTCATCTTTTCACTGAAGTTTAACTAGCTGTAAATAGAGAGAATATTACTTACCTACCTTAGGGGGAGGTTAGGATTCTTAACTACATAATAGACCTTAAGTGTTGTTATCCAAAAAACCCTTTAACTGAAAAACCCCCATGATGTACATTTCAAGGAGTTTCAGCCATTTGTATCAATTCATGTCTTGCAAAGATGTAACACATTTAACCCAACAAAAGAAGGAAAGACATGGAAAGAAATACAGACTTCTAGATCATTATATTTTAATGTAATAAAGGGATATAAGTACTACAGAGTTGGCATGGATTGCAAGAGAGGGCCACTGCTAATGGTACCAATACAGCTTTGAGACCTGAAATATCTATGACTGTACATACAATCAAGTAAAATGAGTATTCATAATGAGAACAAAAAACCCTTTAGGTTTTCTCATAAAAATGAAAGCTGATATTCTGTGCCATTTCATGTTTCTCAGTTGTGAATGAACTGCTGTTTGTTCACTCCTAGTTTTGGCTAGCAATGAGGGTTCAGCAATATTCCCTTCCCATTTTCACCATAAGCCAACCCTGGTGACCTAGCTGCCTCATAACAAAAGAGACCATTTCTCATCTACTTCACATAATGCAGCACAAACGAAAGCCCTGGAAATGTTTTATTCCTCCATACTGTTTGTCACAATGTAGCTTTTTAGCAGCATTTCATTTGTCTTCTATCCATTTCTACACAGTAACTTTGTTATCAGCCAGCTGTGGAAGGGCACCAACTCACTGCTGTCAAAATGTAAGGACACATTTCAAACTGCTTAATGCTCTTGGCAACCTGCAAACTCAACTGCAGCAAGGAGAAGTCCATCTCTGGATAAGCACACCTATTCTGCAGGGCTCACTGGGGAAGTGGTACACAAAAGCAAGACCTGCTCTCAGGCATGTCTCTCTCAAGTGGACAAATTCCTGAGAACTAGATGCTGTATTGTTACAAATACTGTAAATGTAAAGGTGTATTCCATAATTATGAGTTGCAACTTAAAACAACTGCTTGTTCGTGAAATTAAAAGATAATGGCAAATTTGTTTGCAAAAGGTGCATAAAATTTCCAGTGCAAATTAGTTTGAAAGAATCTTGATGAGTTTCTACACAACAAAACCAGTATAAATTCAAAGAAACTCTATTGCTGTTATTTCTGCATACGCAGTCTTATTTCCATCAGAAATCAGGAACTAATTCTGAAAGCCACAAGTGTTGAGTACATATCTTTCCCCAATACAGATTTTTTTTGCGTTTATTCCAGCTTTTTAGTATACATTCAAACTATGATATCTAGTTCAGTCCTATCTTGATCTACTCTTGACTCTGGTTTTGCCCTTTCTTTTTATTTTAATCAATAACTACATTATTTATCAAAATGTTTCCATAGTCCTAATATGAAGAAGTAGCATCATACTAACCACAAGAGATGCTCACCTCAGTATAACATTACACACAATCCCCTCTACAGTTTACGTATTTTGAGAAAGTCTATTTTACAAGACAGCAAAAAGGGTTTACAAGCAGATTAAAGGATAAAACTGCCAACTGTGCTAAAATGCATGGTCGATACACTGTTAACCACAAATCCATAACCATTTTGCTGATAAAACATTGCCTAAGATCCAATTTGTTCACATTCTTCATTACATGATCAGCAAAACAAGAAGAAATTCTGCTGTTTCCTAAAAAGCTGTGCTGACCTGCAGTCATATCTGTATAATTGATTTTCAAATTCCACTGCTGAGTTTTAAAGTGATTAAAGGGAACCAGCATGGAATTACCCCTTTATGTTCACTTTCCCTTCACCACACCTAATTATGGCCAGTGTTTTGACTTACCGTGTAAGTCTTACAGTTTAACAGATAAATACCTCCCTCTGCCTAGAACTGGGTGCTGAAACTCCTGCACAACAGCAAAATCACCATGCTGGAATGCTACTTTGCTCAGAGAAGTTGCAGAATTTCCACCTTTTGGAGGTTTGCAAGACTCAGCAAAGCAAAACCACAGTTAACCTTTGGCAGTAGCCCTACTTTGAGCTAGACGCTAGACCACATAACCTTCAGAGACCCCTTCTTAACACAATTTATATGAGCCTATGACTTTGTACTTGGTTGGTGATTAATATGTAAAAAGCAATTCTCCTGGAACAGCTATTTCTGGAATGCTGCTCACTCAGTGGAGGGTCTTTAGTGACAATTTGAAGTGGAAGATTTTACTTCATGCGGATGTGTTTGGAATCCTCTGCCATCTATCATCCTCAGAAGTTTACTATCTTGTGACACTACAAGAAGGTATGCAAAAGGAAGAGATGTTGAAGACACTACTTTCCCCATGCTGGCCAGGGCTAAGAAAAAAGATCTTCAGTGAGCAAAGACAACCACATGGATGATTAACAGAAACCTGCAGCAATTGCAAAGTCCCCTCCTCATCACAAGCTTTTTCTCTAATTGAATGAGGACATAGGATAACTTGCAAAAATCCTTCAGCTGCTCTGAGTTCTTCCTATATGCAAGGTACAGAGTCTAATGTTATAGAAAACATTCACTCATGTACTTGGAAAAAAATAGTCTGTATTATGCACAAAAATACTTAACAGTTTTTGCCCCACCTATTTCCACCTTTATTTTTTTTCCTTCAAAATATGATCCTATCATATACAAGGCTAGCCTTGTATAGTAAACTGTTTCTTTAAAAGGGCATTAAGAAAAGCCAGAGCTCACAAGTACTCTTCATTCAGACTCAAACAGGAATATAAAATAAACTAATTAAAAACTCTAGAATTTTAATATGCATACACTAAAAAATGACAAGTATCTCAAATGCACTGAAACCAAAGTAAAACAATGGATTATTCCACATTCTGGTATCTCCTTAAAAAAAAAAATATATAAAAATCTAGCCTATTAGTAGTTTTTAGTATAGCCTTACAGTTTATAAACAAAGATTCACTTAAGGAAACAGTCCACAAATATTTTATACATGTGATCACCTCAATTCCCTAGACAAAAGTAAGCATTTAACATCTAAATATAAATTTATGCATGAAACTCATCTCAATTGCATAGAAATTGTTTGAGAAAGCGTCCATATTACAGCAACTAGCCCCATCCACTTAAACTTGGTCTATGTTAACCATGTCACACATCACTTAAGCAGAAGTAACTACAATGATTAAAAAGCCTAAATTGTCAATAGAATTGAGTATGCAAATATTATTGTTGAAGTTTTGCACAACACTGGAAGCATAAATCACACTTACAGCAGACAGACACTTTGATTTCTCTCTGGAGTACAATCTACTTAAAAAGTCATTGCTAGAAGGTAACATTTGTGCCAAGGTAGTTTGATATCTAAATAACTGATTTAAAAGCCTTTTTAGTTGATGGCTGACTATAAAAGCATTTGGTCTGTTTGCTAAAATAGTTCAAAAAAGATCAGTCATGTAGGAGAGCCCTCATGACCAGTCTGGTGGGGTTTTTTTCGCCCCACAAAACATATCTGATGCTTAAGTGCTCTTCACCTGAAGAAATGTGAAGAAAAGCATTTTATTTTCCAGTACATACATGAATCCAATTGTTAGAATAACTCACCTTGAGAACTTTTATCTGGGTTAGATTAACTCCTTGTTATAAACACACATACATAACTGTAGTCTAGTGATTTTCAGTCTTTCTCCATTTGCAGACACACCACCCCCACCACCCCCAGGTATTTTCTAATGGAGGTGAGACTGCGTCTCAAGCAAATTTAAGCCTTCTGACAGTAAACTTACTTGACTTTGACTGTTGTAGAATATTTAGAAGTAGCCCAGTGGTACCCAGGGATCTGCAGACTGTCAGCTCCATGACCACTGTGCTGCCACCACAAGTCTGCTCATACTGGCATGGGCGTGTTCTTCAGTAGGAAACCTTCAACTAGTAACTGAACTCTGTTTTGCTTGTAGATAAAATTACACAAGCATCACAAGAAAGGATAACGCTGTCTCCTACCTTTTATTTAGGGGTTTTGGTTTTTTTTTCAAATAAAAGAAAGCCAACTTTGATCAAAATTATCTCTTACCATACCTTACTTTTAAGCTTTTTAATACGTAGATCATAAAGAAAACATAATAGTCATTACAAATTTTATAGAAAACATTCACTCATGTACTTGGAAAAAATAGTCTGTATTATGCATAAAATGCTTAACAGTTTTTGCCCCACCTATTTCCGCCTTTTTTTCCTTCAAAATATGATCCTATCATTACATCCTGGTGAAGCATCTCACCTGGTCATGGATCTGAAATCAAAACTAGTCAAAGGTAAATAGTTTCCCAGCTGAGGACTCTTCTTCCAGCACTGACACCACAAGAACCAGAAGCACTGAATTACATGAAAAGTGAGAAGAATTACACTGCCTTCACTGTTCTTGGCCAGTAGTATTAAAACAGATGCCTTCTTTGCATTTCAAACCTGCATTCAGAGCATGAATGCTATAAAACAGCTGGGTACTTTGCTAAGTCAGCTCAAAAAAGGAAGACTGCTTCAGAAGAAATTTCAGATTCCTGCCAAGAACCACTTTATTTAAAAAAAACCACAAACCAAACAAAACAAACCACCAGTCTAGAAGAACAAAAAAGACAAAATTTAATGGGCCTGAACATGGGTTACATTCTTCCTTCAGTGACATTCATGAAAAATCAAGTCATGTCTAGTTTTAATAGAAAGGAAAATACAGTCTCAGTCCATGAGACTACCAATGGAAAAATCAAGTTTTCACAAGTATGTTCAAAAAGTACCTAGAGAAGTGTCCATGTATTGGTTACAAGAACAAACCCCTCCTTTACATATACAAACAACAGCTTAGCTGTACATACTGAGGGCTGCGCTATCTGCTTGTAGGCACAGCAATCCAACATACTTACACAAATTTGAGTTTGTTTTATTGCAGCCATGAGCAAACTTTTGCCAGAAAGCCTGTAGTGTTTGTGTCAGCTAGATACTGGTGGTGCTCCCAGACACTGCAGGATGTGTATATTCTGTCCCATTGTTTAACAGAGGGCTGTAACTACAAATGCCTCCTTAAAGTCTTACTTTATTTTAGAAGTTGCATTGGGTACAATCAGATACAGTCAATTCTATTCATGTATCATGCTGGTATATAGTCCTATGAGAACGCATGCCTTCCATAGCTTGCTGTTTTCACAAACTATTCTATAAACTTACATCTTTGTAAGGTGTTTCATTAAAAATTATGACAGTCAGAATTGCCTCTGACTCTGTGCAAACTTGATTTTTATCCTGTTATTCATTCATGCACAATTTCTGAGCTCATCCAGTCTTTACCACTTATTAATTCCATGTCTCACATAGCAGAGATGAGAGCTCTGTTTTACTTTGGTGTCAGTCCAGCCCTTCAAACTCACAGCCTTGTATAAACGAGGCAGAGTGCTAGAAGGGAACCCTTTAAAAACTATACTGTAAGGACCAGAAACAGGCTAATAATCATAAAAAAAAATCTCCTTAATATTGCACAGAAGTAGTAGGGCCAGTTTTGGTGGCGACTTTTTTAGATGCGACTTTGTAGTCATTTAACCTTAAAGTTGTCTTGTGAATTGTGTATTGAATTGAGTCTAGAATTTTGCCACAAAAAAAACCAACACATACCTTCAAAAATTCATTTAGTTTGTTCAAAAATTATTAAAAATGCACAGGAGGAAAACTACTGAACAGAAGAGGAAAGTCCTGAAGTGCAATACCTACTTCTAAAAATTTTCTTAACAGAACATGCTTTTCAACTACAGCCAGTGTTCTACCCAATTTATTCTAATATATTGATTTTTAAGGCCACAGCTGTCATCCTTTGGACTTCATTCCCAGCTGTCCCTTCTTTTTCTTGTAATCAATGCAACTAAAGCTACTACAATATTTACTTCTGCCAACTTAGTTCACACAAGTCTGTTTGCCTTTTTTTTTTTCTTTTCTTCTTGGTAAAAGCATTTTATTTCTATCTTGGCTTCAAAGTTGAATCAAAACTTTTAGGCTGTACCTCTCATAACTACTTACTGTATATTAAATAAAAAGCAACTAGGCATGAATAACATAAGTAAGGTTAATTGAAAAGTCTGCTTTTCCCAAGCATGTAATGACCCTTTTGCAATGGCAGGGGATTTGGTAGCTTTGAAAAGCATTTTTGATATTTTCAACAGGCAGAAAACATCTCAGCTCCCTATGCACTCCACTTCCAGCATGCCACTGCTTAAAGGAAAGTATATCCGTCTACGCAAACAAAAAACTGGCTGAAGTCAATGCATTACAGAAATTTCATTTCCCCCCCACACTCTGTAAAAGGACAACTGTCTAAAAAACATTGTTTACTTTCTCTACAGGTGCCTCTTCCTTTCTCCTTCCTTCTTAGACCCCCAAAACATGGCATTAAATTCAAAACATCAGAGTAAGCCCACCGCAGCCAGAATGCAGTTCTAAGTGTGCATGCATAAACAAAGCTGTCATAAATGTCACCGCACCAGGAGTCCTGGACTTGACTAAATTATTGTAACAAGTTCAGTATCAATCAAATATGCTCCCCTTGTCAGAAATAAAGCCTGTTTTTTGACTTTTAAAAATAGCTATTAATGTCAATCATGATTTGAAGTCAATCGCACCAGGAGGGCTGTGGTTGGATCTTAAAAATTTTAAGTATGGCATGACAGATGGTAATAGGAAAGCCTTTTGTTACTCATGCAGCAGCAATAACAGATACTCTGCTGCCAGAATATACAAGGAGAAACACAAGCAAGGCTTTAGGTCAACATTTCCTACTGAGATGAAACACACATAGCAATGAAGGGCTTTTCATTGTACAGGAACACGTGAGCCTCTAATTCTGGAACTTCCATGAAAGCGAGACCTGCATTCCAGATACAAGGGTTAAAGACCTGCTTAATTTTATTTAAAAATACCTTTTTTTCTATATGATGAGATGTATATAACACATCTGCAAAACAGTCCTGCAAGGGAATACCTCATGCTAAAAGCATGTCTGTATGTGAGCAACCAGCACTAGATGTATCTATGTAAAAATCAGTGCATCAAAATAACATCAGCCCTGTTATCAAAATGTCTTAAGCCTTACCCTTAGAAAAAGTGGATGCAGAAGTATATGAGATATGTCACAAAACATCTATTTTGTGTGTATGTGATTTTCCTCCACAGCATTTTCCTGGGATGACAATTAGGCTTCCTGTATTGCTTTGCACTTTGCCTTTGAAAAGCCACACAGCCATTTACACTCTGGTTTGATGCAGGTTCTCTCTCTTTGGGCTCCTATGCCCAAGGAGCAAGAAGCCAAGCAAAGAACTCTTCCATTTCATCTAGCCTTATACTTTTTTTTACCAAGTGGGTAGCTATATTGAATGTGTCTCTGTGAAGGACCAAAACTATAAAGTTTCCAGTCTTTAGACACAAACCAACACCTCTTTTGGAATGGGTTATCAGAAAGATGGCCAAGCATTACACTGAACAATGTGCTCTTTAAAGCATAAACATGACTTGCAAGCATGTTAAAGAAAAGAAACACATGCCTAAAATCACTCTAGCTGCATTATGAAAATATTGAACAGATTTTTGGCACAGGACAACAGCCTGAATTCCTGTTTCATCACATACTGCTGTATGTCTACAAAGAAAACAGAGGGTAGGGGCAATGACTCCTTTCGAGGGGACACACAGAAAACACCGGATCTTGTCACTGAACTACTGATGAAACCACCAAAAGTGACCAAGATCCAGCAACCCTTTCTCTACTGCAGGCTGGCATACTGCTCCTGAGAAAAGTATGGCTGTCAGGCAGCAATGCAAAGGAAAATGGCAAACATAACTGCATTAGTCCTTACAACACAAACATCTTGTGATACACAAGTAGCATTTCTTCTAGCTCCCTCTATCTTAGATGATTCCTTCTTAGGAGAATGACAAGGTGATTCTCCATCAAGCTGTTGCCTCCTCATCACCACCTCTCTTCATGTGACAATCATTGCTGTCATGAATGTTCCACTAAAACTGATGCTTGGTTCCTATCCCTGATACCCACCTCAGTCTTGCAGCTCCAAAAAAGCTCCGAAGAGGAAAAGGAATCATTTGACAGATCTTGTCACTAAGCTGCTAGCCACTAAGGTGTTCCCTTTTTTATGTCTCATGGTAAGATAATTTTCACTGTCCATAGTTTTGGTATTTGGTTTACATTTTGTGTATCAGTCTACATACTGTGGATTGTAAAGTTCACAGCTATATAAAAAACAACCTACAAAGCAGTCTCTGTAGAACTCCACATATAGCAAAATCAGCCTGTTCAGGTCTCAAGGCTTAGCTTCCCCAAATTCACAAAGACTTGCAATGTATGCCGAACTAACATCACACAGCTTAGAATTCCCTAACAGCACATCAGAACTTGTTCCTCCTCTTCAGGCAGATGCAATCGAGAGGCATGTCCACCACTCATCCTTGAGTGAGACATATAAAGGACTTCCAACAGATTTTTTTGCGGTCTCTGAAACTCTATTCTAGGTCTCAGTGAAGGTTTCTGCCTTGATCTTACAGAACTTGAGTAGAGCACAGCACAAGGTTATAATTCAAGGCAGGTACTGCTCAGTTATCTAAGCCTTCCAATTAGTGTCCATCATGTGTTCTCATCCTCAAAGGCTGTGCTACAACACTGCAGCTGCTTAGGTGGTAAATAAACAATTCTTTGTCATCCAAGTGTCCAGGATAATGCTCTCTAGTCATGGGTAAAAGCAGGTAAGCAGAGCTTCCTGGAATAAGAGGTGGAACACAGAGATCATTAAAGCAAGAAAAGGTCGGTAAACAACTTGCTTTTCCTCAGACAAAACAGGGGAGAACACTTATTCTACTTTCCATCTCTGTTTTTTAATCTTCAGCTTTCCAAATGAACCCACACCAAGCTTACACTGAAGTCAGCGAGGGAGAACGTGATCCTATTTATGAACTGCAGAGCCCATGGGGGAGGACAAGCAATGGGACAGAGCGTCCAGTCAACGTGACTGGGTAATTTCTTGCAGCTGAGGGCCTCAGAAGCCTCAAGATTATCTGCCTTACTTTGAAACCAAAGCCTATCATAACAGATGGCATCAATTAGGGCTACTCTGTTTCCCTCTATGTCCTTTTTTTACTGTTTCAAGAGCATACAGACAAGGAAAACAAGAAAGATACGACTCTTTGTCAGGAATTTTTGGAAACTGAACAGCCATGGTCAGAGAGGACTAGTGCATACCTAAAATGCATTTGAAAACCGTAGGCATCGAGATCAACTGTACAAGACCTGCCCTGTGGATTAAATATACCAAAGTGCAGAATGTTCAACATCACTAGAAACATGCAGAACTGCTGCACTTGTGAAGGCCACGACTCACATGTAGTAAGGTCTAGGCATCCAATGAGACACGCTACTTTTTACTGGCTGACATGAAGCAAATGCACTGAAGATTGATCCCTCATGGTTTACATTTTGCTTATAAAAGTTGAGGAAGAGACCTTGAAAAAACATTAACTACTTTGAAAGGTAAAAATTCAGTCAGTTGTTTTTTCCTAGAGAAACTGCTCACCTGTCTAGCTAGAAAGATTATCTAGCCTGCTCCATTTCTCCAAATAACCGCCCATCCCAAAATGCAACACACTTTCAACTGACATTCCAAACCAAATTCAGTCTTGTAGAATTTTTCCTCAAAATCTACTAGCTAATGCACATTTTGAGTAACTGGGACATTTCTAATATAGAGTAATAAGCAGTCCAGCATTCAGAGTAAGCTTTCCTTAGGCACCAGCCCCAATCCAAACAATTTACTGTGATTTTCATTTTAACCCACTTCTAGATCTCTCCATTTCCACCAGCCTGCAAATAAGCTACTTTTTTTTTCCCAAAGGGACACTATTCACACAGTATTTCCAACTTTGCTAGAACTAGGACATAAAAGGTGCCAAAATAATCCCAAAAGTCCTATCCTATTGACTGCTGCCAATTTGGCTTCTCTGAACTTAACCAGATTTCCTTCATTTAACATTGCCTTTCGCTGACCATACTGGAAATGGCTATTTAACCATAAGCTTGGTATATTTTCTCTGAAAAAACAAGGCAAAGGCCCAGATTTTTCAAGTGATTTGTCTTCAGTTTATTACCAAAGCTGAGATCATCTCCAAAACTTACAAAACAGCCTCTATGGTCTTTAGTGCAAGCTGGCTTAGTTCTTCTTGCTATGTAAGCACTTGGATTTGACATTTCTTTCCAATAAAATTCTGCGCCACATGCTCTTGTGTAAGAGAAGCTATAAGAAATGTTATAATTTCATCTCACAGTTTTAACCTACTACTGATTTTTTTTGAAAAAAAAAAAAAGCCTAAATAGGTGAAATTCCTGAATCAATTTACTGTGAAAAGCTACTTTAGATTTGGAGTAGGAAAAGAGGGGGAAGGGTGGGAGGGTGGGTGATGCCAGTTTGACAATACAGTTGCTGGAAGAAAACACATTTTATATGGGTAGTAAGGGTCATCAATAAAAACAGTGGCCATCGTAAAGCACTGTTACAACATAAGTGTGACAACTATTCTGAGATAGGGCTGTTGGGTTTTTAACTGCACCATGAAATATGACATTTCCTAGTGGTTTACGCCAGTTAACGTGGGCAGGGCCATGTTCAATGTGTGTCTATTTCTCTGCTTAAAAACATTTGAGGTCTCCATTATTTAAATTTTACAACTGAGTTGTTCACAGCTTCAGTCAGGTTTAAGATTAGCAGCTGGGCTATGACTGTCATAGTCAGATATTCCACTTCTCCTTGGAAAAAGGCTGTGTGAGGACATGGCTGAATTACAGTCAGCTTTCAGCTGCTCTTTGGACAGATTCATCTTGCTGGATGCTTGGTAAGTGAATAAATACAAGAAATGTGGGAGGAAAAGGAAAAAACGTCTATTAGAAATTTAACATATAGCCTAGGCAGCAATAGCAGCTTGACAGGAGGTTAAGCAGATGTACAGTTGGCACCCCCAAAAACGGACAGAAATCAATATCTCAGTTTTCCTGACTCAGATCCACTGACACAGTTGCAATTAGGTATTTATTAGGAAACTGTCCAGGATCTTCTAAGCTTGATGGAAGTTGTATCGTGCTGTTATTAGCAAGCAACCCAAAGGATGTGAAGTGTGTTTTTCCACGGGTTAAGGATAATGCCAATTTTACCAGATATTACTCAAATCAGTTCAGCCATGTTCTCAGTGACAAAACTCTGAAAGAAGACCAGAGCTATTCCTTCACAGCAATTACTCTGACATCAAACCAAAAGTTCAAATGGGAGCCAGAACTTTTACCATATTTCTACAACCAAAGTATTAAAAAAAAGGATCTCATCTTAACAACCACAAAATATATCTATTAAGTTCAAAGAAAGCAAAAAAGTGAAACCTTATATGCTTGGACACAAAAAAAAGACAGTGAAATGATACTGTACAGAAAAAAGTACCATTACAGGAAAAAGTCTGTTGGAAAAAGATAAAACAATAGCGCAATATATAGACAATAGCTAAAGAAGTTTGGTAATGTTATTTCAAAAAGCATTCATTTCACTGGATTACTTTTAAAAAAGTGATTCTTTCACTGGCAGGCTGTTTCTTAAACAGTATTTTTTTCCCCTGTACCTTAATAATCCCAGAAAAGCCCGCCACCCAATTACTTCTCTGGGTAAGAGAACACTGTGCTGTGGCTCAGAGCTATGATTCAGACAGACTGGCCAGCCAGTTTTTGCCAGACAGAGCCTAGAACAGGCAAGTTCTGCCTGCATTTTCCTCCATGGAGGAAATAAATTCATTCTTTCCATTCTAACCAGTCATGGAGGCTGTTCTAGTATTCCCTCCTGCAGTTAACTTTTGGGAGGAAGCATAAACATGGAATATGATGAATAGTTTATTGTGCTGAAGCATGGCAGAGTAATGAGTATAGACTGACAATCACTAGCTTCAGTTAAGCTGCATGGGTCATGTAAACTAAGCCTTTAAATAGCCCTGAACACACAGCATATGTCTAACACATCCCGACCAGCCATCGCATGGCTGTTGAACATAGAGCTCCAGCTGCTGTTCCTATGTCATTGAAGTTGTCAAGGACATGCCAAACAGGCACTCAGGGAATTAGCCAGCACTTTTGGAGACAGCATTAATCGCTCAGAGTGCGTGGATTTCACGAGTCTAAAAAGTACAGAGAAATCTGACAAACAAATCCAAACAATTCAGGTTATGCGAATCCCAAAACACCACAAGACAGTGACAGGTCAATCTGCTTAGTTAAGTACTTCCTGGTATCAGAAAAGCACTGCACACATTAGGAGAAAAAAATAAAATCAGTGAACTCTCCATTTGCTTTCCATCCCCATAGCACGTGAAACAGCAGAATGAGCCCTTGGGACACAAAGGCAGTCTTCCTGTACTACAAATAACACCATGAGAAATTACACCCAGCAGCGATGCCACCCACATGAGGCTCTGTGTCACCTCCCTCTGATACCCAGAATAAGGCTGTTACCTTTTGTACCAGAGACTATTGGTCCCCATGAAGGCTTGTGCCTACAAGTTCAAGATAATTATAAGCTTTATTTGTCCACCTTTCCCCCAAACAGCTTGAATGGACCACATGGTTCCACTGCTCAGGCCCTGAACAAATCACGAGCTCTATCTTTGGCTTGCCCACCACAAGAATGCATGCAGTTACCTCCTCTGCAGAGCATTAACACCTGCTTTAGCAGCAAACCACCATTCCAATGAATGCTAAAACCCACCAGATTTATGTAATGCTGGACAAGATGCTTCTCCTTTCATGTTTTAGTCTACAAGATTAAGCCTAGATAACAAGAAAAATACTTGAAATTATGACTGCTATGGGATATTATTAACTAGTTTTTTAACATCTTTATTAAGTTGCAAAGATCTCAGGGAAGGAGTGTCTAGAATCCTAGGCTTGAGGAGCATTTAATCTTCCTCACTAACAGGATCTTATTACCATTTAGACTGTGTCTATTCAAAGACAAGCAGTCACACATATGTGAAGGGGGTCTGTTGACCACTGTGTATCTTACAGCATTATTTGTACAACTTGAACTCAACAGAATTATCTTAGCATGAAACTGGCATAACACAGTGTCTAATCAGTCTTATTATCCTAAATTCTCAATTGTTTCCTGGTAAGCTGCATTTATGTCTTAGCTGATTATCCACTTAAACTATCAAGTACCAATTACAAAATGCAGTAACATTAACGTCACAGATGCTTGGATTCAGAGAGAAGCAACCCCAGATCATTTTTGGGATAACAAGTTGCACTATGGAGGCAGCAGACCTCAGTATGAAATGCCTGTCTCTGGTTTAAAATAAATAAATCATCCTTGTGTACAAATTACTCATTCCTAAATAAGACTCTAATTAGTTAGAAATAAACCATGGTATAAGTTTGCTCACAGCGCTACTGCAAACAGGCATTAGGATCACATTCATATAATGGCACTGGCAAGTGCAACTCCTTGTGCAGTCAACAGGAAAATGCGTCTAAGCGTTGTTTTATGGCTGGTCCTCATAGAATAAAGCATCAAGTACACAGAGGTCTGAAAAATTTAAGCAGTTTTGAGGAAGACTGCTTGCAACCTGCCCCTGTGCACTTTTCCAACTGAGCTCCCCAGGCTCAAACAAACTGCAGACATTCAAAAGAAAAACTTGTTCAAAACATTCTCTTAGTTCCTGAAGGCATGGTAAAGTCAACCCAAAACACCATAGTGGCACTGTCAAGATCAACATGTCTCACTGTGTTTCCTCACTGCCTGTGTCTGACCTGACCTTACATTATCGTTGTAAGATCAGCTTTCCAACTTTCCAGTCCCTTCAGAGAAGGCCAACCTGTTGCACGCTGGGCACTGGAAATTAATCAATGATGGTAAATCATTCAGATGGTCACTGACTCAGTTTTGACAATGCTTAGGCACACTTTGGGAGTTAGCAACGTGCAGATACAGCCCCAAGCAAGCAGTTTACATGTGGCTACCTTCTGGAAGCTAAAAGAGTTTACTTATATAAGGACAAGCTACATGTAGCTTGCTGTGCTCAGGGCATGCCAGCCACATTTATTTTATTAATACTGATGCAGCCACACTGGCTAGGTAAGTTAAACAGCTCCCAGCTGCAGCGTCACAGCATGCAGGGACATGGTTTAAGCAATGGACTTGATGATCTCAAAGGTCTTTTCCACTCTAAATGGCTTTCTGATTCTATGATTCTCTCTTGCAGCTTGGCCTAATGGCATAGGATAGGTTGTGGCTCCATCCTGAACATCCAAGAAGAAACATGAATCAAAGCAGTTGAGAAGCCTGTATATCTTGATCTAGAAACCTGGGTCTTTTAGCTCAGTGTGGAGAAGCCAAAGTTTCATCCTCTGTAGCCAGCAGCTCATCATGGGCCACTCACCAGAGAGAATGCTCTTCTGGGAAGACTGGTGTTTTGTCCACTTTCAAGCTCTCACCAACTTTGCCTTAGGTCCCCAGTTGTCTTCCCTCCCCTGCGTATTGCTTTGACAACATCGCTTATCTTTGAGAAATACTGCTCCCTTGTATCTTCATGGCTTCTTAGCTCTCCCTTCATGCCATCTGTTGCCTCTTGCCTGCCTCCCTGCTGACACATAGGCTTCTCTCAATTGTGCAGCAAAAATGCATTAAGGGAATTATTTTCATTCTTGCTTTCTACTTCATCTGAACACCACTGTCACAAGGACAACTGAAACTGAGGAAAGAGAAGGAAAAAATAAAGGAAAAAATATGCAGAAGATACAAAGCAAGGGGAATGAAGCCTATAGTGCTGTGGAAGAGCAGGCTGGTGTTATTTCTGGCAGATCACTGTAACTTGAATAGGTTTTAAGACAGTGTCATTAAAGGGTTTAAAAATTGAGTGCTGTGCAAATGGAATTGGTAGAAGTAGTAGGAGAAGCAAGTGTTCAGAGAAGAGCTGCTATAATCTAAGAAGTGCCATCCTGAAACTGATCAGCCAGCCATCTACTCAGTATTCTGTCTTCAAGGAAAAGCATGCCTGAAAAAGCCATTTATTTCCCCTCAGGACCTAATCCTTGGCTACTGAAAAATCTTCCATTTTAAAATGCCAGTGGCTTAACAGTGAGTAAACATCTAGGGCTCTAGCAGAGAGAAAGAATTAATTTTGACTGCAATGACATGGTAAGAGTACAAAAAAAATAAAAAAACTCAACAAAAAAACAACTTTTCTCCCCATACTCCCCCCTCCTCCCTCCAGTGCTTTTCTAATGCACTAAACTGAATATCACACCCAACCCACGTTCACTGCTAAGCCAAAGCAACATATAGTAAATGTCTAAAAAGACTTGTGGAATTACTTAGCAGATCCCAGCAGGTTTCTTCCAGTCCTTCCCATAGTGGCAGTAACGATGTGCTCTGTAATTGTACTAGGCTGAGGTGCTTGTCTGCATTCATTTCTACATCTGCACCTATCTACATATAACTTGGCATTCACAGTTCCCAAGCATTTTACAAATAACCTGTAGAACCCTTTATTAAACCAGCTAACATAACCTTCTTGCAGACACACATACTGAAAAGCAAAAGTACTTTGTCTCAGAGAGCAAACTAATCAGCTGTGAAGTTGAGAACTCCAACTCCACCTCCTCCCCTTGCTCAGTTTGCCAAGCCACATGCACATGCCTCAGTCCTATTTATTTTGCCATCCCTTCTCCCTTCCATTCTTCTTGTTTCATGAGCAAAGTGCTTTTGTCAGCATAATTCCTTAATGATAAAACCAAATAGGAACAAATACCTAACATTTCTTTTCAAAACTACGCATAAACTGTTTGCCTCTTATTTTTCTTTTTTTAATCATGCAGAGATAGTTCTCTGACCAGAATTCAGAAGGCTGGGCAAGCAGCTTCAGTTCCACGGGGACAGGAAGAACAAAATTCAGTGAATGGATCTGCTAATCAAGGGATAAATGCTGGATTGTACGTACTTCAGTAATCACTTATGTTATCTGAGTTAAGTGACAATAGAAGCTCCAGAGGCCCAAGCTTTATACTTCAGTATGTTTTGCTCTATTCAATAAGCAGAGAGTACAAAAACTTTCCACTTGGAGAAGAGCCTCACTTGAAGCACTTTCCCACTACCAATACTTCTAGAATAGATTAAGTGTAGTTTGGGGAAAAGTAAAGGAAACATCATAAAAGTAATCTTTTAAATATAATTAAAGGTTTAGTTGAGGAATTAAATGTGGTGGACAGTGGAAGAGAGGAGGAAGTAAAAGCTCTACCTGGATTAAGAAGAATTTATATGACTAGGCTGGACTGCCTGTTTTTTTTCCCCCAAGTAGATTAAGAGTTATAAAAAGGAAAAGGACTCATACTACATGAGATGAGCCTCTGCCTCCAGATTACAAGGAGTTTAGTAATTATAGTTATGGAACACTGCCACTTCCCAAACAAGGGACTGAAAACAACTTCTCACATCTGACAACCTACTCACCACTGAATTTTCCCTGGAGGCTGGAATGCAAACCCCCATGTTTAGTGCTGAGCCCTAAAAACAATCACTTAATAAACCACCTGAAAAGACTCAATCTATAAAAGGGGTAAGCAGTGAGAGCTTGAGTTAGGAAGTCTTGCTAACTTGAGGAAGCAGTAGTCTTCCAGCAAAGTGCATCTTTTCCCTTTATAAACTCTGTTAGTTAAAATAACCTGTAGCATACACTTACCCACTTGACCAGTTGTGCTCTCCTATGACAAAGAGACAGTCACATGACTACATAGCTAACGTTCAAGAAGATCTATCTCTACATTTTCAGACCCTTGCAAGTCAAGGGGTCATATGCCTTCTCTTCCAATTTCACCACCTAGCCATTAAGGCTTATACACTGTTCCATTACTACATGAAATACATTAAATTCATCTTGATCTATTTGGCAGATGTCATTCTACATTGATGAACTGCTTATTGCAACAAAGAATGACCCTCTTACTGAAACTCAGGTAAGAGCCTGAATCTTACCTCGAGAGCAAGAAGAAATTATGATCAATCTGTCTTTCAAGTCACCAGAAAATGTATTAGGCAAAACAATGGAAAATATGACACCAGGAACAATTCATTGCTGTGCCAAAGCAGGATTAAGTTATCTATCATCTTTTTTCATCATCTGCCATTGGACTATATGAATTCAAAGACAGTATAAATACACTGTAATTATTACTTAAAAAAACACCTGAAACTATTGGTATTTCATTTAATAGATCAGAACAGATCAATTATTTTGAAACCAGATCCTGATACTCCTGTTTACACCAAATAGCAAATTGGCTGAAACTGACCAACTGTAACAGCTGTGGGAGAACAACTGAGAGGACATCAACATAAGTGAGCAGCTGTGAAATTGCATGGTCCTGAATCAAGAGTAAGTACCAGAAAGATGTCTAGTTTTTAAGGTAATTTATTATCTTATTAGACTTTTCTGGCACTCTGCAGTTAGCTATTACATTTCAAATTCTATCTTCACTGAATAAAGGGGAATAAAAACATCAATAGTTGAATTCTTCCTTGATATGAAGACAAAGGAGCAGAGAGAAAAGCTAGGGAGAGGACTACACAGTATTTGCCATTCAACCCTGATGTTTCTGGAGTGTTCGTTAACTTTTTCTGATCTAAAATAGATTATAATGCATCAGCCTTTTAAATAGAAAAAAATGATGCTAGAATCAAGGGATGTTGTTCTTCAGAAGACTATAAAATTATGGTAACATAACACTCTTGTACTGCAAGATGACGAGAAATTTGTCAAAAATTGGGCAAAACTATTTTAAAATATGCTGAACGATACTGTATAGTACAGAAAGTAATAAAAAAAAGATCTCCATGAGAAGAATTACAACTATAGACTATAAAAAAACCACAGTAATTAAAACTATGATCATTAATAGCACAGGGCCAAAATATCTCACACTGACTCATGAGTAAATAGGAGAGGGAGTATCTCCATGTTTGTTCGGTTCCAAAAACAAACAAAAAAGCTGCTTTACCTCAGTGAGTGACACCTTCTGGAGAAGGCCATTTAACAACAATTTTATCTACACTTCAGGGTACCACTGCTTTGGAGCCAAGAAACCAGTATTACATCTAACACAAGACCCACTTACTTCAGCGATCTCTAGGGTCACTGCAGGACTATACAGTTTTTAATTAACCCTACTTTCTCGCTGTCAAATCTTTGTCATAGTCCTGTGATCAGTCCTGTCCAAATCCTTGAAAACAACTGCACAAATACACCAATTTCAACTATTAAGTCAACAGAAAGATTACTGTTAATTTCAGTAAGTGATCCTCCATGCTTTTTCAAAAATATTCCCTATGTAATCTATTTTCTGCAGTCAAGACATACGCATGAATTACTGAAGATTGCCTTGTACTAAGTAGGGACCAGATTATCCTTCCGGCAGAAAATGCTGCATAAATAGGAGAAAATGACCCTAGGGATTCCCTTGCAGTGGTACCTCCACACCAATTAAAAAAAAACAATCCAACAATTAAAAAATATAAAATATCACAGTTTGGAATACAGAAGCAGACAATGGAAATAAAATCAACCATGGGACACATCCCAGAAACCAGCGGACATCTGTGCAAAGACCCTGTATGAGTTCCAGCCCTTACAGAAGTATGGTATCAACTAATTTTTCTGTTACTGAACAGTATTTGTGGTCAGTATGTTATTTTGGATAATGCTGTTGCAGCAAAACAGTGAGCAGCTGGCTGTTTAAAAATAGGCACTGGGCAACCCCTCTTGAAATAAAAAACTAAACTTTCATTAGCCACTTTTCTCATCACATTGTGTATGCCATGAGGGAGAACCGAACAGAACCCACCTAAGCAGCTAGTTACTGTATTTAGAAAGGGTCCACAGTGCCAGAATGCGAAGTGGTGGATTACTTCTGACCTTACATGATTACCCAGCTGTCAGCTACAGACTGTAAGCTCCAGTGGTAAGAAATCTGATTGAATAGTCCTTTGATGATTATGTTTCACGAGTTTCGCTGTATTTATAACACAGTAGCAAAAAATCTGTATTAGACCTGACATGATAGACCCACCAATATTAGAGTGGAGTTGTGCAGGCTCTCTAAAGAATGAGAATCTTAGCCTTTAACATCTATATAAAAAAAGAGGGTCATGGAACAGGCATAGGAGAGAACGCAAAAAATGGTGGCTGTGTTTTGGTTAACCACTAACTTGCCTTGCACATCAGTAAGGGCATTCTATTAAAAAAGGTGTCTGAATGTTGTCAATTTGCATGTGCTACCAACTGCATGGCAAGAAGCAGTTCAGTATGATTCCTACTACATCTAACTTGAAGACAGTCAGTGCCAACCCCCTATGGAAGAGATTTATGACCGCAGTTACCCTTCACTTAGATGTTGACTTAGGGCCAGGCTGTTTCTCTGCAACAAAGGTAGAAAGAAGGCAAGTTAAAGCACACACAGAGAAGGAAGTCCTAAGGGAGGAATCGCTTCCCAGTGATGAATTCACTCTCCTGGGAGTTAAGACTCCTGATTTCTATTTTTGGTATTCCTGTTGTCATAGCATTGAGACATTGCGAGAAGGGTATATGATATGTGATGGGGCTAGCTTCCGTGATTTTACCCAGCACCATTCTTCCAGTCATGAACAGCTGCACTAATTAGCATGTAACTACTCACAGAGCACTGCCTAAAGTAAGTCAGATACTGCCTCAGAAGGGTATTGTGAAGTTTAATTAATGCACACAAAATACCTGACAAGCCTGACACTGGTTTGCTGCATAACTGCAAGGTAGTATGCCACAGCTGCAGAACACTATTACTGGTAGTTTAAAGAAAAATAGCAAATGATCCCCTTGTAGCAATAGACTTGAGTATTTGCCATAACTCACTAATGCATTTTATACCAGACAGGGAAAATTAAGGTGATTGACTACAATGTGAGGTTAAATGGAAATAAAAACCATCGAAAAATATCTGTGGAAAAATTTTTACAGCTGCCCTTCCTGCAATATTTCAGTGAGTTATCCTCCCCTCACATAAAAACTTCTTAATTACAGTCTTTGAATATCTCTCCTGGATAGTAATCCGTGTCAGATTTCAGAATATTAGATTAAACAAAGAGCTTATGCTACTTGCACAGAGTGTGAAAATCATCCTCCCACCCCGTCAATGCCTTTCCCAACTCACTCTCCCAAGCTCCTGCCTCAGAAACAAATAACAACAGCTGTGCTATCAGACTGAGCATCAAACTGGTTTTGTACAATTAGGTGCCGATACCTAAAATCGCCTTTTCCTTGAAAAAGGGACTGCTGGCAGCCATGTATCCAAACCCAATTCTTAGGGAGCCCTGCTGGTACACAGTACACTATGGTTCTTGAAAACTAAACACACATTTTGGGGAGCAGCCAATTATTTATTTCTAATCTTAGATAAAAACCCATACCCGTTTGACAGTCTAACACTTTGTACATTCCATACACAACAACTTTTGCCTACAAATCTTAAAGCACTTCCCAAACAAATCTCTGAGCAGCAACACGACACCTTCCATAGGAAATCCACCATTATAGACTAAGTGTTAGATTTTAACATTGACATGGATAGGTCCTAATGGTAGCCTTCAAATCAGCCAAGGCTAGCTGCCTAGCCCTTCAGTTAATTACACTGAGCAACAATCTCTGTGTGGGGTTTTTAAAGACCCTAAAAGCTTTTTACATTTGTTCATTTACTAGCCCGTTACACAGGAAACTTGACAGAAGCAGCAGAACCATTCTCCTCACTTGCATTCAGTTATTCCTTTCACTATGAATTACAAGACCTTAACAAACGGATCTTTGATATGAACACAGGTTTCTCTCAGAACTACATTTGTTTAAAACACATTCATTTTTCCACATTCCTCCCTGGTCTACTGCAACAGATGCACACTTTAGGTGAGACTGCCTCTAATATCTGAAAGGGGGAAAAGAGCTGCAGGAAAACACACAGAACAGCTTCCTCCATACCTGGACACTTCTACTGATCAGTGCAGACAGTCTTCATACTTGAGAATCAACATTCTAGGAAAACTTCCGAGGAACATGTCCCTAACAGATTTCATCACATCACTTTCCTATGCCTCCTCTAGTTGCACAGAGTAAAAATCATAACCCTTCTTTCCCAGGAGCTGCTTTTGCAAAGAGAGAAAGAAGGGCAGTTTTATTAGGACTCCTTTACTCTGATCTGCTCTGTGTACAGTGCATGCCTTGGGTCATTCTATTTTGGTCTTTTATTCCTGAGGTTGCTTTAAAATAAGCCGCGTTGCTTACATCAGAGAGAAGTCAGGCATCAGGATTTTTTAACGCATTGCTGGATGAGCTATTGAAAATTACCACCTCCACTTCTTGCCAGTATTTCTTTAAGAAGTTCCAAATTTCCTTTACTCCTCCAAGTCCGGGTCAGGTGTCCTTCAACTTGAATCATGAGAGCAGCAACATTAAATTAGAAAAGAAGCTGGAGAGAACAAACCTGGAAACCATTAAGATACCCAACAGAAAGTCACTGGGAAGTTGTATACAAGTGTGTGAAGAGCACAAAGTACTGTTTCCATATACATATATGTAACTGAAGCTGCAAGAGACAAGCATGATGTTACATATGCCTGTCTAGTAAGTTTAGCTCAAGAAAACAGGAATGCTAGCATAATTCCCTTGTAGATGAAAAGACATTTAAATCTTTCTGATTTGAGATTAGGTAAGACAATAAAATGCTAACTACCAACATGGAAATGTGCTTGATAGTTTTGTGACTGAGAAGCAGAATATTTCTATTTCTTTACAAAGCAAATGTTCATGGGATGACAGTCCCAGGAAAGAAACATACGGAAGATCCTACCTAGTGTAAAGCTAGATAAAACCTGATTGATCACTCATAAGCAGACAGCTAAAATTAACCTGGAAAGACGCAGTAAGATGAAGGAAGAATTTCAACAGCCTAAGGGGAAAGGTAGAAGATGTCAAATTCTCCAAAAGGGGAAAATTAAGGCAAGACATAAACGTATAGAGTTTGAGAGATGAAGATAGATGTAAGCTACTTCTGAGGAACAGAAAACTGAAGAATACAGTACTATTAAATTGCCAAAGAAAGTCCAAAGGAAGAGTAGTATGGTGGTTCCTGCCAACCGGTACCTGACAGACTCCATTCTGAAAGCTATTAGGTTCCATGGCCAAATCAGGAAATATAGTAGACCATGTGTGCCTAAGACAACAGCATGTTAAGCAAGATTCTACTCAAGGACATGAAAGTTTACATCTGGAAAGAGGAAGCACCAAATGCAAATTAATGTCTACTGTGATAGGCAAAACATCCTTCAGTTTAAAGAAAAGCTCTTAGAACTCTTAGAATAAGATTTTACATGCACTGTTTTCAGTGAACTGTTGCCTGTACTGTAAAACAACACATAAGCAGCTAGTAGACCAAATCAGAGAGAAGATTAGTGCAAGGTGAAACTATGAAGTAATTCTTAGCTTTTGAAGTCTCATCTGAAGACTAGTGTGGAAAAAAGGAAAAGATAGCATAAAAGGCAGAGTAGCTGAACAACCTGAAGTTTATAGACAATATACCCTGCCTCCAAAATCTAAGCTGAGCAAGGAAAGGCAGCAAGGATGCAGCTAAACAAGTACAATTCTTCAGAGCATTCAGGAAAAGGACTTGGAAAAATAGAACTTTCAAAACCATCAGACAATCTCTTCTTTGAATACCTATAAAAGAAAAGAATTATGACACAGATGTCATCAAAAGACAACCCCAACAGAGGATTTAGTATATTAAATACTTATTTGGTACTTCACTAGGATGCCTAGACAAAGCTTCCTGCCAATTACATTGTTCAAACTAAAACAAAGTCACATAACAAAAGTACTCTGCATTTTTAACTACCTGGATCTTCAGCACCTGCATGTACATTTTCCCTCATTTCATTCCCAAAGTCAAATGAAGCTAGTACTATTACTCCATTTAATCAAAGGAAAGATTTAAGGTGGATAAATTAGCTAATTTGTCTAAAGCCACACAAAAACACCCAATCAGATCTTGTGGGTAAGACCATGCTTAGACCATCTTTGTCTTACTTCCTAGCAAAAGAAATCACCATTCCTTCCTCTGACATAGTTTATCATACATTCATTTTCCCATGCCTTTTAACACACATTTAGAAAGATGCCAAAAATTTAGATTCCACACTGAAGTGCATGAAAACATGATTTTACAGTACATTCAGAAGTCAAAAATCTTTCCCCACTCTTTAAGCACTTTGATTCAGCACTTAGCCAGCTCTTTGCAGCTATAAACAACTCCAACTACATGCAAAAGAGGTTGCTGTCTTTCACTTGTGAAACTTCACATGATGTACTTCTGCCTTCCTACTCGAGCATTCCTTTGACTTCTTATCACTGCTGTTGGCATGCTAAATGCCAGAAGACACTTGTTTAAAAAAAAAAATTACTTTGCATTTGCTTTTACAAAGGTTTGGTTTTAAGTAGTATACATCTAACTAAATCTAAGCAACGAGCACATGCATGTAAGGAGGAATTTTTTTAAAAAAGATGAAAACGAACAAAAAAGAGAAGGTTGTATCACAAGTAGGGCTTAAAAAATGTACTTTTACTAATTTAACATTAACAGCACAGATACAGAAATAAATATGCAAGTCACACTGTATACATTTGTAACATTTTCTGTACTGACTTAATTTCCAGCATGGTAATCTTAATTTATAGGGACCTCTTTAGCATAACAAGGTCATGCTGTCTCAGCTGCAACCTCACCTTTGCAGACTGACTAGAATTTAAAAGTTCAGTTTGACCTCTTTCTTGTAAGAGGCTGAACTCCAAATCTGAGTGTCTCCTGAATTTCTGTAGTTTTCTGTACTCTATTTACTATTTTCAGCTCTATTCCTGAACACCACATAGTTGAAACAAAGTGTGACCTTTTCACTCACTTTAAATCTGACCTAGAAATGCACAGTTGAAATTCAACAGATGGATCCTGAATCTAACTGAGGATAGGAGTGGTATGGCCTATTCATTCTGCAGAAAGATCAACCCATTGATGTAAGAGTATTGAGTGAATAGTCAAGTCTGGTGCTTGGTTTTAGAAGTGGAATTTAGTTCTCTGCTTTGCACGATCCTGGGCTAATCTCAGTGATCATCTGTATAGGGGGGTGGGATAAGAGCATTTCCATACCTTATATAGCTGTACGAGGTTGTCCTCAAAACCATGACTCATTATGGGTTGTGAGGAACCTGAGGTTAAATAAGTAGACACCTAAAAGTGTCCCAGTTTCTGTTTCTGTTTAGCAAGAAACCAGAGGAAGCACTACGCATCGTGCATAACCAGGTGCCCGCTTCTTTCTTCTTACCAGTATTTGTGGACCCTCTTAGATTAGTCTCATAGCAAGTTTACCTTTATATCAGATTTCCCTGTCTGATTTTACACAGCATAGCAGTTTACTTTTATACCAGCTATCAAACAAGAGCTCACACTCTCAAACTTGTCCCCTTACTGGTGAATTCCCCACCACACTTGACTGCATTTAACTGCACCCATAAGACACTTTTCATTTTCATCCACATTGTACTTAATAGTTGCCTACCACCCCAAAATAACTGTTTTTCTTACTATTAGGAATAGTAACCAAACTTGTCGAGGCCAGAGCATCAAGTGGAGTGAATTATGCATATTCAATCAGCATGAATAAAATGTTACCAAAATAACTGTATTTTTCATCTAGTCACTAGGAAATAATTCCAGCATTCCACATGCAACTTGAATAGATCACAAAGTAGCAACAAGTGTTTAGGTAATTATCACAGAATAAAGACTCTCTCCTTGCAGAAAGAAATTTAAACCAAAGTTGTAATAATTCCCACTTAGTGACCCATAGGAAAACTAGAAAAATGCACCGTTTTGATTGTGAAGACTCTGATCTCACTCCATACCGCTTTCCTTTTGATGGGTTTTAAGTATTATATTCTGTGACTAGTGTCCCATGTTAGCAGAAATAAATGGAGGCAAGGACAAACACACCTCATTGTTAGTTGGCTCTGTTGTTACTTCCACATCTTTATGTCTGCTTTGGGAGGGCTAACTTCTGAATCTAACTCCTTCAGGATTTAGGTCTTGAAGGATCATTGACTTCTAGCATGCTCTCAAGTAGTGACAGGGGAAAAACCTTGGACTGCTAGCTGCTATCTCATCTTTTCACTTCAGGCAGCACTGGGAAACATTGCAAAGAACTTACCATTGGGGACAAGTGATCAAAAGGGCTGAAATTAGAAAAGACAGTTTGCTGCTTTCAGCTCAAGTGGAAGTATTATGAAAAAGCATTTTGAATTATGTCACACAGGGCAAGTGTCACTGCAGTTTGTAAGAACTTGCTGTGCCAGCTAATGTCATGACAAATTATACTGCAGGACAGACAAGCTGTATGTCACTCACTTCCAAAAGCAAAAGGCTTCCCCACACTGTCAAGAGGCTGCTCCCATTTCCAAGTTGATTTAAAGCAAACTGCTTATTCAAAACAAAACAGCATAGAGTACTATAATGACATTTATGGGCAACTCTTTGGATCCCTCCTTCCTTGCAGGGATGAAATGCTTTGATTCTCCACCACTTTAAAATACAACCACCTCAAGGCTATAGAGTTGCATATGTAAATGGATGCCTGCAGGTTCCTGAAGCCACTGCTCACCATGCTGCTGAAAAAAAAAAAAAATCTCACTGTCCTCTGTACTCCTGGGTCTGTACCCATCTAATATTTCTTGCCTCTTTGATCATATACTTTTTGCAGAAAGGTGCATTTACAATTTATACTGGACCCAGCAAGGTACCTGGCATGGCACCCAGCACAATTGATGCCTTAATGCATAGGGTCCCTTACTAGTAGAAGTAATAGAAACATCAAATTAAATGCTATAGAAACGAAAAGGACAGGACTAAGTCATAAGAAAAATCAGTTTGATTCATATATTATAAGGAAATCTTTCACTGAACTGTGAACTCCTAGCAAAATGAACTGGTTTTGATTGAACTATCCTAGTTTGAAAATAAATATTTCACTTATAAGTTACTAGTGCTTCAATACAGAATGCAAACACATCTTTATGTTCTGCAGAGGAAAAAAAAAAGCAAGAGCTACAAAACATTGATGAGTGATTTATTTTTTTTTTGTATTGAAGTTTTCAGGTGCTTAATCAGGCTTTCATTTAAAACTTAGATAAAAAAACAAACAACCATTAACTGAAACTCACATAGCTTCTGTTAGTATCAGAACACCTGTGTTGGGTATAAACCAGAAGGTAGTCTATTCCTTCACTTCCTAAGTTTTGCTTGATGTTCCAATCATTTCTCAGCCAAAAAAGGATAAACTCACCTAGAAGGCTATCAAGAATAATGCCCACACATAAATGGCAATACAAAAGTTCAGGGATTCAATGTCTGGCTTTGATTTAAGCTGCTCTTAGCTCCAGTTATTTATTCTATCCTACAGCTTCAGGGTACCACCCCAAATAGAAGAGTCACTATAGTAGACTATGTCAGGTGCTTTAAAGCACACAGTTTACAGCACTGCAAGAGCAATGAAGTTTTAAGTGAAGACCAAGACCATACACAGAAGTAGCTGTGTTGCATGTTCACATTTCCACATGACAACTCTGCAGGGATGGCAGCTTCTGTTAAATGAAAACTAACAAAGCAACTCTGAGGCTCTAACATTGTTGCTCTAAGTGCCTATAAATCCAGTTAACTAAGACACTGCAGACACTCTGACCCTGTATATTTTTTTCTTAGCCACTAGTACCAGTCCTTTTCAGAAAGGACTCAATTTGTGTGCAACTCTGTCTATCACTGACTCATGTTCTGAATGGCTGGACTTGAGCTATGTCTGTGTAAGCAGAATTCGTCTCCATGGATTCATTCTCTATCCTCAGAATGGCTGCTGCAAGAATGCAAATCCTGTTTGGAAGGATTACTTGCCACGCAACAGCCAGAGGCCCTGTCCAAGGCTAGGCTCCCTCCCTTGCCAAGAAGCACAAACTCTGATGCTCTGATTCAGAGAAGGACATGATTAAAGCAGGCCAGGTGGCAACACAAAATTGTATTCTCATTTTGCATACGAGGAACCAAAGTGGTCACCCCCCTCCCCCACATCGTATTAGGAATTTGCACTAAAGCTAGGGACTTTGTAAAATGCAAGTGTAAAGACATTCAAACAAGAAGGCACAGGCCTGGCCAGCATTTATACTTGTGGAAGCTGGCAACACCTGATGGCGATACAGATTCCACTGGAGGACTTGTGTGTGGTCACCAGGGGTCACACAAGCATCTGGGAGGGGAAATAAAACTCTTTAGGGAGGTGTTTGTTATCTAGACCAGATCTTACAGGTCTTTATGGTCTATCTACATTCCTCCATAACAACAACTACAAAAAATTACTGGAATGTCTCAAGTACTCAAGGGTTTGAATCCATTTTTCCTTCTAAGTTGTATTTACTGTTGCTTATCTTTGTATTTTCTAAATACTTTACAAGTTTCATTCCTGTTATTTCAGCATACAAGTGAGCACCTCCTATTTCTACAGGATGCAGTGCCACAGTCTGTTACATTCCCCACCTTAGGATGAGGATCATTTCAATTAGTTCTTCCACAAAAAATGAGAGGCATGAAGAAAAACACCATGCTCGTGAAAATGGCAGACTGCTAATACTGGACACTGTCGGCTAGTATTTCTGTATGCCATAGAAGCAATGGCAGTGCACTGCCCCAGCACAGATGGTTACCTCATCATTCAACGCTGGCTGCTGAAAATGGAGAAACAGTGTCACACTGACTTCAGCTGAAAGTCCTCTCTGGGTTAAAGCAGACACCAGCTAAGACCAGCTGTAACTGCCCCTTTTTGTAACAGCACAACTGCCTGGTTTGAGCTCCCAAGTAACATAGAGCTGGCGTTTTGGGTTTGCATTTGCCCTGTAGCAATCTTGAGTCAATTGAAATGGTTAGAATATGAAGTCCCATGTAGCCATCCCCCAGCCACACAGAACCACATCATCTTGGAAATGAGAAATTTTACTTTTAAAATAGTTCACTTTGTGTATTTCTCAAGTGCTTCTACCAGTCCCAAATAAGTTTTCAAATATCTGTGTTGTGTACCTTCCATTAAAACAACTCAGTAAAGGAAGCATTCAGTGTAAGTGACAGTACACCCAGGTATCAGGCAAAAACTTGCCAAGAAGATGCACCAACCTCTCCACCACACTCATCTTAAAGCAGTATGTAACAAATTTTAATGGAACAGAAAAAAAAGAAAAATGCAGTAGCTTTTGTAGACAAACCATATAACAACCCTGAAAGTGAAAGAACACTAAGACTTTACAAAGAAAATGGCATAACCTCCATCTTCAGTTAGATACATTTTCTGGCACACAACTTGGAGATATTTTCTCCTGATTCTCCACTTCAGTCTACAGCAATTAATAAGCACATTAAAAAAAATGCCTCAGGTGAGTGGGAAGGTCTCCTATTAGCACACATTAAAAATAGACAACTCGTAGAACCATCTGAACAGATATTTTATATTACAAAACTTTGAATTTTACAGGCCCTGAGGATCCACATTTGTCACTGACTTCTGAAAGGTGAGGCCTTTTGGGTCTGAATACAGCCCAGTTATACATTAACTATAGGCCACAGTTATTAGCAGTGAGCCACTAGAGTGAACTAGCTTTGGAGAAGACCTCCATTGCTGTCTTGGACAGTGCAAAAGAGAGCTGCACTGCACCAAAGAGAAACAAACCAGCAGAAAAATCCTTTTGTGTCTTACCTTGTAATGGGAAGAGCAGATGCCTTCAAACATGCCTATATCCATACAGTCCATTGGTTCAGAACTTCCTGGTAATGGTAACTCCTCCAAATTCTTGATTTTCTTACTTTTAACCTGACTGCTGATGCAACCTGTTAATTTAGAGAAGCGGGTGTGTTATTCCAAGATGTTTATTAATCTCATTCTACAAGGCATTAAATTTAAACACATATGGCTCTGTGCCACACTGCTCCTAATGCTCTTCAGAGCTTTCAGTGTAATGGATTACAGACCACAGTGTTTCTGGAAGTTATTGATTTTTAGGAATGTAAGCAGAGGATTCTTTAGGATTTCTCTACAGGCTTTACAGAACACCATGTTCCATATGTGTACCTCTTACATATTTGAGAATGACTCCTACCTTATGAAATTCAAACAATTCACTGTACAAAAAAAAAATGGCATAACTTGCTTCTCTGAATTGTCAATTTTTATGTCAATTTATCTGTCAAAGGTTGATTCTTGTGGAAAGGAAGTTACATTTAAATACTAGCTCAGGAATAGGAATGCTATTAATATGAGAAGCTGGAGGTTGACAGAGTGGCCAAGATTTATATTCAGCAATTAAGGTAACAAAAAAAGAAAAAAGCCTTCCAAAAATGTGACTTTGAATGCTGTCAAGGGTTTCAGGAGCAGAGCAAATTAGGGGGACAGTATGAAAATTCAGAGGATGGTTTTGGTACAAATATTCAGAAAATCACAGTGGGATTCATCAAATCTATCTACAGATGCAGTGCCTTCTAGGTATTTAAATCTGGTCATCCAAACCAAGAGGACCTCTGAAAACCAAGCAACAAGTTTGCTGCTTAGGCACTGCTGTTTTCATTGGCAAAAGCTATGAGGGAGTTTGACTCCCCACTGTAGACTGTACAGCAAATAGAGCATTATCTGTGAACTTGACAGATACCCCCCCCACCCCAGCCCCAATATCATGATCCCCTATATGCAAGATCCACAAGCAGAATGGATTTTCATGGTGGATTTTACCAAAACTTATTTTAGTTTCGTGACATTTCAATTAAACAATGGAGTGCAGTTATCTGTTTACTGACAGACAGGCAGTCCACATTCGCTCAGATCTGATTTGCTGAGCTGTGTTCAGCTTCTCAAAGCATTTGACTGTTTTGAGATTTCACCAGACACCCCTGGCTCCAACACCATGACACAGTAAGTGGGATGCACAACACCTGCTGCTTTCCACATTTTGGCTGCTGCTGCTGCTTAAAATCTACTGCTCTCCACGGAAACTGTTTACAAGTATGTCAAAGGTTAGCATATCTTCATGTGTGTATGGTTTGTAGCATACACATCTTACCAGGCTGCTCTCCCCCCCCATCCCTTTTTCACCATGGAAAATTGAAAATTACCGGCTTTGTTTTCACCTCACTTTGCTCAGAACACCTAAAAATCATCAGCAATGGTATTTCAGACTATATTACCACGTGAAGTTTTACATCCTGCTGTAACTTCCTGCCACAAAGGATGGCACATGGGGGGGCCATTCTGTCCCTGCACGGCAGAGCTGGCATGTCACACACTGATAGTGCAAGGCACTAAATCTGATTTAATTGCCATTTAAACCTGGAACTCCTGATGGAGCCAGAAAAGCCTTGATGCTAGGAGATGTTTCAAGTGGGCCGTGCCTCCTCCTCGGTGCAAATCTCAGATCCGAAAGGTCATGCACAATTACACTGGAGCCCTTGACTCTGAATGTCCAGAAAATGACCAATGTGCATAGGCTCTCCTCCTCCCTCTGAGAGCTTTCAGGACTTGATATCAGTGAAATACAAGGTTTGTCTTTCAGAAGGACTGGCTAAAATGAGAGCCGGGACTTAATATGGAAAAAAAAGGTACAACATTCATTCTTAGAAATTAAGCATCCCTCACTGTGCAGGCCATCTAAAGAGTTCCAGACTGTATTTTGATTTAGGCCACGGTTTGGGATCTCTCTAAGCAGGACAAAACCTTTCTCTTTGTGGCTGTGGAGCATATAGAGACTGGCATGGGGAATCAGTTTGTATTGTGATTCTACTGTACATTACAATCTTACATCGTGCTTGTGTCCTTTGGGAATAATGCTGTATCATTCTTGTAAATAAAAATTCCAATGTAATATCAAACATCTACAGGTGAGTAAATCTGGTATTAAAACATGAAACCCTCCTGCCATCTCAGACGTGTTGGATAGACCTGAGCCTGTAGGTCAGGACAGCCAGCCATCAAATCTCCTTGGCATTACAGAGCCAACCATCTCTGTGAGGAGGTGATCAATCTCCTTGTCCCTGTAGCACCAAGGAGACCTGAAGCAAGTAGGGTGCAGACAGAAGTGAGCAACTGTTGTCCTTTGGATGGTGGGCCAAAGAGGTACTTCACTAAACCATTAGTTGACAGGAAGAGACAGCAGGTTAAGAAAAGGGACATGTGGGACAGACTTCGGCATATGCCTGGATGCAGGTAAAAACGGTGAAGTGTACCACTCCTACAACACTACTGAAGAACTGATTACAGTTAAATGGAAAAATTGGTAGTCACGTGCCAAAGTCCTATAGAGTAAGGCCTCTACGTATGCAATCATGTCAATTATGTGACTGCAAGGATAGGTAGGAGGTAGCCTGCATTAGAGAACAGATAGGAATGAGCCAACAGCAGCAAGCATGATAAAGAGTGAAAAGACATCTAAAACTTTTTTGTTGGTTGATCACCAAGATCAATTACCCCCAGAATGCATAGGCTCTGCTCAAACACTGACAGAAACAAATGAACAGGAGATCCCCTTGAATATACCATTATAAATAGAATGCCACAATACTATTTTGTATTCAAACCTTGGATATATACTGTTTCTAGTCCTTTGTTATAATACTGTTACTATTTTACAGTGTTTTCCTACATACTAATAGGCATTATATGAACCACAAAAAGTGCAGGTTAACTAAAAAAACTCCAGGAGTGTCTTCAAGTATCTGGTTACACGATATGCTGTTAACTATTTACTCAGAAACTGAAGCAAACTGAGCTGTTTGAGAGATAACATACATCTTTATTAGCTACTGTCCTGATTTCAGTTACACTGTCAATCTACAAAGGTATCAAAAAAAAAAAGCTGAGCAAAGGAGCATTAGCAATATGTAAAAATGATTGCAGTGCTTTCAGCTCCCCTCAGAGATGTTAGCTCTGCCTCTTTAAACCTTAACATGCAAAAATCTGATCGTAGTATTCCTGTGTGTGCTCCTGTACAGACAGTACTCCACTTGCACCTCTCCACTATGAAGTTGCACAACATGCTTTAACAGCTTGGCAGATATCATACGGATCACACCTCTGAAATCTTTGAATAGGAACACCACTGACCAAGAAAATCCCTCTATTTTATGTGTCTTGGGTGGCTTTCAATCTTCTGGAAGAAAAAACACAACAGGCAGTGTACAACAAGGGCAGACAGGTACTGCTCTATTGACTTTGATTGACCTACTTGCAGTGGATGCAGGTCTGGACCAATGACAAGGACAAACTATTTCTCAGATATGAAGAACTCCCAGTGCACCTGTGTTATTTCCAAACACGAAAGAGTTATATGCTCAAATGTACATGCACATATGTATTACAAAACCCCATAATGAAGCTTGCACAATATCCATTTCAGGACCATCATAAAGGACTCTTAAATGTAGTCCCGCATCATCTATTCTTGAAGACTACTGCTGGATTACAATCTGAATGCTAGTGAACCTTTAACTGATACCAGAAGGCTTCTTTCGCCGATTCCCCCCGTGTCTTCCGCAACTAATATACCGTACTAGTGTCATGAAACTATGTTTGCTCCTTTGAAGCATCATGATCCTTCCTGGAAAAGTCTGCCTTAATAGACAGATATTAGTAATGCAACATGAGTTTCCCAGAGAAACCTTTCTTTGCCATACCAAAACTGCCTGAACTACACTACTGCAAAGACAGTTGAAAAGGAAAGCATTCTGGCTGCCCTAGAAGCATATATACTAATCTCAGAACAAAACTCACACATCTTTTTTTCATTCATATTAATATCATCACTTACAGTTGCAGGGTACATAAAAACCTATTTAAACTACCAAGCATAGAAGCACTTGTGGATTGACATTCAAGACTATGGTCTTCCCCCAACAGCATTATAATGAGGCTGAGGTCAACCAGCCTGCTGCAACCACCATACTAGCTATAGTTGCCTGCACTCCTCTACACTCTCCCATCCCCCCAATCCCTTCTCCTACCCTTTCCTCTTTGTCATTTTCCTCTGCTTCTTTCCTTCTTGTTTAGTCCTCCTTCTCCTTTTGTACGAGTCCAGGTTAAAGGCCAACTGGCTGGGAAAACAGCTTTGCAGAAAAAGACCTGGGAGCCACAATGGAGAAGTTGACCATAAAACCAGAAGAGTGCCCTTCTAACAAAGAAGGGAAAGTAAAGAAGATGGAGCCAGACTTTTCTTAGGGGTGTGCAGTGGAAAAACAAGATGAAACAGGCACAAACCAAAACACAAGCAATTCCATTTAAATGTAAGAAACTCTTGCAGTGAGAGGGTGGTCCAATGCAGGTACAAGTCACCCAGGCTGTGGAGTCTGGATCCCCAGAGACTGGAGTTATTCAAAACCCAGCTGAACAGAGTCCTGTGCAACCTGCTCTAAATGCTTTAAGCTGAGGGTTGGACCAGACAACCTTCAGAAGTCCCTGCAACCTCAGCCATTTTGTCAGCCTATAAACAGAACCTGTTCTCTCTTTATTTATTTTAAGAAATATGTTACTGACATGGTTAAGTTGAAAATCTACTCCTGAACAGTGGGACAAGAATTTCATTTGAGTTCTCCACACATTATGGATGGAAGGGACTGATGAAACAATGACTTCAAAAATTAACCTAGATGTTAGAGATACTCCTAGATGCTCCTTACTCTAAGAATCATACAACTCCTCATACTTTCCAGAGAAGAAAAAGCTGCAGTGGTCACTGCTGCTTGCAGTGAGACCAGTAGCTCTGCTTGCAGCATTTAACGCATTGCCCAGTTGTGGCATTGTTTATGTCTTGCCCTTTAGATCACGCTCCCAAACAAAGACTACAAAAGTAATTTTAGTTAGCAAATCTTTTCCTCAGCATCCCAGCACACGGCATAAAACCTGCTTTCTAATGCAGAAGAAATTATGAGAAAGCAGAGAAAAGAACTCACCCCCACAATAACAAACAAGTTAGACCCTTACCCAGTGCTCAAGAGAGCTTTGCAAAGGAAAACTGGTAAGTGTGCCAGCTCATACACTTCTTTCAGGGAACACTATCAGAAAAACAAAGGTCACAACTGCTTTAACTACAGATTACATGTATTGTCATCAGTGGCAACGGCTACACAGTATCAAGCAGAGACACATCATGTTCTTATCCAAAGAGATGGCTACGTGCTCTGCATAATCCAGTTCCTCAATCAGCCAGGAACAAGAGATGGGTTGTTCTTTCCCATACCTGTCACTCCTTATTGCAACGTTACCCTAATCCTGTCATTAATGATCTATAGGTAAACACCTCTAACCTCAACGTTCTGAGTTCTAGTACCTCAAATTGAGCTTGAAAATTCTTCATTTACAACAGGCTACAAAGTAGGTCTAAAATTACAATCTGGTCTCACTCCTATTTCTTTTGAAGAATAACTCAGAAGAATAACTGACTTCAGTCAGACAACAGTCACCTATGAAGCTTTTTTGGTAGATACTAGATTAGAAACTTAACAGCAATTTTCATTTTTCCTATTTTGTATATTTCCTGTGGTTAGCATGTGCCTCTAGCAGAATTATTTGCAGTTACCCCACAGTAACTATGCCGCTTAATGGTTTCCTCTGAATAATGCAGGGAATGGCAAGACAGTTTTTGGTTCACTTTAATTTCTACTGATTTTAAGTTAACCATCTTCAGTATCACAGTCATAAATTCACACCCTATCACTCAAAGGCAATCTCTTGCAGACACCACATTGTCTTCAGCTGTGCTCCACCAGCTTTGGATGCAAAACCCTATTATCTATTCATAAATTTGTTGGTTATTAATTCATTTTGTTGTTTAGCAGATACAGCCAGGCACACCAGTTCATACATTCCACAAACAAGGATGTAATGAAACAGTTCAGTGAAAGTTTTTACACAGATGCATTAACTCCGACCAGAATAAATAATTTGCAAGTACATATGCTAGAATTTTGTGTACATCAATTGCCTCTATATACCTGGCAACTGATCAATTCATTTTAGAGCATGGCCAAAACCTCTGGTCTAGCTAAAATCCTCAGAGAATAATTTGTTTACCTGCAGTGAGCTAGACTGGAGGATGAGTTGGTTGATGCAACTGAGGTCTGTTGCATGCCCTCTGAGGGATTCAGCTTAGCTAAACTTTTGCTATGGGCAGCTGCAGGCTGTGAAGAAATGCAATCTGTGCTGATTCAGCTTATCTGTTAAGGCAAAACATCCCTGGCAAGACCTCTAAGGGAAGGCAGCACCAGAGCAGATGCTGCAGCACAAGCACTTAGGAATATTGCCTCTTTTTGCCAGGAGAGGAAAGATTGCCCAGTGTTTTGAAACTTTTTAAGGCAATCAGTGTCAATACATAAAATGTCTATAATGTATGCTTATTATTGCAGCTATTTTAGCATTATATTGGCACATCAGTTTTATTAGCAGAAATAAAAGTCTTTGCCAATAATAAGCTTGTTTTATTTTATTCTGCATTATGGTGTTGTAACTGCAAATCCTGTATACAATCGCATAATTGAATCTCTACCAGTGTAACACTTTAATTGCCTTCCCTCTTTCTTTAATCTTTCCAGTGGAAAGTTCAAACTATTCCATATCTGGCATTAATCTAGAGAACATCAGTTTACAAGGGCAGAGTAAATTCCATCAGTCCTAATAGGATTAAAGGTATTTCTGCAATTTTCAAATCCTGAGAAGCAACAATTTTTTTTTTAAGGGAAGAAGTGGTCTTCAAACATGATTAGCATGGTCCACTATAAACAGAATAGGTAGGGAGAAATTTACCATAATAATTTCACTGTATCTGCATCAGAGATTACTTCATGATTAGGATTTATAGTAAGTCTGCTATATAAACTAGAAGAGAATAGGTCACACTGGGACAACAACATAGTAGGCAATATCCAATTGCTTGCATGTGTAGATTTAGGTCTAATTAATACAGGTTTTAAGTCAAGTCACTAGAATATTTTCAAATACAGGTAATGTCACTGTTACTATACTGTTACCTATTCCTGCAATTTATCTGGTTAAAAATCACTCTGCAATGTAAGAGTCAGAACCAGAACAGAGTCAGAACACAGATCTGAATGGTTGCATCTGCTTTTCAGGGGTACTTCTGCAGAGCATTAGGAGAAAATCGTAGCTTTTTAAAAATTTGCTTTTGAATTGCATTCCTTAATCTCCTATTTCCCCCCCCAAAAAAAAAAAAAACAACAAAACCCCCCAAACCCACCAAATCAACAAAAAACTCTGAGCTCTGAAATCTTTTATCATATCTGGAAAACTTAAATCTTAGGTCACAGCCACTGTGATAATTTACAAAAAAACCCCACAACCCTCAGCATGTTTTGTTTGAGACTATTAACCTGGTATCCTGACAAAATGGCAACATTTCATTATAATTTAATCACCAGTGATTTCAAATAAGTGTATGATCTCACTTTGCTTTAGTCAGAAATTGTTATGTAGGATGTGCAAATGCAGCATCAGTAGCACTGTGTGCAGAGGCAGCTGAATTTCAAAGTGTGTCTTGTTACCCTAGGTCTTGTGAAGGGTTGTTAGGTAGTGTGACGTTATGACGTATTTAAAATCCTTTAATGCTGTGGGTTGCAGAAATATGATATATCAAATCCATCATAAAGTATTAGAGCAACTCGAACCTTGCATCTCTTAGGGTTGATGTCAGGAAAGGCAGTTCCTTTCCAGTTGGCTGAGTTCAGGTGAGTGAGGTGATCTTTGCCTTTTTGACATTTTAGATGCCAAGCTCAGAGACAGAGTGTTGGGAAGTTTCCCTCCCTTTTTCTGTATCAGCAGCAGAGATGAGCAGAGAACTTGACTGAAATGTTGCTGCTTTAAGAGACTCTTGAATTTGGTCCAGAATTTTGTTCTGCTTTCTTTGGTCTTGATAAACATACGTGATGGAAATAAAGATATGGGAAACTGAAGTTATAAACATGGGTGTATATGCAGCATGCAAGTGTGCACGTAGTTTAAAAAACACAGTATTTTCCATTTGAAAGAAGCTCCACTGTACTTCTTGGATTTCCAGATAAATACTGGCATTCAGATTTGACTGAAAATTTCAATTACCAAACAGCTTTACCTCAAAGGTAAAAAACCTCTACCTTTTTTCATTGAATAACCTGGTAAAATATCACTGATCTTTTCTAATGGAAATTTTTGCTTTAGTCTAAAAGTGATATCTGTTGTTGAAAATGTTTGCTTGAATGAAATCCAAATAGCTGTAGTTCCTTTTTTGGAAGGAAAGATTCATGTAACATTTTAGATTTCCAGCATGAGTAATTTTTATGTGAGCATTATTTTGGCATTCACTCACTCGTGTATGGAGAACTTGGCAGCCTGTAAAGAATAGCTAAAACCTGCTTTATGGGTAAGACCCAAGTGCTATGTCAAGAGGAGAACTACTCTGGAAATAGGTGTATGGTAAGGGAGGTTGCAGCGTGCATGGCACCCACTGGTGCTAGGGTAGTACAATGAAGTCATGGCTGGGAGTCAGAAGAGGAGGAGAGTGTAGGAAAGACATTGGTCATGGGCAGGGGAAGAGAAATGGGGTTGTACCCTTGTGGGTTGCTGTCGTACAACTGTGGCGAGAAGGGAGGATCCAAGCACTATATTTTGAACAACGGGGCTTAAGTCCCGCTTTATGGCTCTGGTGATTCATGCCATTTTCAGAGTTTATACTACACACTTCAGGGGAATTACAGCTCCCTGGTGTAGCTATCTGCTTTATTCTCTTGGTTCTGTACTCTTGAATTGTGATATGAGGCCTGTGTGCATTCGTAAGCCTTTGTAGAGCCATACTGTTCCTTCCTTGTGTGTGCACAGCGGGTGTTGTCAGACGGATCCAAGGCAGCACCCATAGACGGGGGACTGTGTTGCAAACTGCAATTGTAAAAAGTCCATGCCTCTCCCCCTTGGGAAAGGCCTTTAATTTATTTTTTCTGCTGTTCTCTGGGTCTTCTCAGCTCACTTGAATGCTTAGGCATGGGAATGGGGACAAGGGAGTGGTGTGTGGCTCACATAGCTTTTATGTTGCATGGCAGCTTGCAAAGGGGCTGTGCGGTGTGTGCATGCAGCATGCACTGCCTTATGTGCCAGCAATGGGGGTCTGCATGAGCCCCCTGGCCAACCCTGTCCCCATCTCTGCAGTCCCCCTGTGCTGTGCTGTCCCCCCCCAAGCACCCCCAGCCCGCTGTGGGGCAGTTAGTACCCCTGCCTGCGGGAACTCCTGTGAGCATCACATGTGGACCTCAGGATGCATCATCCGGGGAACGGGGCAGATTTGCTTTGCGGTTTGGCCAAATAATTTTCTTTCCTGTCAGTCTATTTAAAAACAGCCAGGAAAAAAAAAAAAGGCTCATCTTACTTCCATTCAATACTGCTTGTGGAGTTTTAAGCAGTCATGCGTTTTTGGGCCCCTGTTTCTTGCCCTGTGATCTGTTGTCTAATTCAATTTTTCATTCCTGCTACAGAAAAAGTCTTTCTGTAATTTCCAATATTCAGCTTCGTTTATCCCTTTTAGAAGAAACGTAGCTTTTTATAGCATGCTTTTCTCTCTCCAGCTTCTGTGAAGCCACGAGTGGGAAAGTGTCAAGCCTGAGGTAAAAAATCAGATTTAAAACCCTTAATCCAGGTCTGCTGGGTGCACCTCCATCTGTAGCTGACTTCTGGGAGATTCTGGTCCAGAATGAGATTGAAGAGCCGTCTGTGTGGGTGGCAGTCAGTATGGCAGCGAGCATCACCTGCAGGAGCCTTTTGGGGTGCCTTACCTACCTTGTCTTGTCTGAGACTGCCCTGCTCCCCTTGCAGGGTACTAGAAACAGCTTCTTTCCCTGTGTTTCTTTCCTTCCATATTCCCCTCTCTCAAACTAACAGTCTTTCTGGCCCTCTTCTAGCTACTATCCTTTGATCAGGGAAGTGCTTAAGAAACAAATCTTTTCACTTCTCTGGTTATTCTTACGCGGTCATGCCTGGACCAGTTTTAGTCGGGGCCTGGCCAGATCGCAGAGGGTGTGCTCTGCTGCTTTACCGTGCTCCTGCTTGCTGCTGACAGGCCTTTTCGTCATTTTTCTCAGTGCAGACTTTGCTGTTGATGAGGTGCTGTTTTTTGGGGCATGCAGATTTCTGTACCTGCCTATTATAATTCAACTCCTGTTACCCAAAGGATCTTCTAGTAACAGTTTGTTTCTGTTCTTCTTCCCTGGAGTGGCTTCCTTTGAAACTGATAATCTTGCAGCCTGTTTGAGCTGACACTGTTGCTTTCGGAGGATCATCTTCCACTGAATGTCCCGGTGTTTCGGCAACACATGGTGAAGTTATCCACACTTTAAGCTCCTGTTTATTTTTGGAGACCATATTCCTCCTCAAACGGCTCATGTCTGTTCAGCAGTTTCTGCTCTGCTGTCCCTGTGTTCCATCTCTGCCTCCAGATCTTCTCTCTTTACTACATCTTCCCTTTTTGATCCAGGGCTCCACTTCTCAGAATTTTAGCATCAGCCAAATGTTTTGTGTCTTTAGATGAAAATAAGAGTTTGTCATTCTTTCTTCTGCATTTCATTTGACTCTGGGTGATACGAGAAAGCATGATGGAGTTATAAGTGATTGTTTTAAGGTTTCCTTTGAAGAGATCATCTCTCATTGTTTAGGTCCATCTGCTCCCCTCTGGAAGGGGCCCTGGAGCTTCCCAGCCAACCCAGAAGAACATTAACTCCAGCTAAAGAAAATACATCTGTACTTAGGAGTCTATTTCTTGGATCTGCTTTCGACCCTGATCTTTAGGGTTCCATAAAATGTGCTGGTATATCGGACTGGAGGGCAGCGAATACAGGTGGTAAAGGCAACACGTGCGAGGGAGACTTGAGATATCTGTCCATGCTACTTTATGTAAAGTTTGATTCTTAGCTTTTGTTGGGGGGGGGGGGGGCGGGGGAATGGATTCACTAAGAGTATTACAAAATAATTAAGTAACTGTGAATAAAAATCCGCATGATCTGTAAGGCAGTTTAAAAAGAGCTGTGAGAAAAGTGAGCTCTTGGTGGGATTTTTTTAAGGCTGGCATCAAGCCTACTCCTTTGACACAGAGTTATAGAGTGTGCCTAGAACACTCTGTACTTGGGAGGCTTGGTAGGATGATTTTATTTTTATATTTAGTTCTTTAGTATAATTTTGATTAATTTAAACCTCAAGTCAAGAAGGTATATTGTTTTTGTTTGTTTGGTATTTTTTTAATCGCTGAAAAGATTTGAAAGGAGTGAATTTCTGATGGGCTTATTACGATAGTAGCTGGACCTTTTTTGCATTACATTCCTGTCATAAAGGTTACAAATTAAAGATCATGAACAGGAAAGAACATTAATGTGCAGAGTCTTCTCTTACCCTATTGGAATTTGGGATTGCAGAGCAGCTTTGTGCAATTGCATCTGAGATATCTTAAGACAAGGGACGTAATTTCCCCAGCAAACTTAAACCATTTTGTCTTCATTTTTATATTCTTTAGTGGTTACCATTTAAGCATCTGTCAAGTGAATATCTTTGACTAAAGGGTTTTCAGAAAGAGAAAAGATTTGGGGGTTTGTTTTTATGATGCCAGTCTGCACAGGCTATCACCAAAAGTATGTAGGACAAATCCTTAGTGTTACTGGTTTTACAGTATTTTCGATTTGGAAGTCTCATTTCATGGTGCCATAGCTCTGAAGCAGCAATTGCTGTGATGTCTAATGGTCTTACTCTTTCTCTGCATAGGAGCAGAAACGTGAGCAGCTCTCCATGAGAGAGAAGATACAGGAGAGGATCGGGGGAATTAACACTAGCAAGATGTGCTGGGAAAGTGCAGAACAGTTGTGGCTGGCCAGTATTCGCTGCGTTGCTACAGTTCAAAAATCTGTTAAATATAATTAGCAAGGAGTTATTAATTAAATGTTTAATTGGGGCTTTTTGATCCTTTAAAGCCTATCCAATTAATCTGAGATTGAAAGATAAGTGAAATGATGACTAACTCTTCTCTGGATGAATCTACTTGTTAATATTTTCAGAGAATTGGGGGTGGGCAGGGAGAGAGTTCAGCAATAGAGGATGTAGTAACATAGCTGAATTTCAGAGAAATCTTTAGCTGTTTTGTCTAGCTAACTCCTTTATGGAGTACCTAGGTAATTATTTGATGGTACAGCAATAAAAAGAGACTGATGAGACACTGCACTGGATAGGCAGAGATGGATTAATTAGTCCCAACTTGCTTTTTGGAGGATGCTGTCTTGTTTTTGAGGGTCTAATTCTAACAGTGTCTGTCACAAAGATTGAAGTAAGGACTGGGAACTGCTTATCAGCAGCTTTGTTGACTAGCTAAATTATTTTTGTGTAGTACCGCATATTTCTTCTGCAGAACATTCTTCCCACAGTACCTTGCTGCTTCAAAATTCATTTTTATTGCAAAAATGACTGGTTAATGCAGTTGT
>JAVJGJ010000047.1:98700023-98744334 GCA_035590215.1 Microhierax caerulescens
GCTTCTCCGGGAAGCGGCGCCGGCTGCGGCGCGGGGGAGGCGGCGGCAGCCCCGGCGCGGTGGCGCGGAGCCGCGGGCAGCGAACGTAAATGAGGAGCCGGTGTTGCGGCAGAGGCTGCGAGGCGATTAGGGCAGGGTTTTACAGGGGCTGTATGGGATTAGCGGTAATTGGGCCGGCAGGGGAAGTCCGGAAGGGGCGGGGGGGAGTGCTGGCTGGAGAGGTTAAATACACGGCACAAGCTGCTGACAGGTGTTCGGCGTTACAAAGAGATTACAGGTGGTTGCTACAGCGGTTTGCTCCATACAAGCCCTTTCGCTACAAGCAGTGGGTTGTTTGACATTCTAGTAGCGTTTTACTGCTCTTACTTAGGCCAGGGCTCGCCTGTTCGCAGGGCAGCTCTGACAGTTTCGAGCCCGGCTGGAAGAGACACACGCCCCCTGCCCCGGAGGGTATTTGCCACCACCGAGCGAGCGTTTGTTCTGTAGGTACATCGTGTGGCCGCTCAGAGAGAAACTGCGCCTCGGAAGTGCAGATCCAGCAAGAGTGCCAGCTCCCATCCCGCATCCCTTCCAGTTTTAACGCCTTACCCTGTGCACTGCTGCTTGCAGAACGTTTTAAGCCTTTGTTCCTCTTCCCTGCGGTAACTGTAATCATTACCGGTTTGTATTTTTCTGTATTCACTAATAGAAGATAACACCCTACTCTTTTGTTCTGGGTTTTCTATTGCCATATAATTATTAACAGCCAATACAAAGCTGCTAGCTACATCTGTCTTTTGCCAGTGTAGGCTATCTTACTTTTCATTTCTTATTACTTCAATGGAAATGCTAAGCATGTCAGGTACCCAGGACTTAAGAGTGGAAAGTGGTACGTGCAGCTTCAGACGTACATGGTAGGTCATAGCAATCACGGTTTGCATTGGAAGGGACCTTTAGAGGTCATCTAGTCCAACGCCCCTGCAAACAGCAGGCACATCTTCAGCCGGATCAAGCTGCTCAGAGCTTGACCAACCTGACCTTGAATGTTTCCAGGGATGGGGCATCTACCACCTCTCTGGGCAACCTGTTCCATGCATTTCAGCACCATCATCCTTATGATGATGGGGAAAAAAGCAAGCATGTCCTCCCTGAGGAAACTTTGCTTGCACACAAACTCTTTAAAAGTTCCTTTTTCCGGATTTTATGCACTTACAGTACCTTTGCTACCAGTGAGGTTGGTAGTAGCAGGAATAATACTGGAAGTGGGTAACAGAGGACTTTGTATCCTAGTCTGATGGAGTAGACCTGATGCAAAAGCAGTGTTGGAAATGGAGTAACTGTTCTTAGTTCAAGAAGAATAGGGATTTTTTTTTTCACTAGAAATTAAACCTCAGTCCAGATTCAAAGAGAAAAGGAGCTTTGGTTTGCCTAATCATCCTGCTGCCCTATATAGAAAAAAGGTGTCCAAAGGTAAAAAGCACCCCTATGCTCCACACAGAGGGGATTTGTTTGGCAGAATGTCCATCAACTCTGTTAATCTTTTAAAATAATTTTGTTCTGTAAAAGCTTTTTTTTTTCTATGGTTGCTTAGTGCAATTCAGGAGGAAATCTCAGCTGCTGAGAAAACATTATCCTAGTGTTCACACAGAGCACATATGAAAACCATTTCAGAGAAATCATTTGTCTATGTTTAAGATGGCTGAGGTTAACCACTTTAAGGCAGTTTAGCAATTTGTTTTTAACTAGCCAGCAATAGTTATTCACAGGTTAAAAGATGTTTTCTGAAGAAGACTGAGGTTCAGCCTCTTCAGAGATCTAGAATCTAAAAAGAGGTTATGGCTTGTCTCTGGTCAAAACCCAGCAACATTGGCTCCTTTGAGGCACTATAATTCATAAATAATTATAAAGAACAAATAAGAAGGACTGGAATTTCTTCATCACTGGAACAAAATTAATTTTGATGTTATAACTATAGTTATAGGAAATTTTAAAAATCCTCATGGGATTTGTGAAAGCACAAGACATGACTCATCCTTGTACCTAATGAAAAATAAAAAAGGGAGTTCCAAACCAAAATAAATGGCAATTTTCAGTGCATAGAGAATCAAAATTTAACTACTTTAGGTACAAAGTAAAATTTGTCTTTGTAAAATGGATGGAAGTTGTAAAGTGGGATGAACAAGGGTATATACATGAGTTCTTTGTCCTTGAAGTACTCCTTAGCAGTCAAGAGAACTGAAGCCTGATAGAACTCTATAGTCTTCAAAGTATCTGGATGAGGTGCACAAGCAACACTGAGCCAGTGTTAATAACCCATTCATGTAGGAGCCAGGGGAAGTCAGGTTTCTCTTTCTGAGATTGCCACCAAGCTAGGACATTTTTCTGACAAGCCATGTCATTTCTCAGACTCTTCTTTTTCCCTGTCTTCTTTTTTCCTGTCTTTGGCCAACTTGACTTCAAGTTCCCGGGGATAGACATAGTCTTTAAAAACAAGCACTGAGACTCAAAAAAGTTCCTGATTTCATCTAGGAATAGTAGGCACGATATAAACAAATTTACAGAACCAGAGCCAGCAAACAAATTCCAAATTTTTCAGTGTCCTTTTGAAAATACACCCCAGCAAGGGTGCTCTCTTGGACAACACAGAAGTGATTCCATTGCCAACTCTCAGAGCTACAGCCCTGAGGAACCACTGATGAGCCCTCTATGACTGCAGGCATTCCTCTCTGCAAACCAGTCGCATGGTGGGTATCAAACATCCAGCAGGAGCTTATAAATATGCAATATTTAAAACTGAATCAGTCTGTCACTGGAAGGAAAAAGTATACAAAACTTATTACACAGTATTTTTCCACCCCCTTCTTATTCTAGAAGGACTATAATTATTCCCTGTTGCAGGAGCTGTACAGTAGTAATCCCTCTCCTCCTACATGCTTCATTTACAATGTGAGAGCTAACAGCCTATTAAGTTTTTAATAAATTACACTAAAATATTGTGTCACTGTTCTAAAAATAAAACCTGGAGTTGTTAAAGATGTGTTCCTTATGTGCATAAAACTTTGCCTTAAACTCCTACATTTTTTAAGAAAAAAATCTTGGTTTATAAACATCTGTGATCATAAATATTTATTGGAAAAGCACTGGCAGTGAATTTGTAGTATTAGAGTCACTTTTTTAAAGGAGAAAGCTTTTTTCTCTTCAGTATTAATCTCTTTTCCTTTCATCTCAAATTTAATTCATCTCTAGGTCTTTACAAAGTCATGAAATTATTCATGTGCTAAGGAGGATAAGGTAGTAGGAAAGAGAGACCTCATGAAGGCTTGATAAAAGTAACAGTGAAAATACTGGGAATAATGTAGAAAATACTAGAGTTTTATTCATTCAGGCCCACAACATTGATCTGAGATTTCACCAATAAAATAATGCTTCTTATTTTGCTTTCACAGGATGGATTTTGATGGGGAGTTCAGATAGCAGGAGGCAGTGGAGTGTGCTTTCACTACTTTCTCTTTTATTTACATGTATCCTTAACATTAAGTCCCTGAAACCATAGTTAAGGTGTTTAAAGTAGCCTGCTTTTCAGGCATCTTGAACATTCACCTGCTTCACTGACAATCATAGCAGCTATAAATACCTAGCAGCTCTAAGACTGAGTAACATTTACTTAAATCTCTTACCTGGTCCTGGAAGTTTAGCATTAAGCCTACAACCTTCAAAAACCTTGAACTTCATATCCGGGGTTTTTCTATCCTTTTCTGACTCTCACAATCATCCTATAGCACCCCAGAATTTGTAAAGAAGGGAAAGGGAAGGACAGAAGAATCAAAAGATGATCAGGCATGAATGCCAAAGTCATTTACACATAGGACATCCTTATATATTGGATGGCTCCTCAAGCCATTCACAAAGCTTCACAGATTTCATTTGATGCATATTAACCAGAAAGGGTTCTCAAAAAGACGGCTGTTAATAGGGGAAAGTTGTTTTTCTGCTGGTTGCATGAACATATCACCAATCTCTAAGCATTCAATTAAGCAAGTATCTTAAAGATGAAAAGGAAGCAATATATTAAAAATCTTCAACAAAACAAAACAAAAAAAAAAGACCAAAGCTTTCTTTCTCTACAACTCTACAAAAGTTCTCAGAGAGGGAAGAAAAAACCTTAAGCCTTACAGAAGACTTCAGAAGACTTTAAGAGTACTGTTCTTTGGGTAAGACTGCGACTGTTTAGGTATTCTGCTGAAAAGCAATGGAGTATACCATTGAAAAGAGTAAACTAGAATATGAAATTTTCAATGTTCATCACAAGTATTTTAGTTCTGTGCTCTAAATATTGCACATCAGACTTCAAAATATGGATATTTTTCTTATAAATGTGCTGAAGAGACTATTCAAAGTCTCATGTATATATGCTGTGGATACATACATACCTCACCCATATCTTAATGAAACATATTTCTGAGGATGATCACTGGTAACTGGAAACAAAAATGGGGGTATTTTGTCTCCAGCATAGCCATTTGAGAGTAGTTTACATAGAGAAAAGCATTTCTTGCAACATGTCAACAAAGACATCTAATTTAAAGAAACCCTCGGGCGTAAAGAATTCCTACTACTGTTAGAGCATCTACCACTGGCAAGAGCTGTCTTCCTGAAGGGTCACCACATCACACCGAAACAGTGGAAGCTTAAATTTCCATTTTGCCATGTGTCTATTAGAGTCAGGATCAACAACAGTGGCACAGCAGGGAGGAAACTCAGGCACTCTGGACAGCAAGCGAATGAGAAGACCTACCCTTACAGCCTCTTCAACAAACCACACATCCTCATGTGTCCCATAAACTCCAGGGGTTTGTTGCTGCTGCCTTTTCCTTCATCTTAGGTGCTTCCCTAGTTTATGTCTGCATGGTTGACAAAAATGTTGCATGACCACCCTTATGCTGGGGTTTTGTATGTGCTTTGCAGCAGTCAAAGATCCTTGATGATCACCTGGTAAACTGCTTTGCACTGGGAACCGCATCAGAGCATATTTGCAGAGCTTCTACTTCACTTTGCACCCCAAGACAGCTGCTTAAGCATTTGTGTATCATCTGACCTTCCTGCATCAGGAGAGCTCTCTTCATGCAAGTTTGAGTGAGCTTTCATTAAGAAGATCTGCATACCTAAAAACAATGGACTTTTTAAACAAGAAAATATTTGCTTACTGTAAGAACTTATCAAAATATTATGTGGCTCAAACAGGTGGAATTTAGTCTGGGAGCCAGATATACACCTTGTAGAAACTTAGTGGTGTCAAATTATTCTCAAAAGTACCTTATGCCCAGCTCTTGGAAACAGAGGGGAAAAAGATTATTATAATGGTACAAATAAGTGACAAAAACTAAAAGCAACTGCAGGAAAAGTTTTGCTTAACTGTGAAAGAATATGAGATACAATAGCAGTGAGATCTTAAATTCTTTCCCTATCTGTTGTTAAATGTTCTTAACTAAGTACTTAATCCTGCAGTTGGGTTTTAATAAACTGCTGCTGGTGCTGTTGTTACTGTGTCAGTATTGTGATAAAAAACTAGGAGGCCTTTCCAGAGACCATCACCATAACAGCAAAAAGATAGGGTCTGTTATTTTCTTAATATACAACACCTAAGATACAAACTTCCCTTGTATGTAGAACCTCCCTCCTGTCCAGAAATTAAATTCATTGCTTTGTTACAATTAGGACCCTTGCAGATTTCTTTATAATTGCTAATTACTTTTTAATCTCCCTGGCAATAAATAGCTTTTCTAAACTTAATTGATTTCACTTACAAGGACTAACAGATTACCCAGGACTCTGCTCACCATCTGTCATGTAAACACAGGTAAAGTAAAATTTTCCTTGCTTTTTCCTCCTAAATGGCCCTTCTTTTCCTTCAGAGTTGTTCTGTTCAGATTTAGAGTAGCACAGAGCAGTGCTTGGTTGGATGCATTTAGTTTTAAAAGAACTTTTTAGAAGCAGGAATTAAATGTACAGTGAAGACCAGAGACTTCCAATAATTTGCAAAGGGTTATATTGAGCTAAAAGTTCCCCTGAAAATATAGTGCAATTCTTATTCCTAAATATAAAAAATCCCTAAAACTGCAATCAGGTTCCAAACTAGAAAGGGATTGGATTAATTCATTATTAGACTTCTTTGAATTAAGAAAACTAAAATAAACTGTTATTTGTCTTCTTCTGAACTGTGCATTTCAGGGAGAGAAGGAAAATTCATGTGTTTCCAACCTCACAGGTTGGGACTGCTTTGTAATGAAAACTGATCTCACGTAACTTATAAATCTAGAAGGAAAGACTTTAAAAACATATGTCTGATAAAAATTGTTTGCACTGTCCCTGATCCAGTTAGAAAATTACCTGCCATTATGGCACTGTTTTTATGAAAATGCAACCAGTTAGAGCTTACTGGATCTCTTCTTTATAGTTGGATTAAAGTAAAGTATTTGAACAACTGCATCAGCAAAACAATATTAATAGGTATTTTTCAAGGGCTATTAATTCAGCCATGTAAAAGTTAGCATTTTGTAGAGATTTTTAAGTGCATTTGGTCACATAATACACTATAGGATTCTGATTCACTAATGCATTACTTGTCTGCTGGTGTGACTCCTGGAAATCTCCCAGTCAAAGCAGCTTTCCAGAAAGATTCCATAACAGCTCCATGTCCTGACAACAGTATTTTTTCTTCACTTTTCAAGGAAAAGAAAAAGATGACCTTTTTTTTTCTAAATATGACTTGCAATAGAAGTGTGGAAGTAGTTCAGCCAAACAGAAGATACAGCCAAGGTATCTGCCTTTTATTTATTATTAAAAATAAATGTGGAGTGTTGACAAAACAAATAGAATGTGGCTGTTTTCTTTGAGGGAAAAAAAAAAAAAAGTAAAATTAGGTATGGCACTGAAACACCTGAAGCCTGACATGTGAATTCTATTATAGTATATTGATTTCTTTTGATTATTTTTGTCTACAGAGTGTTAGATTTTTGTTTATTACATAGATGGGAAAAACAAAGATTATTTCCAGAGAGACCTTTTCCTTTCTTTTTGTATCTTCCAGGGGGGAAAACCCCTCTTTGTTTTCCACCCACTTGCCATCCTCTTGCCTACCATTTGCTGCTTTCATGCCTGCTTGCAAAAGGTTCTCAGTCATTTTTACAGGGCCAACCTCCTAAACAGCCTTTGCCCACCAATTTCCTATAGGTCCAGGTATCCATGACTTTCTCCCATGACTTTTCCAAACTTCTGGACAGACCAGCCCATAGCTCTGCAATACAAATCTCCATCAAAACCTCGACTTGCATTGTCAATTCTGATATTCTGTGGATATTTATCTATCTTCTAATATGTATGAATTAGCTATATTAATTAATTTTGACATTAATTGCCAGACACAGCATTATGATCAGAGAAACAAGTCTCAAAGAGTGCCATTCCCTGGTCCCATGTTGGGGAGAGTACTGGGCTCAGGTGATGCATGGTCAGGCCACTCCTCAGGGACTCATAGTAATCCTCCCACTGCCAATCAGATGCAGTGGCAGGGTGAAGGTTTGCAGATGCCTGTAAGCAGGTCTTTAGCCTATTGGCAAGCTCCATCACTTCTCAAGATACAATACAGAAAGCAAGCACAGCATCCACCTTTCTTGATTTTAAAGCAATTACAAGTTACTCAGTGCATCTAGCATAATTGCTGATATTTGTGAGAGTCATGTAGGGATTTTCCGGGAAAGGATGGATCAGCAAATGTTTTGGCTTCTTATTCACATCCAGTAAAAAGGGAGATCCTAAATGTGGGTGATTTTGTTTATAATGTGTCACACTTCAAGGTATTTGGCTGAACATTGGTCATGCTCTGAAATGCACAGAATCGATTGCATTGGGATGGCAGCAGGCCAATCCTTGGAAAGAAAATAGATGTTTTCAGGCTGTGAAATTTGGAGTAATGCTTCACCCAACCTTGTGGCAGCAGTGTAAGGAGTCAGGCTGGTAGATGCTGAGTGTGGACTGATAGGAGCAGGGCTGCTTTCTCTTGAAACAATCACCCAAGCAGGATTTGGCAATCCCTCACTAGGGGTGTTGTGCCATGCCTCAAATTCCAAGAATAGACAACAAATTATGTCCATATGTGTATGTGCACACATGCAGCAGTAAATAAATGTTGTGATTTGCAGTTCAATTCCAAGTAGTGTCTGTGTCCTCTTTCATCAGTGTTGCCTAAGTCAAGTAGCAGCAACTTCTCAGCTCAAAACGAAGGGATTTTTCTTAGACAATTTAACAGTTTACAGTGCTCTCATCTGCCCTGTAACTTCCTTGCTGCACATGGAAAATGGAAGTTTCCAATCTATTTGTCTCATTCTGTTTCAAATGCTAAATTCAACCTTGTTATTAACCACCCTCTAGCAATTTACAGTCCTACAATACATCGACCAAGATGATCCTAATGGTTTTACAGGCCTGTGGCCATATTCTGAGACTTTGAAGTTAATAATTTTGCTTGAATAAGGACTTCAGTCATATTAAAGCATTTGGTTAAGAACTGCAGACACAGAAACAAAAAATACAATGTCCCTACATACTCCTTGTTCTCTTGAAGACAAAGTGGAAATATTTGCCTCATTCTTTTCTCTTCCTATGCAAATGTCTGCAGTTTCATGAGGTTTACATTATTAAAAATTATCCTCCAAGGGAAAAGTTGTAGAGCCAACTGAATGCAGCTCATTTTCAAGTCAATGAGTTTCTATTTGAACAGTCAAGTCATACAAGTTAAGATAGCAGAATAAGAAAGCAATAATCTAGTAATAACAAAGTGGGAAGAAGTACGAGTACTTATTAAGCCTTGTTCCCTCAGGACTGCACAATTACATCCAAGTTTTTAAATATACTCAGCTTCAACTTAAGTTGTAGGCATGTAAGGAGCAGGCAAAATTTTAACAGATTCATACAGTTAACAACTTACTGAATTTTGCACTTGTGTGAGTAATATCTCAGTACATAATGTATTTTTCCTAAGCTGCCATTCAAAAATAAAATTAATTAAGGAAAAAGTAAATGCAAAGCTGTATTCAGTTGAAAAGAATGTGTGTGTTAGTGCTGTTCTTTTTTCAGTTTGCTTTGTCTTAAAGGAGGACCATGAATAGTTTTTCCCACTGCAGTTAAAGTGGAAGGATCGACAGAAAAAATGAAGAAATTAATAGAAAACAAAGGACATTTGTAAAAGACCAACTAATATAATCTGTCTGTGGAATTTTAGCACTCACGTGACACGTGTTTATATTCAAAAGTTTAAATTTTCTCTTCTCTTTCTGAATTTATTTTAGGAGACACTGACCACGTTTCAGCTTTGATGAAACCATTCTCAACCTACACAATTTCTAGCTTTATTTAGTACCTCTGTGTCAGACAGCTAAATGTTTGGACTTCATCCTTCATTACTTCTTCAATAAGAAATCTCTAAACCCCTTCTTCCCCTAACCTTCCTGCTTCCAGTGGGTCTTCTCAGCCTCATCACAGACTAAAGTCAAACTTTAGCCAACCCATAATCAGCTTCTTCCAACCAGTGCTTTTATTTATTCTGTGCCTTTTGATTTATGATGCTATTCAGTGTGGCACCTGCCTCATCTCGGCCCTTTTCAACCTTCATGAATGGCTTACTAGGCACTTGTTCATTCACCTCCTCCAAGAAATGCTTTACCTAATGGAGAGTTGCAATTCTCTATTTCTTAAAGAGTAAAGCAACCAGTTTTTCTTTGTCAGCTGCATGCACATACATATATGCACATATATGTATTTTCATTACTCACTACAGATTTTTCCATACATAAAGCTTCTCTGTGTGGCTGTCAGGAAAAATCTGTGTTCTCACATTACCCATATTAAAGTCAGCTCTGACTTCTATCACTAGTAACACAAACTAGAATTGATTCTTCTGTTCCCTCATAATTTTTTATTTTCTATCCTTCCTAGCCAAGGCAAGAAAGACTATATAGGAAATGGAATACACCCAGGCAAAAGAAAATTTAGTCTAAAGAGACAAACTTGGTTAAACATCTCTCTGAATACTACCAGAAATCATAAACCCCCAAATAAATAAAAAATCAAAGACACGGTCATGCTTTATATAATGCTGATCTACCAGTACTTTTCTACTTCCAGAAGTGTATTTTTCTAGCTCCTGAGAAGCATTTTCCCCTGTTACCCAAGGTAAATTACAGAGCAAATCCCTCTGGATCTGCCAGTAAAAACTGTGCCAAAGTTCAGACCTGAGCTTCAGATCACCATAAAAAAGACTTGGAGCACAATTCTATGAAATCTGTAGTTGGGAAAGTAAAAATTCAGATTTGATTTTGAGGCTTGATTTAATTTTGGTTGAAAAACAAAAATCTTTTCTTCTTCTGCATGGATCTGTTACTGAAGAGGGAGAATATAACAGGGAGAAAGACAGCTTCTTGCTGTATTGTAAGCAAGTTTGCTCCTGCTCTGGGTGGTTGCCCTAAGATGTCTCAGTAGCCACTATGGATAACTGTGCTATACAACACAGGCTAGAAAGACCAAGATGCTAATAATAGGGATATCCCTCCAACCCCTCTAATCTGTTGAGCAGCATGCTCAGCATCTGCATTGTTATCACAAGACCTTTGGCACTGGTACATGAATACAAGCCCTGCTGTTGACTCAAAGGATCAGGAACTTTATTTCAGACACAAGTCAGAATTTCGCTTTCTAAACAGTTTTTTTTCTGTTAGCATCAAAAGTGGTTTTACCTTCTCTTTACCTGTTGCTTTCTTCCTATCTTGTTCAGTAGAATGACTAAAAATAACTACGTGGTTATAAATAACTAATGCCCCTGAATACAAGGGCAAATGAGAACTGAGAGATCTTTTGCATTAGATCAAAACCTGTTAGGAACATTTTCCTTTGGAGTGTAACTGTAATTGGCCAGTTTTGTGACTTCAGGAAAGACTTTAAGAAATAAAAGGAATATAAATCAGGGAGGGAAGCAACCCACTTCAAAGTTCACATCTCATTTTTAAGTTATATCTGTTTCCATGACACTAACAGCCTTGGTTAATAATTTCACAGCAGACGTACAAATAGTCAGTTTTTTTGTCCATAATGTGAAAAAAAATAAAGAGAACTGAACAACGAAAGTCTAAGGAAAAACTAAAAATAGCATGGAGTTGTGCCAGTCAGACATGGGACCAACAACAGTGCTAAGTGTTGTACAGAAAGAGTAAGAAACAATTTCTTCAGAAGATGAAAATTCCCAGAAATTTTGTATGGTATCAGACTTTTTTGTCTGGAAGGACGTGATGCCTTTGGAAAAAAAAAAAAAAAAAAAAATTGGTACTGGCTTTGAACAGACAGCTTCCTCTTGCAGAATTAGGTTTGGTTTCCTTGCATTTTGCTTAAAACCACATTTTATTTTCAAGACTTTTCTGTAAACTAGCAAATGTTTGTGAAATATCAAAGACATTAATCTTTGTGTATAGGCAATTTTAATGAAAAAAAAAAGCTGTTCAAGAACGCATACCTAGAGTATGCTCTAACAAACAATACTTACCCATTTTGATCAGACACTCTGATTACAAAAATAAATAAATAAGACACAATTCATACTAAGTTTCCTGGTCTTACTACCACTCTTTTTAGCAACTGGGTTGACCTGGGAAGGATTTTCTGTTCAACAAGGTATGGTTTCTGCTAGAAGAAGGATTCTATTTCTTCCTACTTAAAAAGCTGCCCAAGTTCACTAAAATATAAATGAGTACACTTGTATTTTTCTGCACATTACTCTTGTTTAAATGGATAATGTGATGGAAGACACAACTGAAAACCAGGCCTAGGTTTGTTCAAAACCTGGACAGGCTTACAAATGTTGATATGAATGAGGGTTCATTTTAAGGGTTATAGCACAGCAAGAGGACATGGGGGAGTCTAGAGTTTCAGTGTGAGGTTCTGCCTATTCGAACGTACAGTCTATGCCACTGGAAATAATGGCAACATGCTGATAAAATGAGGCAGTCTTTGCGCAAGTTTTTAAAAGAAAAATGCAGGTGAGCTACCATTTGCTTTACTAGCCAGAAGCAGTTCAATTCCATCTCTCTCATTTTAACTTTGTAAGTCTCTATATCCTGGTTGTTAAAACAGAATTCTGCCCTCCCAGTCTGCCTTATGTTGCTTTAAAAAATGTTCCTCAGAAATCATCTGCCAGGATTTAAATGTTTCTAGTACTTGCATGCTTCTGAGAATGCTGCCTATTTGTCTTATCTTTGAAAGATCTGGGGCAAAACATTAGTGACACAAAAGAGAAATGGGAATGAGTTATCTCACAAGAAGAACGGAATTTTTTTTAAGGGAAAATAATTTTGAGGAATTTTGTATTCAAAAGAAAGGTAGTTATATCAGTCATTGCTCGTGTTAATAATTTTGAATTATTTAACACACACAGAGTTCTATTATTGATTTGCTAGCCATCCAGCACGAGAGCAGTAGTAGTGGATTTCAATGCACATAACTCTATTTCAAATTTGCATAAACCTTTAAAAAATTACTATGAACTACAATGACCTTCAACTGCACAAAACATTCCAGATAAAAAGAGCTCAAATCCCTAATTTTTATCTACTTAGCTAAAAATAAAAGTCACAATTCTGACACATTTATTCACAGTGCAAGCACCTGACTGCATGCATTGCCCTACTACAGACTAGAAAGGCATGGTCCTGACTGAAGGCCAGATGCTGCGATGAACACTAAGTCTGCAGGAGCATGGTTATAAATAGGTCATGCTCAGCCTAAGTAAAGCATACAGGTTTTGCCCCATCAGGCATAAAAAGAAGCATCAGTTCTTATATTCTCCATCTTTGTCTGGATAACTTATTTGTTAATCCAATACAGGCAGCAAGCAATTAACTTCATTTTTTAGTTCTGCTCTTTTTCCTAATAATAGACAGTCTAATAATAGATGGCTGTGTTTTGTTGTTTCTTTGGATCATTACTTAAACACATTTATTCACTGCTGTCTCAGGGTTGATGAGCAGGAGTATTCTTAAATCTTCATGTAGTTTTCAATGAATCATTTGAATGTTTCTGAGTTCAGTTTCTCACATCCACTCCTTCACGTTATTCAAATTTCCTCTGTGCTAACAGGATTGCAGTGCCAGATTAATTACTGCATATGAGTTTGCTTTGCTAGCAAGTCATGAATTGAGGAAACTATGATGCATAAAAAAAAATATTGTTACAGTTCTAATAAAGCAAGGTTTGTAGGACAGGCACATCCTTTCATCAGATCAAATGATACAGTTAGGAAAAATGGAAAAGCTTCCAGACAAAAACATGTGAAGCCTAATTGTTTGTCACAACTGTATTAGCTGGCTTTAATACCATTCTCCAAAAGCTTTGTCACACACACACATACACATGCACACAGTACTTTATGCCTTGCACAGTCATTTCATATGACAATTTATTGGCAAGGCATTTCTAGTTTTTATCTAGGAAATAGTTATAGGTAAGGGGGTTATAGGTAAGAAACAGTTATTAAGAGGTAACAATGAATTTCCCTGAAACTGAACAGACTTAGTGGCTTATGAAGATTGTTATAGAGTAAGTATTGGTACACACAACCAGCCACACATTTCTTTGTGAGTTGACTGTGATCAAGGTCCAAATCTATAGACCTCTGGGCTTTATATATTTGGATCATAAAGATTTTCAGATGCTCTGTGCTGATTTACATTCTCTCAGGTTATTCTGTTGTTGAAATGTTTACTGCATGAATTTATTGGTATGAGGTGGCAGCTGGGAAAAAATAAATAGGAAGTGTTGAAAATGTTAAGAAACTGTCTGGGAAAAGATCTGTGAATACAGGAAAAAATCCAAGGTTCTTTCTAAAGAAGGAAAGTGGTAGACTGGAGGAACCAAGCCAAGAAACAAGCACTTGCTGAAGTATTAAGAGATAACTAGAGAGGCAAGAGATGGACATCTAATTCAGTTATTATAAACCTACATGGCCTGTTTCACAACTTCTTGCTCTAAAAGTGCTGTACTTACACCTAGAAAAAGACAGTAGGAAAGCTGGTAGGAAGACTGTCTGGTTATTGTACTCAGAATGGTTTTCACAGTGTTGAAGAAAAGATCCAGAGGTATCTGAACTTCATTCTGCAGACAAATGACAAGGCCAACCTTTGAATAATGAATAATAAAAAAAAAAACACAACCAAACACCTAGAGAGGCATATAGCTCTGCACAGGCAAAATTAATTGCAGCTTATCACATCTGAACAAAATCACACCAATATTTGGGAATGTATCATAAAAGTAAGTGCTACAGATGTTCTCTGCAGACATGTCCCCACATTTTATGCCCCTGACTAGGATTTGGTTCCCCAGGTCGTATTACAATGTCCCTGAACCCTGACTCATCCTCCACTAGTTGTTATTGTTTCCTAATTATAAGTTCACCTTGATGAATTGTTTCAAAATCCTTCTGGCCTGAAGGAACCTCTGGATGTTATATTGTATCATCAGGGGGTAAGAGAAAACATTTTTCTACTAACTGTTAACTGAAAATACACCCTATTTCTGAGTCTGACTGTAAAATTCAAGAAATTTAGCTATGTCCTTAACCTTCACAGTTAGGGAAGTTGTCACCACTGAAGGCCCACTGCTTTTAATAATGTTTTTTTCTTGGTGAAAGCAATAAATTCTTGTCCAGGTATGTGATGAGACAGTGAAGTTTTTGTTTTTTCAATTTTTTATTTGTCAGTCTGACAGAGTGTGTTCTATCTCAATCTTATGTTTACCATGCAGATTAAAGCAGAGGTCTTACCAGAGGAAGAAGATATGTAGTATGCAAAAGACTATGGTGAGTTGCTGGACCACTGAACTGGTGGTTCCAAAGTAGGTCCCAGGTTGATGGTATTGTAAAAAAAAAGGGAGATACTCATGATGCCAATGAGAAAAAAAAAAAAAAAAAACAAAAAAACCAACCCAAAACCCAAACTGACAACTTGGCTATTATGATCATAGGATCAGGCCAAGTTATCAACTGGAAAATGTAGTTCAAAGATAAGTTACTCTGGGCCCTGGGGAAAACAGTCTGGCTCAGCTGCTGCCTATGCCAAAAGGAAATGGCTCACCTGCGAAAATGAATGCTTTTTGTAACAAAGGTTGACATTGGCAGGGCTTTTACCATCCCACAATAATGCAGTGGACGTAGCTGAGATTAAAAGAACTTGCAAAGCATGATTTACATGATAGGACAATAGAAAATGCTATTTACTGCTCACCTTTCTAGCCCTGGTATTCATTAGAGTGACACATGATGTTTTCTTTGAAGTCCAGAGAAAGAAGAAAGGCTTGGACAGATCTCATTAAACTGTAAACTCCCTGCCCACATTTGATGCATGTCGATGTTGCTTTCAGATCACTTCTGCAAGGCTCTGAGCACACCCTGAAAGGTGTTTCTTTCCTCTTTTCCCAAGCATGCTCAGACCCTGCCTTCCTCCTTTAGCCTCAGACTCTACTACATCATTTCCTGTTACAAAGTATGTCTGCTAACTATGTATTGGCAACCTTTGCAAAGGTCTCCATTTGTTATTTCCACCCAACCTCCTCTACTTTGTTTATTTCTAATATACAAAGACAATTCAGAAGAAAAACCTAATATATATGACATAAAATTTCTACATTTTGGTGTGTTTATTGGAGTGATCATGCATTGGTGCTTCTGTTCTGCCCATAAGGAACACAACAGTTGTTTTTTCTGTCCATTAGCGTCATTGCATGTGCCTCTCAGGACATTTATTCTGAGTTATCTGATCCTTCTCTACTTTGGTTGCCCTGTATAATACTTATTGCAGGTAAGGAATGACAAATTTCTTCCTAAATGCAACATCTACTGCCACAAAGCAATCAGCTTTAGGGTGGGACTGCTGCTCCTTCATTCTCTACTCTCCTCCTACGACAGATCTGAGGCTATGGCTTTAGTTTTCATAAGCTCAGGAGGATCAGGCCAGCACTGCACTTGACAGTGGGAGCTCCAGCCCAAAGCCACAGGTCCTACAATAGTTACAAAGCTAAATCAGCACCTAGGCAGTTCATCACCACCATGGTGATGGGTGTGATTGTCATCCAGGTGGTGAAACAAAACTGGTGATTTTGGCCTTTGCAGGTGACTGAAAATCCCAATGGTTTTGATTACTTCCAGTGTCATGGAGGCCACAGTAAGTGATCTGTACCCAATCTGTGCAACCATATTGTCATGAAGATGATGCCTTTGCACTGATAAACCAGAAATGCTGAGTGCTGCATGTTGTAAAATGTTCAGGAACCCCGTTCCCAGAACCAGTTCTACCCTAGTATAATGTATAATTATATTGTAGGGACTCAAATGCCCAACAAATTTAAAATGGTTATTTGGGGTTTTTTCCCACTTCATCCTCTAAGCCTCCATCTTCTTGCTACTTCCTGTGAAATAAAAGGCCTCATTTTCATCTAAGACACACACTCATAAGACACTATACACACATGCTACTATATGTCTCTACCTTTTTGATGTGCTTTGAGGTGAAAAGCAGTATATTAACATGAGATTACTATCTTTTCTTCAATAAGAAATCAAAGGGAAAAAAGATCAAAAGGTAGTGTTTTCATACAAAACCAAATGAGAGGTCTCTGTCTTCATGTTTTATCTACCAAGTTATTTATAACCTGTAATTATTACTGCCCTTTCCATAGTGTAACTACGTTGAACATTGTAGATTATTAGAGTGATTATTTAGTATTGGTCAAACCTTAAGGTCCTAATTAATTCCTAGTACAAGTGAAATGACTGAAGTCAGTCACAGCTTTATCTACAAATGGAGTAAAACCAGACTGTTTTCTCAGAACCTGGCCTACTGCTTTATTTCACAATTCTATTGTCATCTTTATCTTCCCTGCTTTATTCAACATACATCATTTCCATTGGCTTTGCATGAGAATGAGACTAACAGAAATCTGTCATCCCTCGGAGTAGATTTGCCAGGACAAGCTAAGAGATAATACAAAGCAACACTGCCTTCTGGTGCCACACACTGCTCCCTTTTCCAACACACTGAATTATGAAGTATCGTGTAAATTCCTGCTCGTTTATATCACATTGATTTCCAGAGAAGGTTGCATAAGTAAGGTGAAAATTGAGAACTGACTTCAGGTTCTGATCCAGCTTTCAGCAGCCACCAATATTTAAGGAATAAACTGAGAGATACCATCACTGGCAAAATGTACTGAAGTGAGACTACACAATTTCCCATGCTTTAAATTCATTATTGTAGTAGCAATAGACAAGTTTATCCCTACATTAAATATAATTTCAGTTAGAATTTCAGATTTATTGAAAATTATGATGGGAACCAAAGCATGAAAAAATTGAAAGCAGCTAGTGCAAAGTGCTTACTTTCTGGGAATCTAACAACAGGGTTCACAATATCTACATTTCGGAACTGAAAGTTGAGAGAGATAAAGAGAGATGGACATGAACCAAAACATCAGATCCAAACCCTGAAACCAAAGTTTATATTTTCCCTTCATAGCCATACTTGTCTTTTATTTACAGTGTGGTGTTCCAGAACTCATGATTCCAGTTCATATTTCTTTGACTTATAAGGAGAGTTGGGAAACCAGATTCACATTTTTCAACTCAGTCCAAATCACTATGCATGGCTGGTGTAAAATTTCATCTAATTTACCCCTCTGTTTTAAAAATTTCATCTAATTTACCCCTCTGTTTTAAAAATCTACACAAGGTCCCACATGCATTAGAAGTAAAATGGACAGATAAACAAGTAAATAAAATCTCAGATTTTTATTACAAATAAATACTTTGAAAAATAATTTTTCCATCTGCAAACTAGCAGAGAAAAAAAGGAATTCTTTTTCACTTTCAGTAGATGCCAAGTGTTTCATAACACTGCCTATAAGCTTCCAAGTTTCCCTTAATCTACATACTAAGTGAAATCTGATCACTTTAAAGCTCAAAAATATATCACAGGACAGAAAAAATATCTGTAAACCAGGACAGACATCCTTCTGATGAAGTGATGCCAAATTACATTTCTCTCATCTCATGGTCATGCAGAAACTAACAGAAAATGGAACGACTTCCACTACTGTACCCAGTAAAAATTACAACTTCTGAACAGTCAGCAGTTAATTTTGAGCAATGCCAAGTGCTGTTTTTAGAAGTTGGTTACATATCATTTATTTCTCATTCCTTGTGGTATCATTGTGCAGACATCAACTGGCATTTTACTGAAGATACAAGTTTATTCTAAATCTCCCCTATGGATTAATTTAAGTTATGGAGGAAGGAGCAGAACCTGTGCTGAGAAATTGTAACCCGTTAATACAATGGCCATGTGGTTTAACCCCAGCTGGCAACTAAGTACCATGCAGCCGCTCACTCACTCTCCCCCAGCCCGCAGTGGGATGTGGAGGAGAATTGGGGAAAAAGGTAAAATTCATGGGTTAAGATAAGAACAATTTAATAATTGGAATATACAACAGCACTAATAATAATAATTATAATTAATAATAATAATAGGGGAAGAGGAATAAAACCTAAAATAAAAAAGAAGTGATGCACAATACAATTGCTCACCACCCACTGACTGATGCCCAGCCAATCCCCCAGCACTGATCAGTGGCTTCCAAACAATTCCCCCCAGTTTATACACTGAGCATGATGTTCTATGGTATGGAATACCCCTTTGGGTAGTTCGGGTCAGCTGTCCTGGCCAAGCTCCCTCCCAGCTTCTTGTGCACCTGCTCACTGGAAGAGCAGGGGAAACTGGAAAAGTCCTTGGTTTAGAGCAAGCACTACTCAGCAACGACTAAACCATCAGTGTGTTATCAACATTATTCTCATACTAAATCCAAAATGCAGCACTGTACCAGCTACTAAGAAGAAAATTAACTCTATTCCAGCCAAAACCAAGACAAATGGACTGAAAACGCGATTCTAACCATATTGGTTTCAAATTTTGATTATAGGAGATTGATAGAGAAGCAGAAAAAAGTCAGTGTATTGCACTCACAGAAGAAAGAACATGTGATTGACAATGTGAAAAGAAGCAGCAGGAACAGGGGAAGGATTAGTAACTCTGAGGCACTGAAGTTATGAGTGTCATCCCATACTGAACGACTTGAATACCGCATACATTACAGAAAATATTTTTACATATTCATTGCATTGTTTAGAAACCTTTTTGGGGAGTAAAACATTTCTATCTAGATGCAGCAGTAACTATAAGGACAATGCTCGGGTCTTGTTCTCCAGTAAACTGCAGTGTTTTTCACATTCTTAAAAGTACCGCACAGTTAAAACCTAGTGCCTCTACAAAAGAAGGCCTTTTCAAGAACGCTTTTGTACAGCTGGTCAGAAAACTAGAATGCATGAAAAGTTCTGAGATTTCAGTCGTCTGCTACTCCTGTTTTAAGGTATTGCCAGTATTTTCTCAGGAAAAATGCTTTACATGCTGAACACAGATTATTTAAGTCAAGGGAAACAACACCTTACATGTGAGAGGCACAGTTCCACTGTCCTGCCCTTCTTAAGCTGAAGAGCAACCTTAGCCTCCCATATTCTAAACAGGTAAGAAATCTAACCATCCATCACAAGGATGCATTACTCCGGTGCCAAGAGCAGTGGAGTTCTTACACAAAGCACAGTAACTGAATCCAGAGAGTCTGAGGACTCCCATTCTGGAAAAGCCAACCATGTCATTGTAAGGCACTTACAGGATATGTCAGTGCTTGCCTGGCTCCCTTTTACGAATTCAACATACCGATGATTTAACCAGACCTGTTCTTATCCCAAATGAGTACCTTGGTTAGTGGCTCTTAGCTGCTGTGGGATCTTCTCCTCATGTGTCCCTGTTGCAGAAGCCCATATCCTGAATCTAAAAAACTCCAAATATCTTTTCATCAAAATTGACACATTTCTATTTTACTGTTTCTTTCTCAAAAAGTTAGAATTTAAAAAAAACACATCCCCCAAAAAAACAACTTGTTGACTAACTTTAGTAATGTATGTGTTATAGGTGGGTGAGGTATTCTTTCAGCCTCTCTTTTTATCCTGGTAAGATTGATAGAGATCTAGGTTTTAGACAGCTGTGACATTTTCAAGCAGAGGAAAAACATGACCTGCCACTTTGGAATCCTGTTCAGCTTCACCCAAATATGCCTTTTCCCTAGCAGGAAGAACAAATAGTTTAAAATTTGAAGACATACTTGTGCCATAATGATTTTTCCTTAACAAGCAGTTTGAAATGATAGCACAAATGTTGAGGAGATGCATTAAGGAGGAATAGTAGGTTTGGCACCCTATGGCCAGCAGCAAATGTATTTCTTACCTAGTGCTAAAATTTGCTGTGCAGATTGGACAGGTAATTCTTGCAAACTTTCAAAGGCACTGGTGTACCATTAGCAAACACCACCCTCATTTTAAGAAACTGCTTACAGCTCTCTAACAGGTATCATAGCGCTCCTGTTTGTCAGAAACATAAATTTAAAAAACCATGAATGTCAGTATAAAAGAAGTTAGAAAGGGAAGAGATGTATGAGCTTCTGCAATACATTCTCCTACTGAAGATTCATTTCTTTATTCTAATTTATGTGAGATGTTCAGGTGTGTTCTAATTTTAGCATTTTGAGAAACAGCTTTTTAAGAATATTTGAAGAAATTGACTTGCTTTTACAACAGTGAGCTATATGGGAAGTGTTTTTCCTTAGAGAGCAAGGAATCTAAAACATCACCAATCTGTTCTGTGTTTGGAAATCATTTACCTACCACCTGGGAACATTACAAACTGACATATGGTACTGTCATTGTCTGCCTCCTGGCAACTAGAGGAGGGTATCTACATGAGAGGAACGTTTAGTCTAGTTAGCACTAAAGAACTACTAGAAAGAACTATATTTTTTTTCCAAGCAGAAATTGCACTCTTAAATAATTCTTAAAATATTGAAGCAATAATTAGAGACCAGGAGAGAATAAGCTTGCCACACTACTATTTTTAAAGGTAGGGACTTAGATAAGAAACAAAAGAGAAGAACAATTTAACACAATAAATAATTCAGCAGTGGAACTCATGGCCACAGGAGAGCACATTTATGAAGAGATTTAAAAGATTACTAGATAAATTCGTGTAAGAAAAAGCCTTAAATGGCTATCAAAGATTATACAGGTGCAAACTCCAGTTCCAGAGGTGCCCCTAATGTGTGCATATAGTGCACCACTATATGCTTGTCATTTTTTAGTATTCTTTCTAAAACATCCAATATTAGACATTGCCAAAGTTACTGGGGAAAGCTGCTCTCTTGTCTGACCTGCTGTAGCTGTTATATGTAAGAAATGTTATTTACAAAATCACCAGTCATCATAAAAGCTGAGAGTCTAAAGGAATAACCAACTATGTACCTTCATTTATGCATTTAGACAAGTACTTTTATCTATGCGACTGAATACAGGTGTAAATGTCCATTATAGGCATTCACTTTCAAAACTTTCAGCTAAAGAACTTTTTAAAGTATGAAACATAAACTAGTTGTGTAAAAAATGAATATACAGCACCTGATTGTGATAGTTATGGCATAATTTTATACAGGCTCTAAATGCTGTTTCAAGACCTTTTAACATCCTGTAGCATGCATTTTATGTTTTTCAGCCTACATCTGCTCTGGTTGCAATAAAGGAAACTTAAAAGGAGAAGGACATTTCCAATCTACAGCTAAATATATGTGCTAAGCAGTAAATATAAGCAAGATCTCATCTGCAAATCTGACATTCACACATATCCTGGGTTTTGTTATTAAAGTGATGGAACTAGTTAAGTAACTTGCATACACCTGGAGGAGGAATGACACTGACAACACAGGTTTGAGGTCCAAGTGTATGTCAAAGGTTGCAGTTGCTAACCTTGCAGCCAGTCTAAAATTATGCAGATAAATTAAGAATTTATTAACATTTCACATGCAAATAGTTTATTGATCCTGAAAGACTGGATGAGAGATGAATGTGGGAACTATGTTTCTGGAAAGTATGTAATTCTATTGTGAACAGCCCCAAGCCATGGGGCAAAAAACCCCACTAGAATGGAGTTGAGCAAATCTTTCTGATTGGAAAGCAACCGAACCTCCTCTTCTGTATGGCAACCCTGGTTGTCTTTAGAGATCAGAAGCCTACAAAGGATGTAGAAAAAGCTTAGTCCTAAGCAATCTGTATGCATTTTTTTTTTTTACTTGTCCTTGGACTTTCAGCTCGTAGAAGGACTAATGAAATCACCATTCTTTGATATTCCAGGGAAAATTTATATGCAGTTTGCCTAAACAAACCTCTTAGCAGTTATTTTTCATTGCTGCTTCACAGTGGCAGTAAGACAGCAGCAGAAAAGATAACTCCCTCCTTGATATGTAATCCCCCATCACAGTTAAATGTTAGATAGTAGGATATCTTGTGCGTATGTGTATAGATACGTATTGTATGTAACTCTTACTTTCACTGCTTCCCACGACTGCTCTAACTGAGCTGGTAGCTCCATGTGCTCTTGTCACTGGTGGAGATAGCAACTGAAAACTATACAGGAACATAATATAGCACTGTGCTGTGTTTAAGCTGATGCACATCCACAGCAAGGATGTTGAAGCCTGTTTTGATGGTCTCTGCAGCTCAGGTATGCCCTGCCCTGTTTAAGTGCTTCTCACAGAGATATCTCGGTTTTGAACAGTGATGACAAACCATCTCTGCTGCCAGTGGATTCCAACTAGAAACCTCCGCACAAGAAAAAGCATGGAAAAGCAGGGTTACAGGACCAGGTCCTCAATTGTTTTTGATCCAGATACCTCCAGTAACGTCAGTGGATCAATGTCCATTTTCATTACCAGAAGATATGCCCTATTGTGTGTGTGAGGAAGCTACCAACTTACTTTCTTGAAGGAACACAGTGCTGCACATAAGGAATTTGTAGTTCCTGAACAAAGAGCCCATTTTCTTCTGCTTAATCTCACTACCCCTCAGTAGTTATAGCCTTAGCCTGCTCTTTCATCACAATACAATACTGGGTTGGGCTAGGACTCAGAACATTATCTGATAGATAATGTTACCAGCCTCCATGAGGAAAGAGATAGGAGTCAGCTAATGAATTATTCTGTAATGAAAGTAGTGCACAGGGAAAAGTATGCAATGGAGTAGAAAAATATCTTCCATATACTCTTACAGACAACATCTTGTGAAAAAGAACTAAATTACTTCAGGCTTCACTCCTGAGCATAGCTTCCCTGAGGAAAGCAAAAAGGGAAAACACTGGGTTAAGCTACTGGATCAAAACTAAACATGGGGGGGTGTGCACACACAGGAGAAAGCCAACATTACTTATGAGAATTAAAGCTGGAGGCATAGTTGGGAGTGTATTACATCACTGACATTTAGAGAACTGGACTTTCTGTTTGATTTTACATCAGCATCCCCAGAAAGCACTTTGAGATATGCAGGCTCTTTTCCTCTACATTTAACATGTGTATCCAGCCCTTTCACCTGTTTTTTTTCAGCTTGCTTTTTTGTGCAGACAATGATCCATAACATGTAAGTGAGAAGACTCCAGGGCAGTAATTAAATGGAAATGCTGGCTTATTTTTCTAGGGTCAATAGTCTCTAACACATTCAAAAATTTGTCTTTCTAGCTTGTAAACATGTAACATTTCAAACAGAGTGGTTGCAGAGTGATGGCAACAAGCAAAGGAGCCTGAAGCATAGTTAAGGGAAGTTGTCCTTATTTCTTTGCAAAAGGATTGATCTTCCTACCATCAATCAGTAAACAAGGCTTTAAAAATGACACTGGGTGAAGGAGGGAACCAAAACCACTATGAAGGAGTATAGAAAGAATGTCTTTTTGTTAAATAGCTCCTTAAAATTTGCCAATGATATCTTCTTGTTAAATAACTCCTTAAAATTTGCCAATGACAGACAACCACTTTATTGTCACATTTTGTTTTCTCCTTTATATCAAAGCACCGTATTTGCAATGGCAGCTGCACAAGCAGAGAATTTTATTGTGGCCTAATATTTGGAATTCGGCAATGGAAAAGCAGGTGCTGCCATTGCACACAGTGAACAACAAATCCATCAACTATCTTTACTTTACTAGATTCTTAGTAGTGGTCTTACAGCTGTCAGCAGGCTTCACACCAGGGAAATGTTATTGATTTCAATTAAATTGTTCCTTTACATTGGTGTAATTGAAAGGAGGTATAGGGCCTATAGTTTCATTCTTCCATCTTAGTAGTATACCCAAGTTTTACTTCGGTCTCTTGCAAAATGGGGAGTAAATGCATTAACATGTAAAACCAAAAGAGGGAGATAATCAAAGGGGATGTAGAAAATAAAACTAATTTAACGCCTTTAGAATCTGATGTGTTAAATTGAGAGAGCAGTAAGATTTATTTTTCTGTGTCCTATCATCCAGAATGAGCATCCCTTTCTCTAAATTTGCAATTTAATGCTAAAGAAGATTACTTACTTTCCACCCATCCTCATAAATAATGGACAAGGTCTAATTTCCTGTTCAGATTGTGGATGTTAAGATTAACAGTGGTTTACTTGCTTTGGTATGCGGATGGGAAAAATCTAAAGGACTGTCTATAAACAGAGATTGTGCAATCTTTTCCCTCTTGCTATTGTTGCTGCAGCCATAGCTTTGGATGGAGCCCTGACCACAGCCATTTTTTATTAATTTAACAGGTGGATGTGTTTAATTGGACACAAGATCAAGTTTTACCTCAACTGTTACGGAGAAGGCAGGGAAGCAGGAATACTGCCACATCCACATCTCCTACAGAAATCCATTGTGCACAGATGTTCTGTTACTTGGTATGTGCACAGCTAATACTTATTCCCAACTCAAAAAAATGCAGACGGTTAAAATGGGTTGTATGAAATGAACTGGTAGTTAGGTCAGAGCTCTTTCAATTATCCTCACCTAGCAAGCAATTCATTACCATAAGAAAAGAAAAAAAGCCTGACTTTTTATTTCGTGTATGAGGGAAAGGGTTCCTTAAACTCTCCTGTTCTTCACGACATCAGAAAAGCACAGCTTAGGACCTTCAGTACCAACCTGTGATACAAGTGTAAATTTCCATTTGATTTGTTCTGATTTATATGAAAAAGAAAAGGCGAATAGAGTCAAAGGTGCTGGAGGCTTTTCAAATATCTAATTACCAAAAAAAATCAGTCTTCCTACAAGGAAGACGCTCAATTTCATCTCATTTGTAGTATTTTCAACAGAAAACTAGAGAAACAATGAAGAGTTGAATACCATCTGTTTTGTTGACAAGACTGAAGGAAAGATCATGATGTTTGATTACATTTGATGACAACTTGATTGACAGCCAATATAAAATACTCAAAAAGCCCAAGAAAAACGAATTTTCCCCCTCTCCAAATTAGAAGGCAAGTCACAACTCTGATTTACATTACATTAGGAAAAGCAATATGCATATATTACTTTCTGTAGTTTTATTTACATGTATGTAAAATATAACAGTATACGTTTGTGGAACAAGTACCTAATACTCAGTGCCAATTGAAACTAACATGTTTTAGATATTGTAAAGGTTCAAAATTGGATATATGCATATATGTTCTTACATTTGTTCTTATGGAACATTTCCTTCTTCAAAGTTGGAAAAGGTATTTCCAAGATACCTTATCAGAAGACTAAAAATATCTTTTGCTGGGGATAAGTGGAGCTTCAAATGCCCCAAACCTTGACTTTAGATGTAAAAATAACCATAGCTTGCTCTAACAAAAAGGCAAATAGAAAAAAAAAATAAAATAAAAAAACAAGGAGACAGGTAGAATGTGACCAATACATGTTTTCTGCAGGCATGATCAAAAGATTTTCCAAAATTACAGCACCACTTACATTAATTACTTTGGAAGGATATCATGGATCACTATAGCCTACGTTGCAAGTATGTCTAAATGATTATGTTTATTTCCCTACTTAAAAAGAGAACAATTGTTTTCCTTCACTAAAAATAATTTATTCCTTACATTGCTGGAGAGATTTTCCTTCATCATTAGACAGCTAAAGTGAACTCATAACTCTCACCAGAGCTGCAATCGGTTCAGTGTTTAGTAGATCTAACATTCCTATATATTTTGAAATGGTAACAAATTAGATAACATAGCAAGGAACCATAACTTACTAGAAGTTTGGTCATCCAACCTTTGTGTGTAAAAGCAAATGTGAAGTTAACAAGAACAGCACAAACATAACTAATGAAGCGTCCTATGCAGAGAAGAATGGAGAAAATCCGCCTACACACTTTTGTCACATGCATTAGCTCAATAAACTGATTACCTGAAGAGTCCTTATCATCTGCATGTTCTCATTCTACCCTCCTTCCATCCATACAAATTGTATTATACCTAAATTTAGGCACAGACCTGGACCTTCTTACGAAAGTTCTTGCTTCATACTATAATCAAAATGCTTTCAAAATAGAGACCTCTTCCTGACAGGGCCTTCTGCTTGGCTGCTCTTTAGCACTGCTGGGTACTATAAGCATAAAATAGCAATACTGCAAAGTGAAAGGACGGACCATTAAAATGATGACACATTATTAAGTGGGCACTGATCTGGCCCTCCCAGACAGGTGTCACCTGTCTAACGAGATTCAGAATATAAAACAGACCCCGATGTTTACGCTGTTACTGAAGGAGTTGCTCACATGACAAAAAAACATCAAAGAAAGGATCATAAATGCAACAAAATTAAACAAGTGTGCTCCAGGGGAACAGCTTCTGTCTGCAATAATGGAAAGATAAAACAAGGGAAGGGATCTATACCTCTTACCATTTTCATTTGTCTACTAGAGTTGATGCTTAAACCAACCCCTCTGGACTTTGAAAAGAGGTAGCAAAAGTCTAAGGTGTTTGGCAATACCTGCCTTTAGGTTTCTTTATCCTTATATGACTGTATCTCCTCCTTTACAAGCATTTTTTGAAGTCAGAATTAAGTTTATGTTTACATATATTTTGATTTGTTGATCTTCTGTCTGTAGCCATATGTTCTCTTATGACAACCTGCCCAGTGGTATTTGACCTTGTTTCCTATATTCCTTTCTCCAATATAAAATCCTATTATAATGTTATTATGGCTTGTTATGGCCACAGAGAGGCCAGAAACTTGTGCTTCAGAAGTTAAGAGTCAGGAAACCTTGATTTCATTGCAGTTAATAGTAAATCACAGGTAGAATGGGAACTGTCCTCACTTAAAGTTCAAGCAGGTTTTTTAGTTCTCTCATAACCATGTTTTTTCCATATTCGCTCCCAGCCATATAGTCTCACCATAATTCAGAACTGCTTTATCTAAGATTTCCACTAAACAGGTGAGGAAGTACATAACGAAGGTGGGTTGCTGTTACATGATATAGATTACAGGCTTTTTTATGTCCTCTGATAGCACTACTTTAGAATAACAGTAGATGGGCCCAGAATGTCTCTTGTAGAAACCTTTTACCTGTTTGAAAAAGGATATTACCTTGCCTCTGATTTCTCTAGGCTATTTTTCACACCCTCCTTGTGTAGCTCTCAAGGGGATTTTCTGCTGTGTGTATGTGTTTGACAGGGATGGAAGCATTTGCTCCCATTACTTATGTAGCATTATTGCAACTCCACCACATTTCAAATTTATATACATGATACAAACCCAGTAATGCACATTTTAATATGGAAATTCTCTGTACCATGATCCCACCGTTCAGTGAAAGGACACTGTTTGCTTGTTTTACTGAGGAAAAAGTTGAATTCAACACAAAATGCATTTATTAAAGCTAGGAAATAATAATTTTAAACCCTGGAGTGCATGTTACTCACATGACCCTCCAGATTTACAATACACTCTTTTTTTTTTTTTTTTCCCCAAAATGCAACATTACTAGGTTTCAATCTTTTATATTTAAGTTCTGTAATTACAATGAGATTAATATTTTATCCTCTACCATATGATCACCCTAGGGTGTTTAATTTTAGACCAGGAACCATATTTTAACTAATACATTAAAATGTAAGATATCATCCAAAATTACTTGGTTTTTTAAATACATTGATATATGGAGTGTGAACCTTAGAAGGCACCTTCACCGTACATCCATTTACTGTGAAATTTCTGTTCTTTCCAAGCTTATCACATTGTAAAGGTATGACAAAATGTATCAGTATTATATTATCACACAGAAACCTGCAGAACTAAAAAGGTTTAATCGCTCAGAAAGTATGTGCCTGTGTGAAAATGCTGCCTATTCCTGCTTTGTTTCTCCCAATGTTGCTAAAATCTATGTCTCATTTTGGCAACCTCCACTACCCAAGGGAGGAAAGAAAATGTCATGGAGCTGGTGCTCTTGCACCACGACATTTCAATGCTCCAGAACACCTCCCATTGCTCTGTTTTCTTCAATGCATTGTCTCTTTCATTTCCCCTACTGTTACTTCTTCTCTCTCTTTTTCCATTACAGAGAATGCCAGAAAGATCTGCGCCTCTGCTTATGCAGGTGACAGCTCTGAATGCTTCCATCCTTTGTCATTATGCACAGGGTCAAACTCAATAAATGGGAGGATTCCTTTGTCAGATTTTAGGACACTAAGGAAGATGACAATGCATATGTCATGTTCCTGGTAGGAATAACTGTTACAGAACCCTGCAGCTGATTGTATTTGACTGAGAAGACTCAATACTTTCTTGCCAAGTGTCTTAAAACCCGAACTTGAGTAACTGCAGAGCACAGCCTCTTACTAGGTTTAGACTAGTCTTCAATATCAGGACCTAGTCTGGATTAGTGCTCAGGGTCATCTCCATACAGTCATAGTCAGAGACTATGGAGATGAAATCTCACTTTCCAACATTACAGTTAGTTGCATATTAGCTGTATACTCTCCTTGTTAGATCAGTCCTATCTTACTACTGGCCTCTCACCTCCACGCCTTCAGGTGGGACAGATTGCAAAGAACGCTGGTATCATTGTATAGGTTTAAAGATGCCTTTCTCTGTCTGGCATGAATACTGCAGACCCTTCCAAACTTGTCTGTTCAGCACATTTAAGTCTGTGGCCATGACAGAGTAAGAAAATCTGCATTCTTCTATTCCAGCTGGTGAGGAACCCAGCATGCAGCCAAAGGACAAAGTGCTCTCCCTGATCTTGGCACTTATGTGCTTCACTGTACTAAGTTGTTTCAATGGGGTGTGGCATATAACCAATATAAATTTACTGCCTAGCTGGTAATACCAGAAAAACTTAATAAAAATCTAATCAGCACAATTGAATAGATGCTTTTGTCCTCAGACACTTGAGAAAATACTTCTCTAGACTCATTTTGGAGGTGTCTCTCTACAATATAAATCATTCAAAAAGTCTAGACACTTAAGTATGCAAAGTAATTCCCTGGGAGCACTAAGAGCTCTGCTGAAGGCTTCTGGCCAGATAAAGTATGCTTTATGAGATGTCCTAATGGATTCTCAGAGCTGCGAAGTGCTATATAACACCATCGTTGCTGCGAGCCTGCAGTCCCCAGAAGTGCACACATCTGTTCTTTTACATTTGGGGTCACTTACTAGGCAAGTGCAGCCCTCAGTCATGCTTGGGCATTCCCTACAGAGCAGAGCAGGGTATGAAAAGTTCTGTAAGCAGGTTAGGCATATCTTTGGGTTATATCTGAGGTTAATTAATATCTCATAACAAATACAAAGTGGGTACTGTTCCAAGAATGCTGTCTAGTCCTCACTGAAAACCTCCAAGTATGCTGCAAGTATATGGGGATTTTAGGGTAATATCCACTAATTTCAGAAATATGACTCTGTGCAGCACTTGGAGGTTATTTATACTGTCTTTTTAACCATTTAGCTAAAGGGTTGATGTTCCCTACACATTTGATGACAATAAAGAGACAGACTTCTTCAGAGGGAGAATGCATCCACATGCATGAAAAGCCTTCTTTCCACTCATGTCCAATACGCCTATGTATCTCTTAACTGAAACCCACAGTATTGCTTTTCCTCTAATTTGTGTGAATCAGAAGCCAGCGGTATTAACAAGAGAGAAAGAAATCATGTTCAGCCTTTGAAGTGTTCCTCCTTGCAATTAATTTCGTCCCCTTTTTGTTGGTTTTTTTTTTTTTGTAAATCATAATCTCTTGGATCAAAATAGGAAGATAGTGACTTATAGTATCCCTCTCCTTTGAAGTTCCTTTTAGAATACTATTCTGGCATGAAACAAAGGCATAATTCAAAATTTGACTGGGTTTTGCTGTCATATATTTTTTAAAATGTCCTTTAAAGTGCAATGACAGTTTATTTAAAATGGGGCTCTAAAAATTACTATTAACTTACCACTTCAATATACTTTCACATAAAATATTGAAGAGAACCTGAAAAAAAAAAAAAGCCAGATGATTGTTTGGCTGCATTTGTAGGCTCGTTTCAGCCTATCCTGTGACTCAGCTGTTAGCTATACTCCATGCTTTTTTCTGTGGGTATTTTTTGTCGGCCTTGCTCTTCTCTTAGCACATTTGCCCAGAATGTCTTCTTTGTCTTTACAGCCACAGCAGTGAGAGAACTTTGTTTCCAGGATGTTTCTCAAAAGAAAATACAGGGATATTGGATGCAGCTCTTTCCAAATGGTAAAAATTTAAAATTTCTTATAAGTGTGCTGGTTTTAAAAGACAGGGTAGGAATCTATTGTTCTTCAAGGGAAAAAACACTATCTCCTACCAATTCAACTCTACTGGAAAGAAATATTTAGTGATAACTAGTGTGCTGTGGTTTTTCTTCAGTTTATACAGAGGATTTTGGGTATTACATTTCCAAAATAACCACTAAATCTATTCAATATCCATTCCTAGAAATATAAAAAATCCATCACCGGAAAATGCTTAATAAGGCCGAATATAAGGAGAGTCTCAGAGTAAGAAAGCAATACATAAGTAAGAGCCTTCAGATGTCTGTGCTGTAGCCAGTGTAACTGGAATAATAAATGGGGAAGAGTATTACTGCATACTCCATTAGTCTACCCCAAACCCAGAGGTGTTTAATAAGCTTAGCACCAGTAGTACATAGTCACCAGACATTTCTTCTCCAGAAAATATGGCTTGGCATCAGACCTCTAATCTGGAAGTCCTTTGCTATCTACTAAATGTACAGCATGGATAAATACAACAGACTTGCAACACTATCTCATTTTCAGGAACTTCCCCAGAGATCATCCCTCAAAGCTGTGTCCCACAACTCACCTAATGATTTCGTCTCAGGTTCTGGGACAACCTAAGCTATTCTAGCATCATGTTTTATATTGAAATTAATGGACCTCTTGCAACAAATAACACATTTTATTGGGTTTGTGTTTGCTCAGATAATATTATTAACAACTGTCACAAAAAAAAACCTTGAAAAAAGGTCAATAATCTGAAGTAAAATGTGACAGTACATAATTGGAATTGCAGATAACAAAACAATTATCTTACAGAAAATGTCCCCCCTCCTTAAGAAACAGATAATATAAAATTTAGATTCCAGTTGTATCAGTTAAATTGCTGACTTTATAATCCCTGTTCACAATGGAAAATTACATTCCCTTGAAAAACCTAATTACCATTTCCGAGCATTTCCCCTAGCTCCTAAGACTTATATCAAACTCTAACAAAAGATGGAATTGCCATAGCAACAGCCAATCTGATTGTTTTTTATTTCTGTTTTTTGTTTTCTCACTCAGAAGCCCACATAATAAACCCATTTCATCAAATGACCAGCCATGGGAGACTGAAGCCAACGCTTTTAGAGAAGACACTGCTTTTCTACTAGAGCAATATGTTGAAAGTAGAGAAAACAGCAAATGCATGTCATGATTACAGCCCAACTGCACTCTGAAACTTCCAACAGGATGAATCTTTGTCATCACTGAAGTATCCAACCACACAATTTTGCTGCAGAAAAAAAAAACATTTTTTAGTATTGGTTTTACAAGCTTTACTCCCCATCAGGAGATCTTCATTGGTCTACTGGCCTCTCATATAGTATGACATTGTGGCTCAGAAAAGTCAGTGTTAAAAACCAGTTTCTTGGCATGGAAACAACCTTTCACCTATATTCACTTAGGCAAGTTATGCCCTAAGAACACAGTAAATTCTCATCACCAAACATAACTGAATGGCAAAACCATGTTTAATTTCTGAAAGGAATGAAATAAACTGTGGAAACTGATGAATTGCTAAAAAGGGCTCTAAGGACTCCTTACATAGAGAAAGCAATTAAATGTTTGAGCTATACAGTACGTAACTCTTATTCTGCCTTTATTGCCACTAAAAGTACTTTTGATGAAAATATATTCTTAAATTGTACACATGTTGAGCGAAGAAACTTCAAAATCTGAAAGTTCTGGGGTTTCACTCATGGAAAATCACACTCTTGCCTTAGCATATGAGAAAAAGGTTCACTAGTCATTTATTGAAAAGCTGCCATTCACCACTCAGAAATGATACAGTGAAATTCTAAGAATATTATTGTCTTCACCTGTCTTAAATTCTGTATATTTTTTTCCATGCAGAACTCTTTGCAAGCCTATTTACATTACTTCCAATGTACTCCCTACAAGCCCACTCTCTCCTTTCATTTATATCATGTCCAAGAACATGGCAGTTGTAAGCTTGTTCTTCAGTGCAGGACAAATGAGGCACTGTAGAGCAATATTTCAAAAATGTCAGCTTATATAGCATATAGCATGCTATGATTTAACTGGCCATATCAGTCATCTCTGCAATTTAAAGGCTGTACTGGTTTCAGTTTAGCTGACAACACATAAAAAGTTTCTGTGACCTATTCCTGAGGTTTTGACTCATGGTAGTGGAATGAGGAGTGAGAAATGAAATGCTTAACAGTGTATTCATCCTTTGCCAATTACCTGCAATCAAAGTCACTCAGCAGTACCTATGCAAGATATTGCTTTTGGATTCTTCTAAAGCATAGCCGCCCAACCAAGCTTTTGCTATTTCTGTTCTTAAACACACATGGTGGTAATACAACTTGTGGTTAACAAAATAATAATAATTTTTAATGTCTCCAAAATCCAGATAAAAATGGAATAAACTTCCAAAAAAATCCTAGTTTTACAAGTAGAGCAGCAGGACAAAAGCACTAGCATATGCCTAATCCATCAAATGTTAATGGCTGGTTCAATAATATCAGGAGGAGAAATGGCTTTCATAGATATTGAAAAACTTTCCAAAGCAGAAACAATGTGGTATTTTACCTTTCATTGCAAATTTTGTTTTTACTGGATATTCCAGAGATCAGCTTATGTATTTGGGCAGTGCTACTCAATGGATATTTTTTTATGTCAGAAAACTGACACAAGTCATAAGACGAAAAATTAAACAAGATTTTTTTGACTCCAGAAAGGTTTCAGCTTCATCCTTCATCCCTTCTGCTCGCAAAACCACACATACCAAACTCCAGTTCCTTCTCTTTCAAAAATGGATTGAAAGAACCTCTTCCATCATCATTCCTTTCAGTAGAATGAAGGAAAAGCATTCTCTCAATCCATCTTTCATTAGAAAACAGGTAAAACATACCAATGAAACAAAGCAACACCTAAAAAAAATATTCACTAGAGGTCTCTGCAGTGACCTGACTGGCAAAACAGTCCCAGAAGCCCCAGTGGTTGTCTTCCTTCCCTTTTTACTCCGCTTGCTCCCCCCCCCTTGCATTTAGGATGCCTCAGGCTTTTGTCTGAATTGGAGTTCTGTTTGCTGACTGTCGCCTCATCTGGACTCCTGCAGCTTTCATTTTGAGCCATATCTCATGCTGCCGAGGATCCAGGCTGAAAATGAAAGGCTGGATTATAGGTTAACAGGCCCTGTTAGAAAGCTGCAAAAATCTTTCTCTTGCAAACATGGAAAAGCTGCATCAAAAGCTTCTACATATACATATGGATGTCTAATTTCCCTTTTTAGGTATGTTGTATATCTAATTTCCCTTTTTAGGTATGCTTTATATACTTTTTAGTTATCTGCATACTGATTAAAAATAGCTGTGCAGTTTCTAGTCTAACTACTTAGAAGAAGTATTTTTATAAAATATATCTTATTCTATGACTTCCTGCCACAGAGAAGTTCTAGCCCTTAAGGGCAAACACAGAACTTTAATAAAATTTACATTTAAAACTAAATATCCTAATTATGTGGTTCCTTAAAGCCACTTGGGCAATAGATGCAGAATTTGTTTCACCAAGATCAAACATTCTTTGCTGAATCACCTTATAAGGCAATCTGTATGTGTATTCGGTACTTGTTTCTTTAAAAAAAAATTAAGTAGCATTTATGATACCTTTTTGCAAATCACAGTTGTAGTTTCAATTAATAAATGTAAATATTTTAGATCAGAGATGAATAATTGCATTATACTTCATTCCTAATTTACATGTAGAAGTACTTGATAGCTATTAATGGGGTATTTATTACACTGTATAGTACATATACTACTAAATACACCAAACGATACACATTATTTTTTTTTAATCTAATTTTCCCTTCGCTTAAGCGGATGGCAAAACTTCATGTACCTCGGTAAATGCAGAAACATGACCAAAGTCTATTTCTCTTACATGCAATAGAACCCCCCATACTATCCAAAATAAGCAATGGAAAGAAGAATATGCTGTACACTGTAGATAATTCAAGAGTAGTGTGAGAATTTGTAATAGGTAAAGAGATGCTATGACTTCACCTTATACAGTAACTTTTAAAATCACTGTGTTTCTACTGAAAAGAGATCCAATATCCCTGATACACAGTGCCATCTCCAGCAAATGCACCTGCCTCTGAAGACCTTGGTGACAGTTTACAATTCCCAAGAAGCCAACTGTCTGGCACCTTGTTCTTACTGAACATGCATTGCTATTCTGGACTGGCACTGCTGAATTAAATTTGTCCCATGTGTTTTCTACAGTCTTTAATGAACGTGAACTGCCTGGAAGGAAAACCTTTGGGAGCACAAAGCAAACGAAGGAACAAACTTCTAATCAAAGAATCTAAGTATGCTCAGAGCTTTGTTGTGGACGGGGAGCTGAGGGTTCTTATCATCCCACAGGAATAAGTAAATATGGTGGAAGGTGAAAAACTTGCAACCAGAAAGTCAAAATCACCCATTCTCAACAATCAGGTTTTATAATGCATACCGTGTAAAGAACAATTTACTAATAATGGCTAATTTGTAAGAAGAAATTATCTATGTTCTGAAATTAAAACCCCAATTAAAACTATATTAAATTTTGAGATGTATGGAGCTTTAGTCTGAATGATAGGTTTAAAAAGTGAATTAATGGCTTACTGATATCATTCCCTTCAAACAATATCAGAAATTGCTTTCCCCTCTTCATGTAAAGATTTTAAAAGAAATTACATTTTACAAATTCAGACAGAAAAAATACCCATGTAAGGGAAACTCTTGAATTTCCAAAATGTGTGTCAATTTTTTTTTGTGAATTAATCATTACAAATCACAGCCAACACATTTGGAAATCCTGTTGCTTAACCAATGTTTTGCAGTTATTTTCTTAAGTTTAAAATATTGGTGTGAGAACATGTTTTGTGAATGTTTTATACATCCAAACCCCATTTTGCAACAGTTTTTACTGAGGAGAAAAGAAAGACATAATTTCTTTATCTGAGTAGGTAATTCATATGGGGAGGATTGCATACAATGGTGGAAACCTCATAGCACACCTAGAATAGCATGTAGTATCCCCAGGTGATCTTCAGATTTGCAAAACAGTACTCAAAGTTGAGATTTCTGTATCTTTACAGAGAATTTATTTTCACACTAACACTCTGCTGGATAAGATCTATTCAGATAAGAAAACATTCCCAGATACAGCTCCTAGAAAGGGCTATAGGCACACAGCATGATTTATCAAAAGATGTAAGTACCCTTGAAATAAAAGGCATGTGTTCAACTCTGCAAGAGCACGCCTGCTCCAAAGCCAGTTAGCTCTGCAGTACAACCTGAGTACTCAAGTGTTCTGCAAAAGAACTCTTTTGAAACCCCATGGCACGATTCTAGGTCATGTCAAGGTCTTTGCACTGTCTCATGAACATATCAGAACAGGCTCTGTGCAAAGCAGGATACCTCTGCACTGTTAATGATAATGCTGACAGCTTACGTATGTATCTAAATGATAGTTTAATTGGTCAATTTTAAGCTAGGTAGGAAATTTCAAAATGTGTAGCTGTAATAACAGCTACAAACTGGAGACCATTTTGTGCCATAAAAAGCACCTAGTAAATAAAATCAACACCTAACTTGTCATTCTGTGTTGACCCTTGGCAGCAATAGCCAAACTAACTAATTTATAACTGATTTCATTGTGTTCAGAAGACCATCACTGCTACCATGCAAACATGCAACTGTTGCATGACAAATTTCTACTTGTCCTGGCAAGCAGAATGGTATGGAGGCTGCAAGTGCAATGTGCATTTAAAGCTAACCCAACGTTCATGCTGGGGCATGGGGCAGGGAAGTAGCATTATATTTGCCTGCCTAATTTAAGACATAATCTGAGGGGGGAAACAGACCTTGTACAGGTTTTTCCTATAAACAGGTTTATAGATTTACATCAACTCATTCTCTTCCAGTCCCAATGAAAATGCAGAAATTATGAATGCCCATTCTGCTCGTGGAATAATACCATGAATAGTCTTTGCATTCCATTTTTATTAACTCATTGTTTTGGACCATTATTGAAATTTCTTAAAATCTAGAAATGGGACCAGGAGAGCAGAGTTAATTTGTACTCTATTAAAAAACATTTTAAAAATGAACAGCATAAAGATTCATTGAACTAATAACAAAATACAGATATCTTGTTGAGAAACAGCATTACACAACAAAATTTTCTGCATCTTATATTATTTTAATAAACATATCAAAGGGAGAAAATATCTAATATTTTTGCTGCTGGATAACAGTTCTTGTTCACTTTTGTATTTTATGTAATTACTCCATAGCTGAGAAACTCAGCTAAACCATTTTTAAAATATATCACATGATTAAAATATTTGGGACCTCTTTGATGTATACTCTCAAGATGGGTCTACCTGCCAGACTCACTAGTTTATTTTTATAACACTTGAAATCCAGCATCTTCTATCGATGGAAAATAATGAAATTTTGAATGTGAGCAGGAAGTCACTTTTCTTGAGATACTGTGAATATGTTCACTTGAAATAAATTTCATTTTCTGTAACCGTTCTAGATTTAATGTTGTAAGATGCTGAGCACCTTCCTTTGTTGTAGACTATACCCAAAATGTTTTTTTCCAAAATTGTGTATACAAACTGTTTTTCTTACAAGATCTTTTCTGTTAGCAAGTTATCCCCACTTCAAGAAAGCTGTTGGCGTGGGAGGTGTTGGACCAGATGCCCTCCCAGAGTCTTTCTAATGTGAAACACTTTATGATTCTATTTAAGGCCAGCCAAGTTCTGACACGAAACAGCATACTGTCACAGCACTCTTCAAGCTATCAAGCTGCAACAAGGCCTTTTATCATCTCATACTAACACACTCTTCATCCCAGTCCCTCTGCTGCTTCCTCCTCACTCAGGGCATACTCTCCTCTTACTTCTTCCTCTGCTCATCTCCTTCTTCCTTGGCTGCTCCCCTCTTCAATGACTCTCAACCCCTCAACTTAACCAGCCACAGCTGCACCTTATCTACATCCACCATCCCACTGCCCCTGAAGCCAGCCCACAGTTGTATAGTATCAATGATAATTAACCCATCTGCATTCTTCTAGAGCATACCACTAGATTTGGTGTTACTCGATACAGTGGTACAAAACAACCCCAGGATATCAACAGTTAATGACTGGAAGATATCCTTCTAAGCACTCAGGCAACAGAGAAGTGATCAGGCCCAGCCTTAGAGATGGGATCTGCTGCAGTTTAGATACAAATATGCAATTCCTAAGTCTCAGCAACTGAAATTTATGTCTTTGGGATTCATTTGGACAAATTTGGATTTCAGAATTATATAATTAAATGGAAGAATATCGTATGTCAAATCACAAGTAATCCATCTGAAACCTTTGGTCTACATTTATTTTCTATTGGGATTTTGGGCCCAATTTCGCTTATCTGTCATCCCTCTTTAGCATCTACTTTACAACTGAGACTTAAAGCATCAATTATCATACCACAGTCTTCTGAGATCTGCATTGCTGGTGATTACAAGAGATCCAAAGGGCAAGGAAAAAGTTCTCTACTGACTCTCTGGCTCCTGCTTGAAAAATGTAAATACAGAAAAACAAAGGACCTGGCTTTAAGCCCATTATGCTCATCAGGAGAAAGCCTATTAATTGAAGTGTCTGCGAAGACTGAGATGTCAATGGGAAATTACATCTGACTGGTTAAAAAGCCTTCCAGTCCTCCCTTACTTGTTCTCTTTTTGTTTGTTACCTTTTCATCCTCTTTCTTCCCTTTCTTTTCCCATTTTTTTCTCTTCTTCATTGTCGTGAATAAGTAGTAACTCCATTCAGTTCAGTGACCTTGAAAAGGTCTAGATCCAGGTTGGTTTGGTACAACTTTAAATTAATGACTACACTGCTGTGAGCCCATGTTTGTCTGCCCTGTGCAGAGGACATACCTCCAGTTCATGGGCTCTCCCAGAGCGTGGAACAGTCTACCCAGGGAAAAGATGAAAGCAATTTATAATTCAGGTGGCTGCAACACTAGTACTTATCATATATGACAAGGAATAACTGTGTCTGGAAAGAGGCAAAATGAATGATCTAATGAAGTATTTCCATTCCTGATAAATATCAGACAATCAAGTAAATTATTCTCCCTTTCTGAAGTATTACTTATATTATTCTTCAAAACAAAACCTAAGTAATTCTACTACTGTTGGGGGGGTGGGTTGCAAATGGAAACAATAAAAAAGCATGGTGAAATGCAAACAAACAATGCTGTAAAGTATAGCGCTAGGAAATACAGAAGTAAGAAGTATGATTTGACTGGCAAGCATTGATGCACAGTGAAAGAATAGATTTCTATTATCTTTCAGTCTGCCTTGCACTGTTATCTCCTACAAAGAAATAGATTGCCAATAAAGCTAATTACTGATCAGTTCCAGGAACTTACCAGTTGCAGTTGAAGTGGGCCTCTGACTGCTAATGGCAGGTTCCTGACTGGATTAATTTTGCAGGAGTTCCTATTGACATTGTTATTGGTCTCATGCTATGGATAACATTTTACTGGTATTAGCAATAGTAATTGGCACAGCTCTTCCTTTAGGTGAACACAACTATACAATTTCTAGGATTTGATCTAACACAGATATCCCTGTACAGTGCTGCTTTCTGCTGGGTAGCTGCAGCCTTCTGCCACTGAGCTAACTCTGGGCAAATGCTAAATCTTTTTTATCAAACGTTACATTTTTCAGATGACTCTGAAATGTTCCACTTATGGGAGACTTTAACATGGGTGAAAGAATCCAGAGCAGGTGGATACTACCAAAAAAGAAGCTCCTGTCTGTAGAGGCTTTGAACAGTATCACAGACAAAAAAAAGGAATTGTAATGTATAGTTTAATAATGGTCCATCACATACTCCCCTACACACACTCTCTCTCTCATTAACCTTTTCAAAATGATTTTGCAGATTTTTCTGACCACATGCCAAAAATAAAACCAAATAAATAAAAACAGATTAGCAACTCCAAGAGGTATAGCCAAAGGGAATAGATAAAAAAAGTGTTTGCTCTCCTACTGAGTCTTCCAAAATCTTGTCTTTAAATAGTATCTGTTTAATAATAATATTAAAATAAAATAAAACAAAACTATCTACGTGAAATATAAGATGCAAGCCATTTTCTTCTATGTTGTGTGTATGATTTGCATTCTGTTTAAGAATTACTGGTGGTGGCTCTCCCAGAAACTTCTGAATTAAAGAAAATTGTGAGATTTTAAATAAATAGACTAAAACAGAACAAAAACCTAAGAAAAAACAAAACCAACCAACCAACCAAAAGAAGCTCCTGCTTGGACAAAGCAGCTATACTAACACAGCTAAGGATGATGTATTAACCATGTATTAAGGGTATCATCCTCTTCAGTATCTTGAGCAACAGCAGGGAATTACTAGGTTTCTGCTAGCTCCACGTAAATAACTGCCTGCCATTGGAAAACCACTTATATTTGACAGGCTTCACAAGCACACTGGGACTGGGACTCAAGTACATTAAAATGGGCAAAACAGCAATCAGTCCTACCCTGAATTGATTCTGGGCGCAAAGTATTTCCAGTTCTTTTCTTCTCCAAGCTCTAAAGTTACAGTATACACAGATAACCAAAGGAGAAACTTCCCGGTACCTTTGGGATTTTGATGATAAAATGAAAAAGAAAAGCTTGGCTTTCTTCCTGGATTTTGGTATGTTAGTCACAGTAAAAAAAAATCATCACTTTCCCCTGGAAAAAGAGGTGGGCTTCTCGCCCAGTGGGTCACAGGTATACATTTGACCTTTTCACAGAGTAATCAAATGCAAAATAAACCACACTTTTATCTCCTTTTCCCCTTGGATTTTTTTTACATTGTCAATTGCTGTATCCTCCAGCAAAATTACAGTTAAACAGATGACAATTTAAAATGCCTCTCCATAAAATGCCAGCAAAGCCCATCATCACATCTCCATAGGTTTTAAATGATTTGGAGTTTACAGTCAAAACTGCATTTTCCAGTTCAGTGAATCCTTTCGCTGACTATTGCGCCAACATCCTTGTTGTTTCCCATTACTGAACAGAAAATCACCATGTGACTCATAATAATTTGGATTTAATTGCAAAGATACTACTTTGGTCCAAACGGATAATATGGGAGGGAGGTGCAGGGGATTATTCCCTTTTTCTGAAGCCATGATACAATTTCTCTGAAACATTTTCAAATCTCCAGCACAACATGTTCACCCTAACTCTGAAGGTACTTACTAGATTTCCTCTAATCTAAAATATTCCTGGGGTTTCTCTCTTGTGATGTTATTGCCTAATAAATGGTGTGGAAACTTGGAATCTTTCATAAAAGCTCCAACAACATGAAAATAGTTTCCATAATGAATAGATTTCTCTAACTCCCTCTGTATAAATGTTTTAATCATGAAAAACAGAATGGAGTTCTCATGGGGCTGTTATTTAAAATAATAAAGAAAAATATTTCCATCTATTTTGCAATTATGAAATATGGCTTGGTGCTTTGTTTACAATGGGCAAGCAGAAAGTTATTTTACTGAAAGAACTGACATCTTGTGTGGATTTTTTGAGAGGAAGTGTGTTTGTGAAATCTTCATTTTTCTGACAGTCTGAAAAATGATATTGTTCTCAGTCTTCATCTTGATATTATTTGTAAGGGGATAGCCAGCATTTGAAGAAAGAACTTTTCCACGTAAGATTCCTCACATGTATTTGAAGCAGATGAATAGCTTATATGAACAGGAAGATTCTGTCAAATGCAGTATTCTCCCATAGCTTCATGCTATTGCTATCTCTAGAATGATGATAGAGAGGATAGGGCATCAGTGTGAATTTCTCATTTTCCACTTCCACATTTTGAAACACTGAAAATGGAAGGAATATATAAAGGCAACCAAGTTTGCCGGTACTGTTCAACATCTAAATACCATGGATCTTGGCTCTACCTACAAACAGTACTGCAACAATAAAATTTCACTCCAGCTGCACATCCTGCATTTATTAGCAATTAACACCATTTTGATTTCCAGCTTCTTCTATTCCTTTTTACATATACAACATGTACCACACAAGCATTTCAGTTTAATCTTCTAGTGTGACTCGTAAGTATGGATATGATGAGAGGTTCAGGACTCCATAGGAAAAAAAAAACCAAACCCTGGGATTTTATTTTGTGTATAATTAAGCAATGAAAACATTAATAAAATTGGTTTTATAATTTTGTTGCCCGTCTAATACTGGAAACACAAGTAGGGAAAGTAACAATAGCCTTACTGACACATGTAGCTCCCTGTGACCGCAAAGGCCCAGAGAAGTATGGTAATAAAGTTATGGATGATAACTTTATTAAACTATAGATAGGCTTGCATGGGAAGAAGTAAATTGAATGGAATCTTTACGTAAAATAAGTATTCAATAGAGCCTTGATTTTGGGTGAATGTTATTTTTTATGTTAGAGTAATTTGCCCTGAATATAGCAACACAATTAAATTTCAAGGAATTGTTTAAAAAGTTTTTAAGATTCTCCTGAATCACTCAGCAAACAGATTGGAACATGGGGTAAGCAACAACAAAAAGAGGACAAATTCAATGTACAATGGAAACCAAAAAATTGCCTAGGGAAAAAAACCCAAACACCTTAAAAAACTGTTTAATTTGACAGTCGAAAACATTTTTCTATTAATTAAAAGCTTAGTGAGAGCAGAAGCATTGCCCAATAAGTTCAAGTAAGTAAAAATTTTAAAAGTAAACTTTTCTAACCACAGCTACAAAACCATCAAACCCCAAGAGCACTATGGGATCTGATATTGTCCTTAAGTTATGTCAAATACAACGATACACATATACTGCAAATGAATCAAGCATCTACCAAGCCAGGGATCATTTAATACTATCATATTCTAGGAATATTTTGTATCTGTTTATCTCTATTTTAGGGCCTATTAATAGGGCCTTTCTAAAATGTATGAACATTTTCTCATACATTTTCTCCTTGAAAGTACATTTCCTTATTCAAACACATTAGTATATTTTAGTTGATTGTGACTATACTCTTATGGAAGAGACTTACACAATATCATTCAGAAAATCATAATTTTCCATGGTGTCTTATCCTTTTGAATTTTCAACTAAAGTTCATCTAAGAATAAAGGGTTATATTAGGCATAATTTTAAAACTCACAGAAAGAAAGGTCTTTTTTTAATAAGAGACATACATTTTTAATAATAATGTATGTGGAGGCCTACTGGTTTTATTTCTACTAGGTTGCATAAGATGTTCCCATTGGAGTAGGATATTGATCTCCTAACTCCTGCTGACGTGTTGCATGTTACTATATTGACAGAAAATGCTGCAGGAGAAAATACTCAGGAATGTCTGAGCTAATGATTCTGAAGAGCTCCACAAGGACCTATTATAGCAAAGCAATTGGATAATATGATGACCAGATCACATTGAATGTAGAAAATTGCAAGGTAGTGCACATTGGAAAGAACAATTTAAACTTCTGAATTAGTTATACGATCCCACTGAAAAAAAATAAAATATGAAGGACTCATCAAGGAGAACTGAATAAAGACATTTGTTCAATATGCAGCCAGTACCTAAAAAATCATTATAAGACATTAAGTAGCATTAAGAAGGAAATACAGAATACTACTAAAGCTATAATGCTAATATCTAAATCACTTATGAATCTTCACTTTCAATATTACATGCAGGCGTGTGATCTCATCCCCAAAAAATGATCCAGTAGAAACAGAATAAAGAAAAAATATAACTGTGCCTTAGAGACAGGTAGAGACTATCATAGGACCTTTCCTCATGTTAAGAAGCTCAAGAAAAAGTGTCAGGGGTAGAGAAACTTAAGACTCCAAAATGGTTCCCAACCTTTATAGGAATATTCAAAAGAAAGAGGCAAAGAAGCTTTCACTGTACGTAAAGGGCCAGTTTGGTAGGGGAAAAAGATACAAAGAGACTATTCCAGAAAAATTGAAAATACGACAAGTAGGAACATCAGCAGATTTTCTAATCCATCCCTCAGGCTCTGTCAAAATTTACTGAGTCTATCCCTCAGCCCCTAAAATGCAGGTGTGTATTTCATGCTTGCTCATGACTTGTATTTCGCACCAGTCACAGGGTGCTAACATGACGGTAGTGATGGTTTAGGCCAGGGACATGCAATCCTCCCACTGAAGCCAACATGGAGAGAGGATTCCATTGCTCCTAGGTCTGCAAAATCTGCTACATTTGGACCTTTGGGTAAGGTCATGGCTTGGACGCTTAGATACAAGTCGATCAAAAGCAGACTACTAAGTTATGAAATGTTAAAAAAAGGCCCAATTAGTATGCCCTGCAATGTCAAAACAAGTAGCATGCACGTACCAATATTTTAAATACTTTATTTGTATACACACCATATTGACTAGCGCTACAAGATATTACCAAAGCAAAGAGTCTGGTAAAACTTTAAAAAGCAACA
>JAVJGJ010000047.1:98747842-98833121 GCA_035590215.1 Microhierax caerulescens
TGTTGCTTTTTAAAGTTTTACCAGACTCTTTGCTTTGGTAATATCTTGTAGCGCTAGTCAATATGGTGTGTATACAACAGCTTCCACCCAAACTGTAACAATAATTATTTCTTTACACACACATGGATGTCCTCTGAAGTTTTTATAATCCTCTGTTACATATATTTTGCACATACTAAGTTTTGGGACACATTGATGACTGATGGAATTAAGCAATCCCCATTGTCAGAGTTCAAGAAATGTTCATATAAGCATATAGTCTTATTTATAATAATTCCATAAAGGCCTTGCTCCTAGCATTAAAATGCTGCATAACAATACATTAAAGCTATGCAGGACATGTGGCTTCTACTTATGATATTTTTGTGTAATAAGAATCAGTTATGAAAAGTCCATGTACAGAGCAGTATGCAGGTATGAAGTCACAATATGTGATCCATTTTGCGCAACATGGATTTCACTGAAGACTAACCCTACCTGGCAGAAGAGCTATGAGGAATGAAAAGGTTCAACACCAATATGACTCTAAAAAGTGATTTATAGAACTGATTACAGAAAATAATCATCTTTACTAGATAGCTAGCATGTTTCCCTCTTTCTCCAAAACCAACCCTGAACAAATGCTACTTCAAAAATAATTCTAATAGGACTTTTCAATGAAGGCAGGATGAAAAAAACTATTTTCATGCTTGCTAATTTAATTTAGGTAAAGTACACATCATTGTTAGATGTGGTTCAAACCAAAACCACTTTGAACTTCTTCAAAGCTTGTCTATTTAATCCTCTAAATACATCCACCACCAAACACATAGCATGACTGCATTTCCAAAGAATGTAAGATGTTTATAATGCATTTGTTGTTATACAACAATTAACACCACCCTGTAACAGCATGTAGCCTTTCCATAGACTGTGATGTTGCTCAACAGAATAGCTTTTGCCAAAATTATTAGTCTACAAAGTATCATCTTCCTACCCAATAGTACATGGGAGGCAAAGCTGCTGTTATTTTAGATATATAGATTGTACTCTTCTCATTAAAAAAAAAAATCACATAAAAAGACAAACCTGTGTTATGAATATAGTTATATATTTATTATTTTTAAAACAGTGGCACTAATAGAAATTATAGAAAATATAGCCCTAATTCTTCTGCGCTGCTTACAGAAATTTAAAAAATCAGGTAATACTTAGTGTGCCATACATATGGCTACATTTCTACACTTTCATGAAGACATGTATCTATAGCTAGCTAGATCTTTGCTTTTTGAAAGGGCCTATAACCAGCTGGCCAAGTTACATTGAATCTGAAAAGCAAGAAAATAGTGAACTATTGTTTCACAATTAAAAGCATAGCTAGTATTTTCAGCATTCACTTAGATGCAGTTTTGTTACTAAGTATCAATTCTGTGATGGCTCATATAAATCAATAAGTATATTTCTACCACTCTACTTGATCATGTCTCACAATGGCATATCTCAATTACAACAGCTATTTTCAGTGCTTCAGCAGAAATCTCTATTTGAAGGAAAGTGGGAACAACAAAAATTCAGTATTTCAGCAGTCTGTTACAGAAATTCCAAGTATCTAGCGATCATAAACTTACTTTTAGAAATTACACTTTTGGAAAACAGATACTGGGAGGATACAACAGAAACCACAAGCTGAACACCTCCAGATTAGTCCAACATCAGAGAATGAAAATTACAGTCTCACACAGCTGTGTTTGCAGACAGGAACAGAAAATACCCTTAAACCAATTGCACAAAAAGAGAAAAATCCCTGCCTGTCTCAAAGAAACTTGGTTTCCCCAAAGGAGATTGCAATGCAGAAGCAAGTAGAGCTGGAAAAGACAAGAGCTCAAACAGGCTTCACTGTTAAAACCTTCAAGAAATCTCCACTAAATCTTCACCTGGCAGTCTTTACTCTAGCAAGTCAAAAGTGACCTTACCTAAATCAGGGCTAAATAAAAAGAAACAAAATTGTTTTATTGACAGTGCTCTTCAGTAAAGCTCACAAAATAAAATACTTATGAACCACTGGAAAAGAATTACAGACAAATACATCTGGAAATAAAATGATATTTTCAGGCTCCTGAAAATAGGGAGGACAAGATGATGCATAAGACATTTTGAGTATATGACTTTTCTGGAACAAAGAGTAGGAAAACAAAAAATTATCTTTGTTTTCCAGCCAAGGAACTACTTGGTGCAACATTGCATGAAAATGTGAAAAGAAATGAGCACCATTATGGAAATGTATTCATGCCTGGCTTCCTACAGAATGCTTGGAGTTAATGAGCAACTGGCATTCTAAAGTCACTGTTCATCCTATCAATTGTAATTATTTTATTATTACCTGGGTATGTGTTGCATCTACTTATCAGATGTTTAGAAAGTAGTATCTCTGCATCCTGGAAGACTTTTACATTTTTGTGTAATGTGAGTTGTGCCTATTACAAACAAGCCCTAAATAACAACTAGATCTTCAAGCACCCTTGGGTAAAAACTTTCAAGTAGAAACCCTTCCTTCCCCCGATCTCTCTTCAATATCCATATCATATATATGGCCAAATTTTCAGCTCAAAAGGTACAGAGAAGGGAAAACTTGTAGTTTTGGGAGCTGGGACCTAACACGCGACTAACAGTAAGAACAGGCTTTTCTGTTACCTGGTATTTAACACAGTCAGTTATATCATTGTGGAGATTTGAAAGACTGTATGAACAGAACAGAGTCTTTCGTAAAGACATTACTAAATTCATTCGGTCTATATGAAGAAGCCGTTAATACCCTTTTAGACATTATTAAAACAGGACAATGGCACAGACACACATAGTAAAACCAGGCCAAAGGAAGGCTAGCCCAAAATCACCTTGATGCATTGAACTGAAAGAGATTCTGCATATTTTTTAAATGATCATAGACAGTCATGTTCATATGCTACAAAAATGGATGAGAGAAAATGGACTTTAGAGGATTTAAGTGTAGCACTTACAAGAAGGAACTGAAATGTGCATTCAAGACATAAAGCTGTCATGGCCAAAATCTGCAAAATTACGGGTACTTGCAAAATCTTGTTTCTGTTAACAGTCATACTGTTTGAAGTATAAAAGCAGAAGACCATGTATTTGTTAAGGATTTAAAATATTTATTAATATTTAAAGCATTAGGATTGAAAAATGAGAACAGAGTTCTCAGCTTAAAGGTACACTTTAAATAGAGGTTTCCAGCTACATGTATCTCTGCAGAAGAACCATCAGATTCACAACTGGGTAGTTAATTCATTGTAACTTATGGGAAAAGCTTAAACCTAGTATTCTATCAGGCCACAGAAGATATATTTTTTAAAAAAATGCCTTCAAGAGAGATGGAACAAATTATAATCAGCATTTCTGGATAATATTTTTGCTATTCAAAATGTTGGTATCAAACCACTTTCCTCAAAACACATACAGGCTCTGACCTTAGCTCTATGACTATTTCTTGAATATGTTAATTATAATGGCATTATTTCAGCAGGATCATGATAACTCTAAAGAGTTCATTACTTCCTACATACCAAAGTCCCAGCCAATACTTTTCTCCTTTGTTTCTACAACACTTGATGAAGTTGTAAGAAAATGAAGATACACTTATAAAAAGTGTTTTGTCAAAGCTTGTATTGCAATTCTTAATCCATCATATAGAATGTCTAGAGCATTCAGTGGATGGCTGCAGATGGATTTAAAAAAAAACCTAGAAGAATAACAAAGAATCAGATATATTCTGCATACAGAACATGCCTTTTCTATTCTTACTGAGCTGACCTGTTGTTTAACTGAGTTAAATACACTTTTTCAAAAGAATTTCTACCTTGAGCATGTATGTCTCATGCATCTGACCCTTCAAGGTCTTTCTAATTAAAGACAGACTATATCATCATTTGCTAAGTGCACAATGGAGTTAATGTAATTTACCATGGCATTTCTAATACATTACAAGATATTTTACTTGGATTCCACTATGAAAGAGAACTACTGCCAACGTAATGAAATTATTACAGCAATTAACAAAACCACAATTGTATAAAATCCTGACCCTGCAGCAGAAAAACCTGAGTGGCATAGTGGCTAAGAGAAGATAGAGATAGAATTTCCATCAAAGCAGAGAGGCACAAATGCAATCTAGCAAACAAATGGTACGAGGGTTAGGGAACTTGGCATGATTTAAGAGTTTTGTCAGATTTCATATGCAAATTATTTACACACAACGACTGAATAATCACAGTGTGATGTAGAAATAATTTATAAAGTCTCTGCTACTCTGAACCTATAGCCCTCAAAGTATAGAACCTACAAAGAAGGGAATCCCCAGTGGTGAAGAGCTGGCTCCACCAACTTCATGTATCAGTGAGTGGCTGTGGAAGAAACATTGTTGTAAACAGTTCTGGCAACTGAATCATTAGCATGGATGCTTGGCACACAGGTGCAACAAAGGGCAAATAAAATATCACTCAGCACTGTATTTTTATCCTCTTTAGATTCTGAGAAGATTCAGGGAGTAGAACATTCTTTCTGATGCACTTCCAGTAAAATACAGAGGAGAGATAAAAGAGCAGCCGATCTAAAGAATGTTTTAGAAGTTGTAGTTTCTATTTTCTGCACATGAAAACCACCTGCATACGTACATACAAACTGCCCATGTAAATAGTGATACTATTTTTAGCAGCAAGGATTCAGCTGGACATTCTCACATACAGAAACCTTTATTATTTGAGATAAGAGAATTAGCTCTGAAAAAGTAACAGTTGTAATGCAGCCAGTTTCTAAGGGGATTATTATTAACCCATAGAATTATTTATGCATACAGAAACTACATGGAACTATCCCACCACAGGATGATGCAAAATACCTAATTTCTGACATAACATAGTTTAAATGAACTTTCTAGGTGGCTGAACAGGTATACCAAGTACTAGTGCTCTTCAGGCTCTACTGTCACATTACACAAACTGCAGTTTGGACAGTAAGCCATGCTCCAGTACCTTATTGAATGTGACAATCTTTAAAATAATCAGATGGAGAAAATCAGACATTTGATCTTATGTTGACTGCTGAGTAAAAGTATCCCCTTATAGATGGTGCTAGACTTCTTGTTTATAATCCAAATGAGATATTACTTTAAGTCCTTTTGTTAATAAAAAAAAAAAAAAAAAAAGCCAAATCTCACTCTCATTCAAGTGCATATTAAAACCTGAAAAGCTCAGATAAATTTCAAATTGTTGTACAATGTCAAATAATTTAAGCTGTTGAAATGCTTCTTTCTTTTTTTTTTTTCCTCTGCAGAGAACAATTTTCAATGTTGGAAGCCAGCCAAAAAGCTCAGCTTGGCCATATAAAAAACATCTTGAAAAATATCACTTCATAAATTAAATGATGAAAATAAAGCTGGGGAACAAAGAAAAAATATTTCTGTCCCTGTACAATAACCTTTTATGATTCAAGAATTAAATAGAAAAAATAGCCAATAGGAAAAAAATACCCGACTTCTAGAGCATCACTTTAGCTGGATGCAAATATTTTGTTATACACCAAGACCAAGTTTGTGCCACAAGCAAGAATTTGTAACTGCAGAATCTGTGCATGTGAAGAGAGGTATACAGAAACAGATAGGGAACTTGAGTTCCTGGCTGCAAAACCATTACTCAGATGAGAAGGATAAAGCCTAAAGGCTTATATAAAGCCATACAAGCAGAGCATACCTCTGTGCAGTGTGGATTTCATCTCCAGCTATCTATACCTTGTCCACTTCCCAAACACAGACCCAAGGAACACCTGGAGAAGCAGCAGCTAAGGGACTAGTTCTCACAAGGCGGATTTTTTTCCTTATTTTGCTATCTTACCCATCCTACTCCCCTAGTAGAGACTTATTGCAGTAGTGCTTTGACTGGAAGCATTCATGTGGGACAAAAGGTCCCACTACATTCTGCAAGTGGATATGCACATCAGATAGCTTTCGTGTGGCTATCTACTGTATCAATTAAGCAAAATGTGGATGTGACTATGAGTTACACTGCTAGTCACCTATGTTAAACGGAGAAGACTAATAAGATAACATTATTTACTTGCAAAGCTGTGAGAGAGTTTAAAGAAGCATTTCTGCTTTTATTCTTAAATTGCATCAGAACTATATAGCTGCTGGTGTATTTTCTAAAACTGCAACATTTTCCCCTTTACTTACTGTCATATAATATTTATAAGGTACCTCCACCCCCGGGGTGCTTCATAAGCAATTAAAATGCAATCATCATAATAAAGAAATAAATAACCTTAATTAAAACATTGCACAGGAACCTTCCTCAGATGCAGAGCCAGTGGGGAGCTGTCTGTCTTCAAGAGATTTTACGTATCTGTCAGTTAGACTGAGATCCAAATGCAACATCAGGTTTCATGGACATCATCCGGATTTATTATAGTCCCTGAGGGTCATGGATTCATACCCCACCAAACAGATGATACTCAAATGTTAGAATACTTATTTGTTAAATAATATTTTTTTTAATTGCTTTCATTCATTCAATCTTTATTCAAGGCTGTGTTTACCAGCTCCTGGTCATTCCAGGCAAGGAAGAAATATGAAAAATATCCTTCCCCTACCTGTTACCCATCAGTAGGCCTAGATTGTTCTCAATTAAGTTGTTTTAATCCTCAGTTTTGCAGTGTAATGTTCCCTGGAGGGAGCAGGAGACCACACCAAAAGAATACTTCTGGTGTGAAGTACGGTTATGTTCAAAAGCACTACAGAGATCTTCTCTAGGTGCTAAAACTTCAGAACTGAAGGAGATGAAGAAAAAATAATTTATTTATTTAAAGGGATTGGAAACAGAATCACAGTTCTTCCTGGGTCAAAACTCCTATTTGACAATGTAATTAACTCTCCAACTCCAAAGCAATTTTTGTGTGCTTTGCTTAGCTTTTTGTTTAATTTTTTCATATCAATTTATCTATCCTTTTTACATATTTTGATACATATTAAGGAAATTCTGAACAGTTTCTGATTCATAATGCCAAGTCTGTGACTTCCACTTTTAATATACAAGCTTACCTGGCCCAGAACATTTGCCTAATTCATTCTTTCTAGTGTAACACCAGAAAATGTAAACGCTGCCAATTTTGTAGACACAATGGCAACAACCATGACTCTACAATGTCTCTGCTAGAAATACTGACTTGTGGCACTATCCTTTCATACCTTTCAAGAAGAGTCCAGGCCCTTAAAGATGATCATGTGCTCTATTACAACTGTAACAACGATGATGGCTATTTTCAAAGTAGTCAGCCCTTCCACCCAGGACCTTACCTCATGCAGCTGCAAGTTCAATACAAATAGGCAGCAAAATTCTCATGAAGACACAGGACTAAGAGTGCTACTAAAAGATACACCTCATCTAACACAGAGGCATAGAGATAGCACAGATGATTCTTGCCTCAAATAAGCGTATGGTTTCCACAGGTACATGGGAAGAGGTGTATCTCATCTTCTTCCCAAGCCCGCCACCTTTCATTTTGTTTGGATGAAGATAATGCAGCTAAGAGCTAAAATCATACTGCTGTGTTCAGCTAATTCCATGTTTACAATTTACTGTAAGGTTACTGAGCTATATATATTATATATGATGCCTTTCATGTGCTTTGAATATGTTATTTTCTAACTGTATCTGTACCTATTGGTATTCACTGAGGACTATGAGTCTCTCATGTTTAGTACTGAAGCATTTAGATCTGAATAATGCATATTAATTTCAGGAAATCTCTCCAGTTCTCAATAGGTTTCCAATGAGTGAAACACAATGAGACAACATCATTTCCTTCTTTTCCAGGAGGAATTCAAGATCTCTCCTTGCTTAAGGTATGTACTATTTATTTTCAGTTAATTACTGGAGGGGAGTTTATACACTGAGCTTCCACCCTGTTATAAATATGTTTAGAGCATATTATCCTTTTCTGACCTGTCCTTTTGTATTTCAATTCCTCCTCTTTTGAACTAAAGGGAAATGAATTATAAATAGCTAAGAACTGGCAACATACATAAGGACAGAATGAATACAGGACAACATGAATACAGCTATTTTATTGTATAGCTTTGAAACAACAGCTTTGTATGCCATGATCTACTTCATTTGTTGTACAAACAACTGTTCCTTTCACAAGTCTTCCTATGAGATACTTGTCATCTGCCATTGTACTCAGGTAAATACAGCTAAGAACTATATGCTGTTTTCTGACTGATAGCTGCATTTGGCAACTCCTGACATTGCTTTTAGGACAGTTTTACAAATTAAAATAATGTGCTGGATGAATAGAAGGCATTATAGACTCAAGAGGATGTCACATACCTTTGCACATTTTATTTCTGATGTTCATGAGTGCATATGGCATACACTGTCTCCATGTGGGCTGACTGTATCCCCTCTGAAACAGCAATCCAACCCCCCCCAAAAGAAAACCCTCATGTCACCATCCTTATTCTCTATGAGCCTTCCTGTCACCTCAACCTGAAGGAGCTGCAAAGGCTGCAAGCTGTAACCAATCCTCCTTTCTTTGTCTTTGTTGTAAACAGATACAAACATTCTCTTCACTAAAACAAAAAAACCCAACCCTTTTATTCTTGCCTTTTGTCCCTTCTTTCTGAGATTGTGTTTGAATGATCAAAATCAAACTAGTAACACCGATGAATGGACTGCAGTTATTTTATACTACTTCATACTACACAGTTGATCCTTGTTATAACAGAAATAATCAACATATGGTTGCAAGAGGGGAAAAAATATGTTGTATATTGTGCATAATCTACATAGCATAGATGATCATTTCTACACTCTAGAAATTCAGTATGTCAGTAAAAAAAACCACCTTAACATCCACAGCTTTTTCTTTAAAATACAAAATTATTCCAAAAGTAACTCCAAGTGAGTACAAGAGAGCCACACATTTATGAGAAACCTACTATTTGTCTATTGCCAACTGAATAAACATTCCTGAAAGAAGAATTTGTTCTGGATTACCAAAAATTGTAACCTAGATCACATTAAAATTGAGACTAGACTGAAAATATGTAATCCTACTAGATTTTCAAACAGCCAGACTTTGACAGTAGCTTAGACCAGCCTATTCATGTAATTATCTTTGTGAGAGAATGAAAGACAGCTGGAGCTAATTTTGAAATGAAAACATGACTAAAATTCAGTAACTGATATATATGCAATTACATCAAAATAGATCTGATTCTAATGAGAAGGCAGAAGTTCTTTTAACATCTTGAGATGTGAGAGGAAACGTTAAAACTTTAAATTGTATCTTGATACAGATAATATCTTAGGTACGTAAGAGTATATATGTGTATATATGCATATTTATAAGCACTATAAATATGATGGTATATCTGGTGTACAATGCATGTAAAAATGGTCGGTATTTTCATTTCAATTAGGGTATCTGCATGAATAGACATAGGTTAAATGAGAGCATCCATCCTTGCCTTTATTTCTGTGAAAGTTCACAGAGTTACAAGAAGGAGATGCAAGACCCTTTTGACTTGTAAATTCTATCTTAAAGTGCACCTGAAGGTGGGTGTTTTGTTCATCCATAGCCTTGTTTAGATCAGGAAGTTAAAAGGTGAATTTGAAATTCAATAGCTTAAATACACACTCATTTCCTGTGCTAACACATAATTCCTGTATTAACACTAAGTGTACTGAAAAAGTAGAGTGAGGGAGTATGCAGGATAATGTTTCACACAAAGTAAAGAGATGTCCATACTAGGAGAAAGAATGCAAGTACAATTTAAAATTACAGTTACTGCTACAAGCAAGTGGGATAAGAAGAAAATTATCCTCTCTATATTTTAATTGTGTTCAAGCAAGTTTCAACACAGAATAGTTTCAAGATTACCATCTCACAGGGATCTATCTCAGAGTAGACTGAAGAAGGGAGTTTAGATGTAAGAGAGAGAAGCTAAAGGCTCTAATTTTTAAGTAAGATCTAGATCATTTTAGTGACTGAGGTCTTAAATATCTAAATATTTGGGGGGGGTTATATTACAAATATTGTAATGAAGTCTTTATTGCTAATCTAATTGCTAAGTAATTATATGGTGACTAGATTTATGTCATACTTTTAAGTCTTAGAGTTTTTTTTAACATTAATTTCTTGATAAAAATATTGCAAAACCATTTCTAAATCCAAATATAATACTTTTCTTAGTTAGAGGCAAGTGAGTGTAATAATTTCTACATCCCCCATTATTTACATTGTGGAAGCCCCCAGGTGTACCAATTGATTTGAAAATACCAAAACTCTTTCCAGTAGGGCAAGTGCTCCACTGTACCATTTAATTTTACTCATGACAGTTTCTTCTCACATTAAGTATTCATTCATGTAAAGAAGCATCTTACAGTTAATATTAAATCAATGTAAGTTACAAATAATTGCTTCTTAGATCCTTACATAGCTAAGGTTTTTAACTCACATATCAAAACTAGACTAGCCAAACATTGTTGAAAATAAGGTTACCAACTGCTGTTGTTCTGCCCGACACCTACATTTACAGAACTCCAAAGGATGAGTGGAATGCTCTTTTCATATTTTACATCTTTCATTTTAAAGAAGACAAAAAGCATTTTACCTTTCATCCCATGGTTTGTCATAAGTAATTTATTTTCATAAACTGGGAGAATTGCAAAGATTCATCTAAAGACCATCAGAGAAATGATGGATTTAATTTACGCTGTAACTAAATTACTGCAGCTATAAAGTATATAATAAATGAAATAAGAATTCCAAATACATTTTAGTTCACATTTATGTATTGTATTTTGCAATCTAATACTTGAGCCATAGTTTAAGTCCCTATCCAGACAACTATATTACTAAGGTCACTTGTGATACATGCATGTTCATTCATCTCATCTTACCTGGCAAGGACAGATGTTCAGAATGTGTTTTACTGAATTTGTCTCCATTGACCTGAAAGTTGCACTGACTTCCAAAATATATTCTTGCTTAGAAGAATAGCTTCTTTATTCAGACTAAACCCAAACAATTTTGGTTTCAATTCTAACTAATGAAGTCTGTTTTCAAGCACTCATCATGGGAAAGTATCAAAGAAATTTTCTTCATCTGTTTCCCTTGTGAGAGATTTGGTTTAGATCTTGAAGTGTTAAAATAACAAAGTCACAAGAGTCTGGAAAATTACTTTTATGTCTTCTTCATTCTGCTTCCTCCAAGAAGCAAAATGGTGATGAACATAGTTGCAGAAACAGAGCAATAATGGATTTGCACTCACAACATTGTAAGGGGCATACAGCAGTCAGCCTAGAAATATATTAAAAACCAAAGTGACACAGAGGATTAATTTTACCATGCAAGAAAGAAGTCTGATAACTACTGAGTAGTGATGTTGCCCATCCCACCACCCAATAAAAAAAATTAACCAAGTTGTTTTGGGTTTTTTTTCCCATTGTAATTAATAGACTATTTTAATTTAACTGCTGTCAGTACCTTCAGAAGACAGTGAAGTGTAAGGACTAAATTCTGCCTTTGTATTGTTGCTACAGATTGGAAACTAGTGAAGCAGCTAGGGTGTTGATGGCAGTACCCATGATTAAGTTACAATCTGATGATGACTGAGAATCAAAGAATCATTTAGGTTAAAAAAGACTTTTAAGGTCCTTGTGTCCAACTGTAAATCTAAGACTGGCAAGTCCACCACTAAATCATGTCCTTAAGTGGCCTGTCTATATGTCTTTTAAATACCTCCAGGGATGGTGACTCAACCACTTCCTCGGAGCCTGTTCCAGTGCTTGACAACCCTTTCAGTGAAGAAATTTTTCCTAACATCCAATCTAAACCTCCCCTGGTGCAACTTGAGGATGTTTCCTCTTGTCCTATCAATTGTTATTTGGGAGAAGAGACTGACAGCCACCCAGCTACAACCTCCTTTTGTCACACTCCCTGAAAAATGAACCTTTGGGTCCACTCATCTGTAAAACTGCAGACTGCCAAAACACAAGTAACTGTGCAAGTAAAAACTACCATTCCATGAAACAGTTAGGAAAAATCCTATAGTTCTACCAGAAACCAAAACACAGGATTCTGTTTGTAAACAGTCAATGCCATTTTTTAAATGCCTCTCAGAAGGACAAGAATTAAACTGAGGCCTAATGTAACAACTGACCTTACAAAGAAAATTTGCTGTAAACTATTGAACATATAGCAGTTATGGATCACTGTCAGACATGAGGCCAATTTCAGTGGCAAAGTAACTTCCTAAGTGAACACAGTTACAGTCTCTTACTTACATCCAATTACACTAATCTACAAAGATTGAAGCATTTTATATCAAATGACTCATTTTGTAGTAAAACTGAAATCCTCACACAAATTATGTCCTGACAGTTTATAGAAACAGGGAAAACTCTCCCCTGTCTTCCAACAATATAGCTCTGTAACTAGGAGCAGAGCAATTCATTCCCTTGCTCACAGGAAACATGAAGTGGTGACAATACATTGATATGTGTGTGATAGATGGATAGCTACATAAGGAACTGAATCCTACCAAACTACAGCTTTATAGAAATGATCTTTCAAGACAATATGCTGTCTTAGAACACAAAGACAAAATACTGCCCCAAACTGGAAAGCAGAGGGGGGAAGGGGGAGAAGGGAAGAGAGGCTGAAATATAAAACCCTCCAAAAATCGAAGCAGTGGTGCAAACCTGGTGTTTCCTTTAGATATTACCTAAGAATATACTGGAATGACAGAAAACAAGTAACTGCTTGATAAAAGTCAATAATCTTCTCCTTTTGTAACACAGGTACAACACAGCATATTTCTAGTCCATTAGTTTCTCTCTAAAAGCCTTGAACTACATCTCCATATCTATAAATATATGGAGAATATATATAATTAATATCTAAAAGGAGATTTTCTGCAAAAAGATAAGGTAGTGGCATACCAAGTACATAAGAAATATGATTTTTTTTGATAATTTATCTGATATTTTGATAATTTATCAGAATTTATCTGATAAAGAATTACTGGCAGTTACAGTATAAATGAGCAATCAAGATGTCAGATCAAAACAGATATATGTGAGATATGACAAAAAGAACATTTGGCATGTGTTGTAGACATTGAAAGACATGAATAGTTTCTTTATAGGAAATATTATAGCATTAAATTAGGATTTGATTCTAATAATCCACCAAATTCTTCAGAAAATACTTATCTGCTGCTGCAGAATTCTGTTCATCACTAAGCTTTTGGAAAGAAACAACAGCAGAGAGCCTGAAAGCCTGAGTGTGAGGGAGTGATGCTCTTTAAAAGACATGCATTCTGAGCAGCTAGACAGCAGACCACAACAGCCCTTTCACACCTAAAACAGAAGACTCAGACACCTGTGATTAACACGTATGGTACATGAAAGCAAGATCAGTGACTACTCCAGAACAATTAAAAAAATACTTCTAGAAACTCAATAAGAACTGGAAATAAAAAGACTATTTCTGCATTCAAGGGAAAATAAATTGCCTTTCATATTTAAATTATTGCAAGAAGCAAGTGCTTTTCCCTTGTGAAGCCTAATTATGTATATATATTACATATATAAGTTATCCTGTACAGGAATACAGGATATTAAAACTCAGTAGAAGACCATTAGAAGAAAGCACTCAGAACATGAAGGTCAAGGGGAGTGACAAGGATAGAGTTATCCTTGACAGTTGTCTTAAGCAATCCAGCCAACTGAATATCCTCAATAATACTAGCCACAAGGATGTTATTTATCTATAATGCTGTTATTATCTTTGAATTTAATAGACAATGAAGGTTACTCTGAATACTTGTCTGGAGAGCAGTTTTTTTGCAGAAGTAAAGGTGAGTTAGAAAGCAGACACCTTGTACCATAATGGCCTAAAAACATTCACTAAATACTTTGACCAGAGTTCCTTAGTCAAGATAACAGCAAAGCCTGAAGACAACTAATCCTAATTGCCAAATCTTTCTGCTCCTACTGGACTTCAGTAGCCACAAAGACAGGTCAGCATGCCGTGCACTGCAGTCAAACGGATTTGTTCCCAGTCAAACTCCACCTAACTTTGAGAACTAGGAGTCAGATGATTTCATCAGCAATGAACACAGATAACACTCAGGCTGGATAAAGTGGGTTAAATTTCTGTAAGTTGTTTGGGCTCCTGATGCCCTGTAATTACTGGGAGTGCTCTCTCAAATGGAAAATGTCCAGCAGCTACTAAAAACAGCCTTATAACAAACTCAATTGAATTGTCTTGTGGATAGCATGAAATTGAATACACTAAGGTCATTAACCTTCAATACTCAAATTATGTTTTTCTACAATTATGTTTTCTAATCACAGGAACCCTGCATATCAGAGCCAACAATACACACACTACATTACTAAACAAAAGTTGAGGCCACAGGGTTGACTGGCCTTCACATTCAACATTCATAGACAAAAATAGATTATAAAGCAAACATTTTTTGTTTTAGACTACTTCCCCTGCTGATAGACGTAATTCTAAATTTAAGAATTATGCTACTTTGCTTTCTTTGGCATGTTTTGCCCTTAACTATGTAATAAAAATGCTAGTGCAATTCATATTGCATGGTATGTATTAGCTATTTTATTGCTTATGTTATGTTTGGAAAGAAACATATATAAATTCCATTTATCCATCCCCTATGTTGCAGTCTTACAGGATTATAGCTCTTCATTTAAAATTCTGTATATGGGTATAGTTTATAGAGTAATAAATGCTTGAGAGCATTGTATTCTTCCTGATTCCTTTTTCAGAAATTGAGATATCAGTTCTCACCCTGACTTCCAATGCATTTGCACTGAACTTAATTTGTAATCTTTCTTTACATTAGTGTCAGAACTTGTGGTATTTAGTGACTCCTTATAAACTTGGTGCTTGCAGGTAATCTCAGAAGAAAACACACTCCATGGAAACAGTTTGTTTCCTGCACAATACTGTGAGAAACATGCTGCTCTCCTTCATAATTTGATATTTAAAAAATTGTATTGTAATCCAGTTTTACCAACAGTTATCCAACATCATGGGCAAAAGAAATACTGTCAGAACAAATGGCTGAAGATGAAATGAGAAGGACAAAAGGAAGAAATGGTGCAAATCACTGATCATCTTAGATGCCTGCATACTAAAGTTAAAAAACAGGAGGTGGTAAAAATCTTAGCATATGATCAGGGCTGTGAAATAAATGGCAAAGCAGAGATCCAATGATGTAACTCAGTTCAGGAAGATAAATGACAGAAAAAAAAGAAGGTGATGTTAGCTTGCACATGAAGGGTTTGCTCTGAGTCCTGTAAGGTGGATGAACCCACTGAAAGTCTAAGAATGAACAGGAAAAAGAATAGGGGATCATGTCTGGAAAGCTTACTCATGAAACCAAATCAGCAAAATCAGAAAAATCAAGACTTCTGTAGGTCTTTTACAAAATCATTCAAAACAAACTGAGTGGTGGGTATAAAGGGTGTTAGTTGTCCAGATAACTCTTGGGGAACCATGTTTTGTTTAGTCAGCTCTTGAAATGCATTGGTCAAAAAGAACTATGCACAAATACTCTTCAATATTTGTTTCTAATAATAGGAAGCAGCTGCTGGAGGAGGCTGAACTAGAAAGCATCTTGGTCTTCAGTAACCTCATAGGAGGATATAGAGAAAAAAAAGTCCCCGTGAAGGCAGTTGATCACTGGAAGAGGATGCTCAAAGAAGCTGCAAAAGCTCCATTGTTGGAGATACTAAAAATTGGACAAGACCATTATCAACTTGATTTAAGTTGGAGTTGCTTTGAACAGGGGTTTGAACCAGGAGGACCTCCAAACTTCCCATCCACGCTATACTGTTTCTTTGATTCTGTGACACTTTATGTAATGGCAGTGTTCTTAGTCCTCAAAAAAGAAAGGACAAAAAAATACGAATCTACACTGAAACTGAACCTCTGTAAACTTAAGAATTAAATCAATATATACCTCGCTCAAAATCCTACCTCAGTCAGTGACTGAACTATTAACTGAAGTGACTGTATTATTTTTGCATTAGAAGAATTGAAGGTGACTAACAGCACCAATCTTTAACACAAGGGTTGAAGGGAAAGTTCAACCTGCAGCAAAACCACTTCAAGTTAGGCATTAGGAACAACATTTAAGTGAGAGAGGTAGTCAATCAATAAAAAAGAGCAAGTAGATAAGTTGCAGAAGCTCCAACATCGGAGACTGTTTTAAGAACGCATTGGACAACTATATATTCACCCTGTAACATTCACTAACATAACTTAAACCGAATGACTCATCTGCCTCCTCCTGTCTCAGAGACATCCACTCATCAATACGACTAAAAGTAAGATGCTCTTACATTTTCTTTTGAGCACTCCCTTCTGTTTCCTTTACCAGCCACTAAACGTCTCTCATCAGTATTCATATACAGCAGCTATCACTACGGAGTTAGATTTCCCTCTAAAACCCTCACATCCACATTACATCTAAATCTCAATTGAGTTAGAAAGCTCCACTCCACCTCTAAAATTCTGTACATGCTATCTAACCATAGGATCTGGATCTCATTACCTGATATTCATAATACCGTAACCTCCTTTCCACTGGTCCTGATCAATGCAAGCTGGCTCTACTCATACACATTCAGAAAGCTGCTGAAACAGTAATTTTCCAAGTTCATATTACGACAGCTGTCTCTTCACATCCTTCCACTGGCTCCCCTCTTTTATTGCAAGAAATCTGAAAAGATTGGTATGCATTTTCAGAATGTGCACATGTATCTCTACCCTATCAAAGATTTCTACTGAGATGGTGATCTGCCAATGCTGAAATAATTTTAGGCTTACTAAATGAACAGGCAAACAAGTGAAGAGTAAAATAATTTGTGCTTTCTGCCCTGCTGTCCCTTATACTTTGGGCATCTGTTAACATCAACATCTGCATAGCTGCCTCATTACTCTCTTCACATCTCTCTTTGCTTAGGCACCCTTCACAGAACGGTAACATTTGTTAAATTGGTGTTGTGCTAACACAATGGGCTACCAGACTGACTGAAAGCAGCCCACTGATTCTTTATCCCCCCTTTTTGGTCTTCATTTACATCCATTTTATAATATGCTGACTTGTATTTAAGATTTACTTCCTAAGATAAAAGTGCAATTTCTCTTTTCTGTGTGCACAGCACCTAACAAAATGGGCCCCACAGCATAACAAAACTTTTGCTACTACTGCCTGGCTTTTCAAAGGTATTTACATGTCTGAGAATCTGGATCTGAAAATCTGTATTTCCTTTTCTTAGTGTTTAATATTACACAACAAAGACAAGGCCAACTATTTCCTAAATCATTCTTTGTAAATGGGGAAGGTGCTGACTCTCCATCTCCCCTCTGCAAATAATTACACTGTTCTGTACAAGCTATGGTTTTAAACAAAGGTAATCCAAGGTTTCTCTAAGCTTTGGTATTGTAACTGACTGCTGAATTCTCATTATTTACACCATTTGAAGCCTCTTTTGTAAGGACATACAAAGCAAGAATAAATAAACAAGATATCTATGTGGTTGAACCACCAGAGTACGGTAAAGCCAAAATAAACCATTCCTTTAGGCACGTGGCAAAGAGCTCAGTATGTCTTCCTTCAAGAAGTAGGTGTACAATTCTGCTCTTAGATAGAAGCTGGTAGATTTAGTCTACCTGCAGGTCCTATTGCCTATTTCTCATGATGAAGAAAGAATATTACATGAATGATCACTTCCCTCTCTCTCTGCAAGCAGAAAAAGCAGCATATGAATGGTGCACCTGGAATGAAGCATACTGTTGTTTTCATTTCATCATTGCCTGAACCAAGATTAAAATCTGTTTCACAGTGACTTTATTTTGTTAACAGGGTCATTTTTGTAATATCAACCTTTTCTTTAACCTGCCCCATTGCTGCGAAATATATAAAACCTAATTTTATTCAGCTAAATTCTTATGATCTTTTAAAACAAATAAACCAGATGATAAAATGGGATAGAAAAGCACTCAGGTGTACACCAATGACTTAAAAAGGATTCTTCATGGATACAGAGATCTAAGCTATTATATGCCAGTTGAGGGTCAAGGCCTCACTGTTGGTATTCCACAGGGATGCTAGACAAACTTTGCATTAACAGCACTTGCCTTACTGGAAAGGCACTGGAAAGTGTTTTGTTTCTCTTTCCTACGCGTTAAGTATGTGAATGTTAAATTGCAGCTCTCTCCCTAAGTCAGGCTATTTTTAAGAAAACTGAAGGCACTGCAATCAAAGGTCTGCCACTTCATCTAATTTATACCATTATTAGCCCAGACTCAGAATTTCAAAATATTGTAAAGTTGGGGGTTGGGTGTGTGTGTGTGTAAACTAAAAAGGTACTTTATTAAAATACTTGATTCTTTGTATCAAGGGGACATATATAAAATGGTGGCCCTTTTGATATTTAGCAAGTATTATTTAAAGTACTAAATTAGACTGTTTATTTCAACTAAAATACTGTGTAGTGAAATATCACAGCTATCACATCTAAACACAGGGCTTCAGTACATGCAGAATAATAATTTAAAAATGTGCAAAAGTTATTCAGCATGATGGGAAGCATAAGAATTTTTTTTCAGCAACCATTATCTGGCATTCACATCTTTCTCAGTATACAACACCAGAACTTTAATAGGGAAGTACTCAGACTGAAGCTGTCTCATTGTAAAAGAGGTGTGAACATTCTCCAGAAGTCTTTCAACATCTTTTCATAAACAATACAAATGTGATACTCTGTGCCCCTCAAAGTTCATTTTCTTCTCCCTTTGAAGCTATCAGCAGCAAAGATCTTAGAAAATACAGAGGGCTAAAGAACAGTTCATAGGGAACGGTTTCATAGTTTGTTTTTGTCTTTAAACAAATATGCTTTTAATTTTGCATTATCCACAGTTGTATGTCATTTAAGGAGGTGACAGCTCCCTAAAACATTTGGTTGGGTTCTTCTTTAGTGGCATTAAAAATTTAGACCTTTTTCCTCCAAAGGTTGTATGTGTATATACAGACAGTCTCTGCTTCAACTACTCCTGTCCCCTGGGAAGTTAGGCACCTGCCTAAGCCCAAAATGTAACAGTGCCCTTGTACCTTCTGTTTAATGCTTGCCGCTGAATGTCTTGGTTGAGGGACTTTGCTCTGGAAAGCTAGTAGCTTGCTTATGTGGCTGTACTCTTTTTCTTTTCACGCAGTTAAAAAATACGGAAATAAAGTACCTTGACAATCAACCTCAGAGATTGCTTTTGTATCATTCAGATGATAGGGGGTGGGGGGGAACAGTTTCCAAAAACGATAAAATCAGCAGAGGAAAAATGCAACTGTCAAAACTCTAATATGGTTAACCAGGAATATAAATTAAATTAGAATCTATGGAAGTATTTGATAATATTCCTCTAAGCAAGACTTGAAAGGTTTGAAAATCACACTGTCTTTGACTGTGGTCAAACACAATTAATCTTAAATCTGAAAAGAAGAAAAATTTCTTTTTTGGCATCATTCCAAATATATGGTTTTATTTTTATTATTATTATTATTGCTGGCACTTGGCTCTGTAAGGCTATCATTAATTTTTAAAGTCATCACAAATCAGGAAACTTCACATTTATCTACTTCATCAATGAAGAAAAGCTCTCCATATTCAAGCAATTTTAGGACTTTGAGCCATTCTTCTCAACCAGTGTAGTAACCCAGTTATTTGGTGTCGACTAGCATATGCAGTTAAGTTAAGCTGCTTTCTCAGTAGTGGACATTGTTACAAAATACTGCAGAGTGGGGCTGCTGACATGGTCTTCCCTGAATTGAAATGATGGTCTGTATCCTCACCTGACTCCAATTCCTTGGCACCATAGAAATCAGTAGGACAGGTATACATATAAGAAACTCAATAAGACACCTGCACTTCAATCCTTTGGAAGTAGAAAAGAGTTTTAAAGAAACTGTTCATAGGTTGGTTCATCTGCCCCTTAAAGAAGCAGAAGTATGACGGCTTCTCTTTCTTTCTTGCCAAAGCCTTCAAGGAACAATTTTTTAAGTTCTGTTCATCTTTGGGTACTCATTCTAGGGCTGATATAAGTTGTAGCTATTTAACTAATTGCAGTTCATTATCTCTCATATCACAGTATCCAGAATCACAGGATGGTTGGGGTTGAAAGTGACCTCTAAAGATCATCTAGTCCAACCCCCTGCTAAAGTAGGTTCACCTCAGCAGGTTGCATGGAGTTGCATCCAGGCAGGTTCTGAATGTCTCCAGCAAAGGACGCTCCACAACCTTTTGGGGCAGCCTGTTCCAGGGATCTGTCAACCTCAAGGTAAAGAAGTTCTTCCTCAAATTCAGAAGCAACTTCCCGTGTTGCAGTTTGTGCCCGTTGCCCCTTGTCCTGTCACTGGGCACCACTGAAAAGAGCCCGGCCCCATCCTCTTGACATTCACCCTTCAGATATTTGTAGGCATTGATAAGATCGCCTCTTAGCCTTCTCTTCTCACAGCTAAACAGGCCCTGCTCTCAGACATTCCTTATATGGGAGATGCCCCAGTTCCTGGACCACATTGGCCTTCTTGGCCACAGGGCCACTGCTGGCCCATGGACGACTTGCTGTCCTCCAGGGCTCCCAGGTCCTTCACCACAGAGCTGCCCCCCAGCAGGCCAGCCCCAGCCTGTCCTGGTGTGTGGGGCTGTGCCTCCCTGGTGCAGGACCCTACACTGGCCTCTGTTGAACTCCATCAGGTTCCTCTCTGCCCAACTCTCCAGCCTGCCCAGGTCTCACTGAATGGCAGCATAGCCTCCTGGTGAATCAGCCCCTCCTCCCAGTTTTGTATCACCCACAAACTTGCTGAGGACACACTCCATCCCTTCATCCAGGTCACTGATGAATCAAGTTGAACAAGACTGGACCCAGTACTGACCCCTGAGGAACACCACTAGCTACAGGTCCCCAGCTGGACTCTGTGCCATTGATCACAACCCTCTGAGCTCTGCCATCAGCCAGCTCTCAGTCCACCTTGTTGTCCGCTCATCTAACCCGCACTTCCTGAGCTTACCGATGAGGATGTTATGGGAAACAGTGTCAAAAGCTTTGCTGAGGTCAAGTAAACAACATCCACCGCTCCCCTCTCATCTACCCAGCCAGTCATTCGCTACAGGTTGGTCAGGCATGATTTCCCCCTGGTGAATCCATGTTGACTGTTCCTGATAACCTTCTTTTCCTCCACGTGCTTTGAGATGACCCCAGGATGAGCTGTTCCATCACCTTTCCAGGGATGGAGGTGAGGTTGACCAGCCTGTAGTATCCTGGGTCCTCCTTCTTGCCCTTTTTGAAGACTGGAGTGACATTTGCTTTTCTCCTGTCCTCAGGCACCTCTCCTATTCTCCATGACCTTTCAAAGATGATGGAGAGTGGCTGTGATGATCAGTGATTGTTCATCCTATACCAAGTGAATTTGATTCAAAATTCAGAAATGTCCGGAGAAATTCATAACCAACTCCTACCCAAATTATCAAATAGCCTTTCAGTATTACCTAGAAATCATAGAAACTCCAGATTCAAATTTACAGAAAACTCTGGGAAAAAATCAGGAGCTGATATGGATACAAAACCAGGAGTTCAAATAATATATCTCTATTTAGTTAATATATCTCTATTAATATAGGATGGGAAACACAGTAATTGAACTATTTTGTCAGCAGATTGTTGATTCACTGGACAACTAAATTCATTGCCATTCCTTGACATAAAGCAAAAAAACCCCCACATTTGAAAGATTTTCCCTCAGTAGAATTAAGGTATGCAATTAATGAATGCAATTAAGCAATTTACAGGACTCTGTAGTCAGCGTACATAAAAGGAAATGAGCTATTCAGTAAGATGGGAGCGTACATCTATCATTCCAGAACTTTTTCACTCAGAAATCAGGTAAGTGTTTGTAAAAACAAGATCACTCACCACGCTCTCCCCACCCTGCACTACTGTTCCTTTTCTTGGCACCATCTATCTTTGACCAAACCTCAAACTGAGACATAGCTGGATTTAAGTCAGTGGAATAATGACATTTTATATCAGCTGGAAATCCTATTACAGACATCAATGTGGCAGTATGATGTGTATGATGTGGCAGTGTTTGCCATCAGACAATCATATGAAATATACAGCTTTTTTTTTTTATCTAATGACAAGACTTATTTATAGATACTTGGCATAGTAATTAAGCCAATAAATTTCATTTTGCATTGTAGAAGTAGCTGCATTATTCAAAATGCATTTCATAGCCTGTTGGCCCTCAGAAATTTGTTTTCCTGTCTTTTGATCAGTACCAGGCAAAAGAAAGATGGAACTAATCCAACTACATCGGATGGAACCAGTGTACCTGAGAAGTTGAAGGCCTGGCCACCTAAGTGCATAGCTTGGTTCTGATGAAAATGTGCAATGTAGCAAATTCTTCTTCAATCAATATTGCCCCTTTTGCTTGCTTTTTTGGTATCAGATACATTCTTTTGGCTTCTGAAACTGCACTCTCATCTATGTCCTCCTTTATCTCATTTATTTTATACTTTTCTCCTTTCATGACATTATGTCTTCCACCTTCATTTAGTGGTTTCTAACTTCCACACCCATGCTATCTCCCCAATCCCCTCCCTCTTTTTCAAGATCCAGTGTCCATGCAGAGAACAATGAAAGATTTTAAGATCCAAAAAGAATTTACAATCATGTAATCTGACACTGAGATTAAAAAAAATAAATAAATCTTCTAGGTATTACAGCACAATCCTTGAATCTAGCCCCAAATTTGTGGTTGAATGAAATTAAGTTGTTAAAGAAATCTAATGCTGATTGAAAAAATTTGAGTGATGCAAAATCTAACATCCTAGGAAATGTAGTTCTGATGTATTTATGTTCCTGGAACAGGGTCCAAGTTTATCATCAGTCACTCTAAAAGACATTTATAAGCATACATGCTCAAGGTCATGAGAGAGAAAGATATATTCACAAGTCTGGGCTTTTGCAAACACAAAAAACCTGATGTATAAAACTTGCAAAAGCTCCTTTTGGAAGGCTTAAAATAACTGGTGCAGTCTCCTTTGCAGAACCTCCCTTTTTTTCTGAACTTATTCAGCGAGTTATTAAAACTCCAGAAGAGGTTTTGGGGTTCAAACCAAATCTTGTACTGTCAAGTTAAAGAAGCTGCATTAACACAGGATTACACTTTCTTTAGAAAGTTTATGATGTGAACTGTGTAATTGAAATAATCCTACTTTTTCTTTTTGAAGATTTTTATAGGAGAGAATTTTTTACTTCTGTTTTCAAAGAAAAGCATTTATCTTTGTTACATCTTTTATTATATTCAGTGAAATTTCTAGTGTCTATTGATATTTTTCAAAAAGTTCTTCACAAGTAGCTTTTATTTTTCTTTAATCCACATTGTTATGAAACACACATTTGTTTGCAAAGTAAGTACATATCTTAGTGGAAGATTTAGGAGTTGCTCCTTTAAGATTCACCTTCTCCTTTTGGATATAATCTATACAGCTATATGAATAGTAGATTTAGAAACATGATGCAGTATAACATTTTTCCACAAACATCAGGATTTTTGAGTCAAAATATGAGCAAAATGGATATTCAGCTATTATTTTTATCTTAATTCAAGTATGTTAACACACTTTTTCTTGAAAGAAGTGGATATATAAAAGAATGTAGTTTCCTAAAGAATTTTGAAATGTGATGAAAATGGTGCCATGTGTGACACTATACTTTAATTTTTGTCCCTCCCCCACAATATGTAGAAGAGATATTTACATCCAGACTGTCCTTTTCCTCTGCAAAAGTGGAAATACAAACAAGAAAGTCCTTGTCATATTCCAAGGCAAGATGTAATTTCTGATACTGTTAAGGTTTGGATTTCTTCAGTTTTCAGGATAATTTGGATCTCCAGGAATTATTCCTGCATGAAGACAGGAAGGCCTATAAAGTGAAGGCTGTGGATTGCCAGCATTTCTAACTGTACCAGCTTTGCAGAAAAAAACATGGATGAGTGATTTTTACCTACATGTGTACCCTGATGTTTCATTAATGTTGGTACTAGATAAAAATGGAGAAAAACAAGAGCTGTTGAAACTACATCCAAAGTGCATGTGTTTTATCTCAGGACCAAACACCTGGAAGAGCAGCTCAAATCCAAATATTACATAACTTCATAATTCTTTATAACTTCATTACCCAGTATATTCTGTCACCCAGTAAAGACATGTGTCAGCAAACATCTCTGAACTGCATTTAAAATTTTACGATCTTCCAAATTTATTCCATGTTTCAAGTTCAAATCTATTTAAAATATATTCTTTTAAAATGCTTAGATAAAGCATTATAGCAAAATAAAATAATGACTGAACAGAAAGAATAAAACAAAAACAAGTAACACACACAAATTATTTCTTTCATCAAAAGCAAATACATATTTACAATACAAATACATATTTACAACAGACTACTGAAGATTTAAATGGTAGGGTTCTGCAGTTTGAGTAGTGTAAATTATTATGTAGACTTTTAAGATACAAAAATGAAGAATACAATAGTCTCCTCATTGGTGGTGTTATGAGTCTAGGAGAGAATCATGTACTAAGAAAAATAATTCTTCAGAGCACTTAATGTCTTTCTGCTTTGGTTTCTCCTTTACACTTTTAGTTTGTTTCCTACTCTTTTCTGTCAATACTACCACTTACTATTCAGCTTCACAAGCCAGCTTCACTGATTCAAAGGAAGAGTGTAACAATAATATTTCTCATTTTCTATCTTTCCTAGCAAACACAAGGATTCTTTAAAGTGAAAATATGGGTACACATTAGATATGGGTATTTTGACTCTATTTTCACACTGGCTCCAATAGTTACACCAATTCAACATTGTTCTAAGAAATCTGATTAAAAAGATAGTTAGACTTCTAAGTCACCTAGAAAATTGTTTAATATTTTACTTGGTGTTTAATTAAATTATCACAAGCCAAGTAGAAAGCAAGGCACTCCTCTACTATGCTATGGCCTGGAGTGCATCTCTGAACAAATCAGCTCCGATCTGTAATAGGAAAATGTGGTTTTGAGAACAGCAAGCACACAGCTGCTTAACCATATAGGAATGTAGCTGCATGAAGCTCTGTTAATACCCACTTCTCACCTCCTCACTTACATCCAAATGTGCCTTGGGGCAGGCTCCCACTTCCACCTTTGCTCCACTGCAGCCTCCTATTCTTATCATCCTTTTGTCCTCTTGAGAGCTCTAGCAGGTCACCTAGTCACATGACCTTGAACACTGACAAGCATCCTGCCAAATTTACCAATTCTTGCACAGCTTATTTTAGACAAATGTTAGATGTCTCTGGTAACCACGTTATATGCATCACTAACTGGAAAAATCAGTCAAACAATATTATGTCCTGTCCACAGAGCTGGAGTCCCACAGTGATGTTATTGGTCTGCAGGGGATATATACTGCTTTTTCAGTCACTCACTATGTGTAACTTTATACATTAATACGATTTGATCCTCTTCATTCTTTTTTTTTCTGTAGCAAAACTTAAAAGAAAGATAGGTGGGACCCAATATACAGAATTCTATTATTTGAAAAAACTAGATTATAAATTATGCATGTGACAGATAATGAAGATCAAGCCTATAAAAGAAATTAAACAGCTAGATTAATATCAGAAGCATGAACATGTCTAAACCTATTCTCTTTAACCAATAAACTTACTGATAGGTTTCAAGTTGACAAAGAAATAATTTATGTACCACATACACAAGGGCCAAGTACTTCCTCTGTTGAATTTGTCATGGATATAAGTAAATTCCCCATCCATTAGCACAGAATTGGAGAGGGGAACATTTTAGCACAGACATGATTGCTTACTACACCCATTTTTCACCAGTTTGTTTTAAATAACAAGACAAAAAAAGACTCCAATTCTTCTCCCATGATGACAATAGAAACATGCTATAAGAGAGCAACCTGAACATTTAGCATAAGAAAATTTCCCTAAGGTGTGACTAACTAAATAGGTAGCTCCTTGAACCTCATCAAAATTCACGACTGCACTGAAATACAAAATCAGAACCTGCTACCAAGCACATAGCCTCTACCCAACCATCACTGAAGAAAAAGCATGCTCAGTTCTGTTGCTCATTCCCTGTGGGCTTCAGGCACTGAATCCCATCTGTGCTGTCATCATTGGTCTGTGAGCTGAAATCTTAGCCTGTTACTCTGCTTTCACACCCTTCTGAAAGTGCTTCATGCCTAAGGAGACTCTTCATATGGAACATACAATTGCCTGTGCTCAGAAAAACAAACCATACCATTTAAACACCATTCTATGTTGCAGGCTGACCAAAGACATGTTGGACTTTGAAATGATGAATCCAAACACTGCAGCATTCTCTCCAGGGTAGCAAGCTACTTTGTGTTAATGCCATTGCCCTAAACTGCAACAGGAGGACAACAGAAAGACAGCCTCATTTCCTTAGCACATCCTGCAGAGAACTCTGGAATGCAATTCCCATAAGGCACTGCCACATTGCCAAGAGAAGGAACTTGGAGAGATTTGTTTCTGAAACTAAGCATCTGACTTTGCTGTTTAGGAGATATGAATACCCTCCTCAGTGCTCCTGATGCACTAAGGAAGCCCTGTCATTATACCCCAAAGCAGAGGCACTTCAGTTGTGTCCAATTCATTTGCAATCTGTTCAGGTATTGTAAAGGAAAAGCACAGCTCATTGCTACCTGAGCGCTGGACACAAACTGACCCTTAACCTAGAAACTACAGTTAGTTTCTTCTATCATCTGTGTACACAATATAAGTGCAGCAGGAAGAACAGGTGTTGCCCTTACTTCCAATTTCTCTTCCATGAGGAATAATTTTCAAAGGAAACGCTGAATGTTTGAAGTAGCCTTGGGCTTTTCATTAGCAGATGCATGAGAATGAAGTGACAGACTTTAGGGAGGATGGGGAAATAAAGTAGTATTTTGAATGTTTCCTTCACTGTTAGATATCAGTAGTGTTTATTCTAACGTATCACCTAATCTAAAGTCATGTCAATGAAAAGGCTTCACCAGAGACTGCAACAAATTGTTTACTCAATAAAGGTCATTCAATTGGTGCTGTTAATCATTTAGTTCCATTGTGAACATAAGCCCAGCTCTGATATTTAACAACGGAAAGCTAGGTAGGGTTACTGTTTCCAAGACTAGTCTCATTGCCAGACAGAATTCTAATAAAATTGTTTTCAAGATGCAGTGTGAAACGTTTCTTCTGATTTAAAGACAGTATGTTTTTTGACAGGTCTGAGCTATGCATTTTGTGGCTTTATTTATATTAAGAATAAAGTGACAATTTGCTGTTTAAAAATACATTGAAAAAAACGTTTATGGGATATTTGCCTGTTGAAGGCAATATAAAAGGTCTTTAAAACAATAGAAAACACTTTGCCTGCTTTGGTTTTGTTTGAAACTGCTCTGGGGAGTTAGGTTGCTCTTCTCATTGCAGCTTGCTTTCTTTGTGTGGAGCAGAAGCTTTGTACAAGAAGTTTAGCCCTTGTGATTGCAAAGACAGGTTTCTAATGTACTTGAGATACCAGCAGGTATTAAAGATTGTACCTCACAGCAAGCACTTTGCATTCTTTTCCAAGTGATTTGTAGCACCTGTGCTTCCTACCACAGAGAAAATAATGACAGACTTCAGTTTTCCAGTTGCCAGAAGACATCTTCCTTCATCTGTTGACCCCAAGCTTTTTCCTCTACCTTTACCATATGTGATGTTCATCACACAGCACAGTTTTGGTTTTTTGTTTGTTTGTTTTTTTTTTTTAAAACAAAACAAAACAAAAATAGAAGACTGAATTAGGAGCTAAGGGGATGAAGCAGACAGCAGTCAGATTTATGGTGTGGAGCAATACCTAAATGAATGCAAAGAAATGTCTGGCTGTTGCAATGCCTCTGTTTGAGCAGGAGTGAAGAGCCCTGCTAATGCTATCTGGTTCTCTTACTACTCCTTTGGCATGCACTGAAAGATGCTGAAAGGTGGAATTGGATGGGAATGAAGCCTGGAAAGGAGCAAAAATGAAGTCTGTAGAAGGAAAGGGCAGCATGGCAAACAACTTTTCAGAAATCAAGTAATGGTTATGCATTATGTCCCTTCTTTTGAAGTCTTCAAGACATTTTCAGTAAAGTCTACTTCTAGTATCTCATGCAGTTGTGAAATGCCTCTGTGCATACTGCAGAGAAGCTGTGGCTCCAGATACAGGGCATACACAAGTAGAATTGCTGTGTACAAATGGAGCTGTCATGTTTCCCAGACACAAGTACTATGGACACACTGCAGCTTGTAGTGCATGTTCCATAAATCCAGTATATCTCACATGGATCAGATCCACTGCATTTGAGCGGATGGAATCATAGAATCATCTAGTTTGGAAAAGACCTTTAAGTTCCTCAAGTCCAACTGTAAACCTAACACTGCCAAGTCCACCACTAAACCATGTCCCTAAGTGCCTCGTCTACAGTCTTTTAAACACCTCCAGGGATGGTGACTCCACCACTTCCCTAGGCAGCCTGTTCCAGTGCTTGACAACTCTTTCAGTGCAGACATATCCAATCTAAATCTCCCCTGGTGCAACTTGAAGCCATTTCCTCTCATCCTACTGCTTGTTGCTTGGGAGAAGAGACGAACACCCACCTGCCTACAACCTCCTTTCAGGTAGGTGTAGAGAGCCATGAAGTCTCCCTTCAGCCTCCTTTTCTCCAGCCAACTCCCATTCCCTCAGCTACTCCTCATAAGACTTGTGCTCTAGACTGTCCACCAGCTGCATTGCTCTTTGGATGCGCTTCAGCACCTCACTGTCTTTCTTGTAGTGAGTGGCCCAAAACCAATAATCTGTACAACAGATGCATGTTGATTTGACACTTTCTACAACAACAAATTCAGTGCACAGGCACAGTGGAACTGCTTAGCATGTGCACAGTGGGCAATCCTCAGCATGCATCACTATACAATAGTCAGACCTACCTGATAAGAACTTGTACCACTTGACATCGTGGAGATACTCCCCAGTCCCAAACTTCCAGAAGCTCACAATATCACAACCACATTTCTTATGCTATAAAGAACATGCTCTGTTTACAGATACATATACATATTCACAACTCATAAACTGAAGCCACTCCAAATGTCGAGACTCAAAGTAGCAATGAACACACCACAAAACACTTCACAAGTGACATCTCTGCTGTATGCACTACAGACAAGGGTTTTTTTTCCTTCCTCCCATTCTCTCTGGTCACAGTTCATTGCTACAAAACTCCTGAAGTAAGATGAGTTGTGGCATGAACCTGGAATGTAATCACATACCTTTACACCTTCAATCTAAAGTACTCCCAGAAGAGTTACTGTAATGGCATGCCTCACGTTTCAGAGAAAAATTAAGTAGACCTCTTCTCGTATTATAGCCCATTGGTCTAATTTCAGCAATGCCACAACATAGCTTTGGTGTGTTTAAATAACCTGCAACTTAAATCTGACCACAAAGCCTTTCTTCATTCAAGTCACTTATTAAGTTACATGTTTAAAGAAGTAAATAGAGCTCCACTGTTCTCCAGCCATTCCTATTATGCAATGGTTTTCTAATCTCTCTGTGTGCCAGTCAGTTATTGCCTCAGGACATTCAGAATTTGCTGCAGTTATAAAAAAAGAAACATCATTTGGTTTCAACGCATATCTCATATATAGAATTTAAGCACAATAAACAATGACGTGTTAAAAAAACCTCCCAGCCCAATAGCCCAAGAAGTTTTTTTTGAAACTATATACACTGACTTCACAAATATGCCACATTAATGGTTTAGAGATAAAATTCTACATCATGTGGTTGCCAGATTCAGCTCACACATGCAGAATTAATGCAGCAGCGAAGTAACTACATGCTCTTTCTAATAACATGATTTCTATGGAAAATACCTAAGATTCTTAATTTATTTCAGCAATTTCTGCACTACCCAGATTCATTTCTTCAAATTATATACTGTTCAGCAGGACAAATAATACAGCAGCACTCCTCAACAGTGAGCACTTCTAGTTACACAACTAAAACTGGAGGGATCAACGAAAACCTTAATTTCCAGCTAGATGAAAAGGACCTTCCTCTGGAAGGTAGGAGATCACAGCATCTAAGCCTCTATAGGGATCTATTCAGAGCTCAAATCAGAGATTCAAAGGTACATGCTAAGAACTCCTGAGAAGCTTTCTAGGATTTATCTTCTTAACGCTGGGATTCAACATACTATCTGCTGTGCCCCTGTTGGGACTTCTACTGCTAGACTAGCAACATGGGCATTTCTGAACAACCTCCTTCTCACAGGATATTAACATAATTTCTTTTGCATTTGATCAAGTCAGAAAACAATCTATGTGACTGTCTTTATACCCCCTAAAAGGAAAACTACTTCTGTATGAAAATATGAGAATGACACCAACCACAAGAAAAAAATGGCGGGAAGGGATTAGCCCCTTATATATCAAAGTAAATACTGACATGGTTAAGGACATTGCTAAATTGATATATTAATGAAATGCAGCCATTTGCATTGTTGAATAAAGGTTATTCTAAAAAGAGACAAATATGGCATCTTACAGTATTGTCACCACAAACTCTTAAGCCTCTTATCCTGATGATGCAATCAATCCATTACTTTAAATGTCTAACTTCTCTAGGCACTACAGGGCGAGGGTCACACTTGACCCTCACAGGCAGAATACTGAATAACAGAGATGACAGCTACCTAAAGGAATGATGAAGAATGGCTATATTTTATAACTGATCACCCTTGAGATCTCAGGTGCCTCTCTGAATCAGACATCTAAAATGAAGCAATAGTTCATTTCAACCTCATCTGTGTATAGCTGAGTACATCTGGAGAGAGAAGACTCTTATTTTTAGCTTGCTGTAAGAGAGGAGGTGTCCTAATCACTGATTTAAAGAATCATGATCCTTATAGTTCTTTCTCTCTGGTCCCATAATCCACATGCTCTCTGCTGAATGACATCCTAGTTCTCCCCAGACAGTTGCAGAAGGTCTGAGCCCAGCCTTCCCTACAGCCTCCTGGTCGGGGCGCCCTTCTGGGAAACAAAACATGCAGGATCTAATTGCTGTAGGCTAAAGAAGCCAGTGAACCCACTCAGGTATCAACCATTTGGATTGGGTCCATTTCCACCATCTGTTTTTGAAGAAAATTTTGTTCAGATTTAGGATGCCTAATTTGCATATCCAGATCAGGATAAGCTATTGAGACACTTGGCTCTTCCAAGAAGGCAGGTGTTCTGGGTGTGCACAATACAACACGAAAGTATTCAGGAAATTTCACTCCTGTGTTGTTGAATTTCACACTCCCACTAGCACAGGAAGGTTTTGTAAAGAGTACTCTTAAGTGATTTTTAAAATTATTAGGTGCAGTCTTCAGACTATTTCTTCTATATTCATCCCTTCTTACACAACACTGTAGTTTTGTAGCTCTACGCTGAACCAATAAAGAGCACAGCAACAGCAACTGCTTGGCATTAATATCTCTCAGTTTTGCTGTTTATTTGGACATTTCCCTTTCACCCCACTTTTCTAGTGAACAAGATTAGTTGTTGTTCAGCATTGTGACCACATACAGTATTAATCCAATTGGCCTGGAAACAAATGACCTTAAAACTGCAAAATCTGAGATTTCCTTCCCAGTTCAGTGATAATAAAAGGGATGTTCAAGAACCCTCTTCTTGCTAGGATTATAAGTCATTGTGGAATTCTCAATTAAAACTCAATTCAGACTTCTGACAAACTAAGGTCCGCTTCAAAGCTTGTTTCAAACTTTGAACGCAGAAATGTTACCAAGTGACTTGCTGTAAAGATTAAAGTTTATCTTGTCTGACATACTGAAGCCATGAAGGTGAGGAGTTTGGTTCTGATTATGAATTGCGTTGTTCTGAACCCATTTCCTATAGCTTATGTTGAAACACTTAATGTGTCCTTGCATTACAAGTTACAAACATAAATTAAATTAAAGTAATAGACAGGTGTGGAGGCAGAAGATTCCAGACTACTATTTCCATTCTAAATAACAGACTGCAAAAACCTTCCTGCATAAGGGTATCTAATTCTTTCATATAAAAATCAGAACACCTACCAGTTATTGAAGATTGTAAAGAAAAGACCTATTCTTAATGAAACCAATGCAAAAGTATCTATGAATTTAATGGAAGGTGTATATGGTTCTCAAAACCAGTTAGTGTTATGCTTTTCAAATTACATTATCTATGAGTGACAGGCAAAACAGTACACTAAAACTTTAGGTTTTATTTATCTGTCTCCTCTGTATTTTGTCTTGAACCATCTTCCAAAACTGTCTCAATTCTTTTAAAAGCTTGATTATAGCTAGAAGCATGTAACTTCTGAACTAATACTTTCTTAATTCTTGTGTATGTAATTTCTCTCCTTTTCTCCCACCTCCTCACACAACCCCATTTTCATGAGGTCTTGCTGTCCTCTAGTGGCAAAGAACTATGACATGTAAAGTTATGGGGGCGTTTAAAATTAGACATCCCTTCCTTCATTACGATTTTCATCATCTCTGCTCCGGGTAATTTTCAGGTCTCTCAGCAAATGGATTCTTGAAAGAAGCTGATGATTTGAGCTTGACGACTGTAGTGAAGTTACTGAGTGAAACACAGCAAGTTCAATAGCTATTTGAACTTAGAACCATACCCCAAAGTTGAATTCGTTAAACATTTTGTTATTTGAATTGTTTTGCAACTACCCACCTATATGTTGTATTATTTTTAGCTTGAAAAGAAAAAGCAGATGCATTATATACTCTCATAATTGTGTCAATAGAAATAAATTATCTTAAGACTTTAGGTGGGATTTTCAGCATGTTTCTTCAGATTTCAGTTGTACAGTTCTACTTATAAAGCTTGTTTATAACAAAGTCATGGTTATGAATGTAAACTTCTAACCTGTTGAGTTAATAATGAATCAGTTTCTTAGTTACTCTGTCTCTTGTACTCACAATATACCTCAAATTAGTCCAACCCCAGTTCTGCAATTTCATGTCAGGTCACAGAAAGACTGTGCAAGGCATAAGGCAGTCATAATGATGGATACAGCCCCAGCCATGCTAGGTCATGTGAAAAAGGGAAGATGACCTCTGCCTCCCCACCATCTAGATGACATACCCTTAGCTGCACGCAGCTCCAGAGCCCTATACACTAGTCATAGTGGCTGGTGAATCAAGGAACTGCTGCCACTTAGCATGAAGGTCTCAGAGGACAGAAGCAGGTGCCTCTCATGCAGATGAACAAAATGCAGGTGCTGCAACAGTGCAGAGACAACAAAGTAATTCTCATGCTCTGAGCTAAGATCTGGCAGTTTCAGGCTTTTATGGAACAACCAGAGTACCATATACAACACAGATCATCTCTGTTGAAAAATTCCCCCTGACCTCACTGTTTTACATCAGGCCTCATGCTATATAAAAGAAAGCTGAATAAGTAGATCAGTCATTTGGCTTATTCAGGCTTGCACTTCCTGAGCAAGGTAGAGTACGGGGGAAAGCCAACAAGTTAATAAAAAACAGCCCAACAGCAGGCAACATCTTAGAGCAAAGTCTTCATCGTCACTAAAAAGAGGGAAGCAGAATCATATATAATCCAGGACAAAGCAAATCTTTTCAAAATTACCATACTACATCTTTTCATTGCGTGTCTTCAATATAACTCTCTTAACCATGTTCCGTCAGATACAGATATTTTTGAATAATGGAGATCATAAAGAATTATCAACTTGATTCAGTGCAGGCACAAACAATTTAATAGTGATTTATGAAGGGCTTCTAACAGACTTTGCTTATGCCTGTGGTATATAGCCATGTCACTCCAGCATCTGAGTTAACAAAAAGGATGTGTAGAAGTTTGGTCTGCTGCCTTTCATTCAAAGCATCTTCTGCTTTCAGGTCATTATCAACATTCATTCTAACCACACCAACTCTTATTTTTAATGGACAGTCAATCTGTGGCAACCTATCACTTTCAAATCTTCCTCAGTTTCCTCTAATCTTGCTGCATTCTGACCTTGTACACTAAATTCTACAGGAATACAGAGGCAATAACATTCCAGATGTATTATTTTATAAAATGAACATCTGCTAACTTTGAGCTGAACCATAATAATCTTTGTAAAAAACCAACCTCCTTTCAGAGGGCCATTTCCTGCAGCTGTACTTTTCTCTGTGGCACAGATCCTTAGATCCATAATTTTGTTTGTCAACAATCATCACCAACTCCTAAAATAAAATAAAGTCAAGAGAAAGAAACCTCAACAATAAATCATGTAGTAATATAGTGGCTATATCAAAGACAAAAGCAATACGCCTACAGATGCCACATAGATGTTTTTAAACTGTAGCCCAGCAGATTTTAAGTATCAGCAAATGAAGTATTTAGAATGTTTGCACAAAATTGTCTATGCCATAAAACACAAAGGTCCATGGGCTTCTAAGTAATACATACAACAAAAAAACCCAAACATATTCTCTGTAGGAGGAAAACATTGGCAGAGCAGTTGTTCCATGATGGATCAGGAGTATAGATTGTATACTGACCCCAAAGGGGTAGGTAGAAGAATAAATTTGTTAAGAGGATCAGCCATGTGCTGTATTCCTCATTATGTGGATTCAGGGATGGAAAGCAGTCTGGTTCTGTTACAGCTGAAGTCAGGAAGGAGCTTTACAAAGTACAGGTCCTCATCTGACAAATACATCTGTACTGCGTCTGGTGAGATAGAACTGATTTTATTCATACCAGCTTGTACAGTGCTTTGTTTTAGATTTGTGACTAAATCAGTGTTGATAACAGACTTGTTTAGCTACTATAGAGTGTAGAAGAATGTAGATGGGTTAATTAGCATTGATACTATACAACTGTGGGCTGGCTTCAGGGGAGGTGGGTTGGTCAATGTAGATCAGGTGCAGCTGTGGCTGTGTTGAGAGTAAGAGAAGAGAGAGTATGCCCTGAGTGAAGGGAAAAAGCAGAAGAGAGAGGAAGAAGTAAGAGAGGAGAAACAATGCCCCGAGTGAGGAGGAGAAATGAGGAGAAGGCAGCAGAGGGACTGGGATGGAGAGTGTGCCAGGATGAGATGGTAAAAGACCTTGTTGCAGCCTGATAGTTTGGAGAGTGCTGTGACAGCAGAGCAGTGCTTGCAAAGCATTTTTGCTTCTCACTCTGCCCATCAGCAAATAGGCTGAGGGTGGGAAAAAGTTGAGAGGGGACACAGCCAGGACAAATGATCCAAACTGAGTAAAGGCATATTCCATGCCATATAACATGATGCTCAACAATAAAACTTGGGGGTGGTCTCTCCAAAGTAGCTGTTCCCCAGAGATTGAATTAGAATAGCTGAGCATTGGTCTGCTGGTAGGAGATTGTGAGTGACCACCTCTGCGTCACTTGCTGTTTGTTTTGGGTTTTTTTTTCTTTTCTCTCTTTCCTTCACTAGTTAAACTGTCACTATTTTGACCCACAAGGTTTTCTCACTTTTGCTCTTCCAACTCTCTTCCCCATCCCACTGGTCTGGAATACTGAGTGAGCAACTGGTGGATGCTTAGTTGCTTACCAGGGTTAAGCCACTGAATCTCACACATGGATTGTCTTAATAACCTTTCTAAATTAGGTAAATAATAACAATGTTAAACATGAAGCTTCTCAAGTATCCCAAATGTATTTACTGACCAGTGGAACTTTACGGCACGATTCACCCAGCATCAATGTCCTCAATGGACTAAGGATTGGGCTGCCCTAACTGAAGCTTAAAACAGTAACATAACATTACAAAGCAGTTTATAAAGAACTTGATATTATATTTTCTCCAGCAATTAATTTTCTGGGTTGATTCATTTTTGAAAGTTAAGACAGCTCATCCTCAAATACTCTGAGAATCATTTCCAACATCTGGGCAATGAACAGTTGGATTTCTTTCTGAATTGTCCTAGTCAGAGATTTAAAGCAATTTTTGTTAGTTTAAAAATTAGATATTGAAGCAAGCTGATCTAATATCTACACATTAGGAAAAGCAATCCATGAAGCAACAGGAAAGTAGTGTAATTTTTCTGTTTAGAAAGGGTTGTGTGAATATGGTCTCTACTATCCATAAAAATTCTGTACTTCACCCAAAAGCAGCATTAGAGAAACAGCATTTACAGTTCTTCCAATCTATTTGTTAATGTCGAGTGGACTATTAGAAGAAATCCAGGAGCTCTACAATACTACACTTTTTTATTCTAGGCTTGAAGCTTGGAGATTTTGACTTTCATGAACTCAGAATATGAGAACAATTCAGCTCAAGCACCAGCATGAACATACTTTTAATTATTCCCAGAGCCCAAACAGCAGTTAAGTGGAGAAACAGCCTGATACCAACATGCAAATGGAGAAATCAAGAGCCCCGCTTTGTTACAGAATTACAGGCTTATTTGCCGTATCACCTAATACTGTGCAGGCTATATTATAGTCAATATTAGGAAAAACACTGTAGCATCCTTCCTCTTCCCACAATTGTCACATATTCTGTATATGTCTTTTTCACTGAAAAGGAGTTTAACCAGAATAGATTCACCAACATAACCATAAATGATATTCAGGCAAGAAATTACTTTTTTTTTTTTCATTAAAACAAAGGGGTCAATTAGAGCAAACAGCACATATTCCTCAAACCCAGTTTTTACTCTGGGAAATAAACCAACACTTTTTCTCTGTTGTACACAAAAGTAATTCTCCCCCCCAAGAGATTTTGCAATTCAGGGACATAAAATTTGAAAGACATTCCTAAAATTTCCCCTCCTCCCTTAAGAGATGACTCCCTTGGTCATGGCAACAAATGTGGCACAGGAGGCAAAATCTGCTTTAAAGTAGCAACATTTTTGTTATTCATGCTAATAGTAGGGCAGGTTCTGAGATTTGGGAACACATAGATGTTCTCCCCAGTCTTGGGGATCTGCTCCTCTGAAATCACCAGGATGAGTGAAGGAATCACACCGGTTTTTTTGGAGAGTCAGAGAGGGAAATAACATTAGCATAATTTAAGGGACAGCTAATCTATGACTGTTTATTCCTGAAAGGGAAGGTCTTCAAACAGAAAATTCACACGTTTCAGACGAGGCCCTGAGGCAACATAACGTGCAGGCACTGAAGTAGCACAGGGAGCCATTACCCAGTACTTACTTGTGGGTGGACCCCCAACTGTCTCTTCTCAGTTCTTCTTCAGAGTGTGTCAGCTGGTCTCAAATGTCACCATTTTAGGGTTGTGAGAGATTTCCCCCACAAGGTCTCTACCTCACAAAAGCTTGTGGCACAACCTGTGCGCCCCTGTTTGGCTGAGGAGTACAGGCGTTGTGAACGTGCAGGCCAGCCCGGGGTGCGGCGTAGCCCGGGGGCTTCGGAGCGGCTGGTGGATCCTGTCGGGCCCTCCTCTCTAAGGAGAAAATGGCCGCTTTTTTCGCGGACGCTACTCGGCCCGGCAGCAGAGGCCGAGGAATGGGAGGGCTTGCCATGCCCTCCCGTTAGCTCCCGGTTTGAAAAGCAAATCCCTGCAAAGCCCTCACTTTTCCCCTGAGGTGTAGATTCCCGCCTCCCGGCGCCGCCAGACCCCACCTTTCCCCGGTCTTCGCGCTCCCCCTCCCGGGTTGCTCTAGCAGCGCTCCCCGACCGGGAGCCGCCGTGAGACAGGCCGGGACGGGGCGGGACGGGGAGAGGGAGGGAGGCGGCCCGCGGGGCGGCCCGCCTTCCCTTCCTCGTCCGGCCGCCGCAAGGAGCAGTCCGTGGTACGCGGGCTCGGAGGGCTTCCCCCCGGCTCGGCCGGGCCGGGGCAGCGGTGAGAGGCGCTGGCCCGGGGCAGGCGGGGAGCTGCCGCCTCTGGGAACGCGGCGCCTCAGGCATGTCCCCGCCGCCAGGGCCCGCCGGAGGCGGTGGCTCCCTCGTTCGGCGTTAAAGCCTCACCCGGCGGTGGGGGCGGCTGCGGCGTCCCCCGGCCATGGGGACGGCGTCGTCGCTGGTGAGCCCGGCGGGCGTGGTCGGGGAGGTGATCGAGGACACGTACGGCGGCGGTGGCGAGGCCTGCGAGATCCCGGTGGAGGTGAAGCCCAAGGCTCGGCTGCTGCGCGGGTCACTGCGACGCGTTGGGGCCTCGCGGCCCGGCGGCCTCATCGGCGCCAGCTTCAAATCGACGGCCTCGGTGCAGGAGCTGGAGTGCATGGCGGAGTACGAGCGCCTGAAGAAGGAGTACGAGATCTTCCGTGTCAGCAAGAACAACGAGGTGGCCTCCATGGTGAAGAAGGAGGCCAAACTGGACAGGGAGAACAAGCGGCTGCGCGCCGAGCTGCAGGTAGCTCCTGCCGCCCTCTCCGGCGAGGGGACTGAGCAGTGCAGCAGGGCTCTTGTGTGTGAAACTGCAAAGGACTCATCGTGCTTCCCAGGAAAGCTGTGGCAGGGAGGTGATGGGTATGATGGCTTTTCCTTCCCAAGGAAGGCAACGTGCTGGGGGGCGGTGTGTGCCCCAGTGCTGTCGTGGTGAGCCGTGGGGGCACGGTCAGGTGTGCCTCTGGGGGTAGGGACCACATGGTGAGCGGCTGTCTTCCCTCGAGCAAGGAGAGGTGTAGGGTTCTGGGGTAACGCTGTTGCAGTCAGGCCCAAAAAGTAACCTAAAACCATTGATCAAAGATTGCTTTCACTCAGAAAAATGGTATGTTAAATGTTTACAGGCACTTCAGAAAACTTACCAGAAAATACTTAGAGAGAAAGAAAGTGCATTAGAAGCTAAATACCAAGCCATGGAAAGAGCTGCTACTTTTGAACATGATCGAGACAAGGTCAAAAGGCAATTCAAGGTATGGCTTGACTTTTCGTTTCCTGGGAAAATGACCAAAAAGAAGAGTGATGTCACTTGGTCACATTGCCCCAGTGAACTTTTCTCCAGTAGCTTTCATGCAGACCTCTCCTCCTTAAAAAAAAAAAAAGGGGGGGGGGCCGTATGGTAGCTGTAGCTGCCTATTTCCTTTAAGATGATCCTACCAAAACTTCTCTGTAAAACTGTGAGGAAAACACAGGAAATATCTTTTTAAATATTGAATAGAGAATATGCAGTAATGCATCTTAAATTCCTGTATTATTTGAACACAGGAATATCTTCATATTTGAGAGTGACAAGAAAACAGGGGCTGCAAACTGACACATGCTGAAGGAATGTATGAACAGAGTTCCACTATTTCTGAATAGATTTTACAAATAGCGTTAGAATGTTTAAACTTTTACCTTATATTAAAGAAAGGTGTGTATTGGTGCATCTCTTTTGGCTACTAAAATATGATGGCTAGTTAAAGACAAAAGCCTTTGCGCTTTCTGGAGGGATGACTTGAAAGGCCAAGCTGATGCTTCCACTTTTCCCTTGCTGCAGGTGATGCCACCCAAAACAGGGCAATAGATCCTGGGTTTGCACTGTTTTCAGATTCTTAATGTCTTGAATTCCAACAGGTGTTAATGTTTCGCAGATACATAAAAAGAGGATTGCTTTTGACCTTATTTAAGAAAATGGGACTCAAAGAAGATTTCCTTTCTTTTTGTGTTAAGTTTGTGTTTTCTTCTCAACATGATGGTAATATTTTACAAACAAGACAACGGGAGATGTTTGATCACTTTTTATCTTAGGAAATTTTAATTTCTGCAACACTAAAAAATTCTTGGACGAGTAAAAGGGAACCCTTGAAAGAATTTATAACATGTAGTGTGATTTTAGAGGATAAACTTTTAAAAGGTGAAGAAAGTTAATTGCCCTTTTTAATGAACTTCCCATATTAAACATTATGTTGAGGTATAAAATGGTAAAATTTTAAATATAGATAATTATAAACTATGTTTTCCTGCTTGTTTATAGGCTACTTATGGCTTCTTATTCTCATTTTCACGCCTTTGCCTGCTAAATGAATGCTAGAAACTTATTTTTCCAATTGAAAGCCGGTAACATGAATTCAGGAACTGATACTGAATTTTGAAAGATTTATGGTTTGTATTTTTTTTTCTTTTTCCCCTTCCTGCTGATAGATTTTTAGAGAAACTAAAGAAAATGAAATTCAAGACTTACTGAGGGCCAAACGAGAGCTGGAAGCAAAACTTCAGAGACTCCAGGCCCAAGGAATCCAAGTGTTTGATCCCGAAGAGTCTGATTCTGATGATAATTGTACAGATGTTACGGGTGAGAATTTCATCCCCAATGTGTTGTGCTGGAACATGACTGAACTCTGATTAGTAAAGCACAAGACAAGTTCTGTTCTTTTGAAAAAAGTTATGTTAATTCAGGTGAATAGTAACATAAAGGGTAAAAGCAGCTGACTTCACAAACTTGGTGTAGATTGTGGGAACTCCGCATTTCTAGTTATATGAATGGATAGATGAAGAAAATAGAGCACTGTCTAGACACAGTGACTTGAACATTTTTTTTTTAAGTTGTTCCATGAACAATTCTCAGTTTTCTAGTATTTTTTTGAGTTTTCTCATACTAGATGTAAGAGATCACGTTCCAAAGGATCTAAAAAGGACACCTGAAACTAGAGGGAATGTTAGGTAGACTTGCTGTCTTGAATGGTGAGGTGTGCTAGTCTCTGCTGCTGTACTTTTCAGAACAGCAGAGTTAGATATTTACCAAAAATGAACTGACCAGAGTCATTTTATTGAAGAATTTGTCAGGAGGGAAGTCCTAGCAAACTTAATGACATAAAAAAGGCAAACCCTTGTATATGTTGTAAGAGGTATTTGATACCATCCTAAGGATTCAGATAGGTATGTGGTCAGTCCACTGACTTTGTATCTGTCAGAATAGAGCAATAATTGTAGCAGTTTGCACCTTAACACTTAAGGATGGCCACCATTACTTCTTGCACCATGAAGGTTTGAAGGAAGGGTTGCTGAGGAAAAATTGTGTGCAAGCTTTGTTTTGCTTATTGAGATTTATTGACTGTCACATCTTGGCAGGAGTATAAATATGCAGTCTTTAAAAGTAGCAATATTTCAAAATCAGTGGTCAGCTTTTTGCATAGTAATTATGCATTTGCTGAATTTTAGTGGTACAGAAAGTCTTGTTTTCTTTAATGTATTTTATCTTCTTTTCTTTTGTGTTAAATTAATTTTTTAATTCATACCTCCTTTCTTACTTTTTTTCTGTCTTCTTCAATTTCCTGATTTTCTCCATGGAATATTTATTTAGTGTCTTGAATGTTCTGTTCTATTGATTGGCAGAAGCATAATCCAAGCATATTGTGAAGAGATACTGTGAAAGCTCTTTCACGTGGCACAGAGAATGTATTTCAGTTCTGACCTACAGCCTCTTTACGCTTTTTCAGTGCTGGGACATTCCTGAACAAAAGTTGTCAGTTTTGTGATGTGGACAAATGACTGAAACGATACTGTGAACTGTTTTTCTGATCTGTAATGCAATTCAGCATTTGAACCCAACAGATGTGAGCTATCTGTATACTAACAAATACTAGCAAATAACCTCATCCTTTAGCAGCATGGCTTCTCATTAACTTGGGATAAGCACCCGTTTAGATTGCTTGTGTGTAAAGCACACAAAAGTGTGAGCAAAGCTGCTGAATGAGAAAAAATTATGGTCAGTGGCATGCGTTAGTAAGTTTCAGCTGGAGTTTTTAAGACTGACAATTTACCTTGTTCAGTGACAATATAGAGGGTGGGGTTTTTTTTGTTTTCCAATTCTTAGCTACTGGAGCACAATCTGAATACTGGAATGGAGGAGCTTTGAGAAGTGAACCATCCATGGGTAGTATGATGCAACTTCAGCAGTCTTTCAGAGGGCCTGAATTTGCTCATAGCTCCATAGATGTTGAGGGACCATTTGCTAATATAAACAGGGGTAAGTAATGGGCTTTTTTTTGCTGGGATGATAGGTGTCTGTGTAATTTTTCTATCCATTCTTAAGTAATTCTGTTCTTTCTTAGTTTCTTTTTTGTTCGTTCTTGGGTAATTAGACCACAGGATTATTTGGAATTCTTTGATAAAGCAACTGTAGCTGTACATGCTGTTGTGTTTAATATATTTGGTGACATGGTATGTGCAGCAGTGATTTTAGCAAACAGCAGTGAATGGTGCTTCATTGTGAGTAAACTAAATAACATATTGTTGCTTATGTGGGCTAAGGAAGATTGTGAGCTCTCTTTCAGTATCTGCTGGCATTCCTTTTTCCATTTTGTATTCAAATTCTTTACTTCCTGAGTATGAATGAGACATTCATATTAAAATAAACTATATCCCAGTGTTTTTTCATTGGTTTTGCATGGATTTTGACTCTGCTTAGGGGGCCATTTATGGAAATCTGATTGCAAGGCTAGCATGTATGCACTGTTACGCTAATCAGTGTTAGGTATTTTTCTTGTCAATAATTGTTGCTTTTGAACGTTTTTCCCAAATGGCCTATTTTAAATTATCTTCCTGTGCTCTGGTTTCCCTCACTGTTGTCCTGGCCCTGGAACTCCTCCTGCATATAGCTGACTTTGCTGGAGGTTTCTCCCTTTTTCCTTCAACCTTCAGGCTCTGCTTCAGAAGTCTGTGTCTGCACAGTGGGAGGGGAAGGTCTGCTCTGTGATGGCTCCAGCTTAATACACAAAGCCTTTCATCATCCTATGTGGCGCTGAAAGGAGAACCTATTCCTATCTTGAAACAATAACCAGCCATAAAACAAAGAACCTAAGAAAGTTTTAACACTCATTACTTCTATAGGGAATTGACATACAGTACTACAGAAAGCAATGGACTTTTCTCAAGAGGAAGTTCCCATAATATTTTGCTGTCATTTATTTGTGTGGTCTAACTGAAATATATCTAGATCTAGAGAAAGAAATTACATAATGTTTGATTATGAGCAATTTTAATTATTTCTGCATATTTTTACTTTACAACTATAGGCTCGATTTTTGTGGCTACGTTTCATCAATCCTATTTAAAGGGAATATTGTAATGATAATATGAATATATTTAACACTCGTCTTTTGCCACATTATCAAATTATGTGACAGTATCAGATGATACAGGTTTTCTGCATTCAAATTTATAAAATTGAAATAGTTGATGTATGTAAAGATGTCACTACTATTTTAAATAAAATGCAGTATTAATCATGTTGAGGTGATAACCTGTTACGCAGCGTAATCAGGTGTGAAGATCTCAACTTAATTTCGGTGGGTTTTTTTCATTGGCAGATGATTGGGATGCTGCTGTCGCCAGTTTATTGCAGGTTACTCCTCTGTTTTCCCACTCTCTGTGGAGTAACACAGTAAGGTGTTTCATTATTAGTACTGATGAGACTCAACCAGAGGTGGACATCTTTGTTACAGTGAGTACCTCACAAACTTATGCTAACTTATATGTTCTTTGTTTCTATTGTGATACTTATCCAGAAATTTGTCTAAAATTTCTTGACAGCTTTATTTAGGTGTAGCTGATTTCAGTGAAAGTACTGTCAAGGACTTCAGGGGGAGAAACTGCCTAGAGAAAAGAAACTGAGATTTATCTAATAGGTCCTTAGTGTTATGCAGATCTAGTAATAAAGCATGTTATTTAAATTTGCTTTCAGAACTACTCACCAAAACTTCAGAGAGTCTGTGAAACAATGGGGTATTTCTTTCAAGTTGTTCATTTTTCAGCAGAAAATGAAAGGCCTCTTAAGGATGTAAGAAAATGGGAGATTGAAAAAAGCTCATTAGTCATTTTGCTCCTGCATTTAACTTTGCCAAGGTGAGTATTTTCCTAACTGGTAAAGCAAATGGAAACTGGTAATTTATGCACAGTGCATGGCTTATTAAAATGTATGTGGTGCTGTGCTCAGTACATTTCCTAAGTTAAGTGTCTTGGAAGTGATACTCCTTCAAACTTTAGGTTTGCTAGTGCGGACAGTTTAAAGAATATATCAGCTTTGTATCTTTTTCTTGTAGCTACAGGTTCTCTTAAAATACAGTATGAAAGATGTCTTCATAATAAAGGAATGTATGTTTTGCTTTCCAAGAGCAGCTCTCTGTCATGCATATTGCTGGAGTCTTAGGAATTCAAGATGGCTGGTGTGAACATCCTCAGTGTTTTTCATATGCTTATCTAGCCTTACATCTTTCTGTAGTATTTTGGTTTTATTCTGTCACTTACTATTTCCTGTCCTTGGCTATTTTTCGGACCGATTTCGTGGTTCTCCTGTGTGGTACCTTATGCTAGCTTTCTGCAGCTTAATTTACTGAAGTCATGATGTTTTATGACACATGGTGATGCAATGTGTTCTGGTTGTTCAGTGAGTAATTTCCTAACCTTCTAGAAGAAGAAACATAAGTTACTAAATGAAAAACACGGAACCAGGAGTACTTCTAGAATTGTATTAGGACTGTTTCAGTTATGCGTTTGGGAATTTGAGTGGATTTTGGTTTTGGTATTTGGGGGAGGGAAGGCTGTCCTTTTGCTGAAGGAGAGGGAAAGGGATTAGCAAAGATAATATTAAGGATCACAGAGTGATCGTTCCAAAATATCTCTGTGAATGCAAAAATCTGAAAGTAGTAGTATGCATTAAGTTTCATATTAGGGGTAGATTTTGAACTCTAGGGATTTCTAGTACTGTTGAATTGTTAGAACTCTGTATTAACTAGACCTCCTGTTTCTGTAAATAAAACATCTCTTCACAGAGAATTAAAAAAAGGCTGTTTGAAGGCACTAGTGGCTAACATTTACAACAGTGAAGTGCTTCAGGGAACAGCTAGGTACCACAGAAGATGTGCATTTGTTTTCAGAGAGGAATTGGACTAGAGCTGTCATATATTTATGGTCTTAGAAAGATAACATCAGCTGCTGAGGGTATATTGGCATTCTGAAGGGATACTCTTGCCAAATAACGCAGTTTTATGTAGGTGGGTCACAAGTGATCAAGGACAAAATCAGCAAGAAAAAACCCAACAGCACAATGGAGTATTCCTGACAACAGTATTTACTTAAGAGAGTTTCTCTTAGAAAAATTGTGTTGAAAATTGTAGTGCTTATATAAAGAACATAATATTTGAGAGATCCTGTCTGCTAATGTCAGCATTCCTAAGTTGTATAGCTCCTTCTGTGGAACAGCAATAGGTTGCTGAGAATGATATCCATGGATATCATTCACATATATAAATGCAAAATGCTTTTTAGTCTAGAAGTGTGTAATTCTCCCTTTCAACTACTATAAATTAAAAGAATATCCTACATCTGACAAATACTGAAGGACTTGCCCTAAAAAGGCCAAGGAGTAGAATGGAACCTTCAAATAAGTGATGGCAGAGCATATGATGCTTGTTAATCGTGTGATTCCATGCTCTTTCCATGCAAGGCAATTAATTAGCTTTCACTCTGCATACTGGTGACAGGGAGATAAACTTTTACTTTTTTTATGATTAATTGCTTTGTAAATTAAATTTTTGGTGCAAGTAGCATAAATTTAGCTCTTAGCTTTTCCTTGTGTCAAACTTTATCTTATTCTCTGCTGAAATACTTGCTTGCCCTTTGTTGTAAACAGATGAGACTTTTGAATTAGATTTTGCAGTGAAACCCATCTTTGGAGCTTGTGTTGATTGAACTATTTACTACAGCAGTGTAATATAGCACAAGAATGCTGATTTCCAATCTAGTTGTTTGTTGGAGGACTGTGAGGAAGCCTTCTTGAGGAATCCAGAAGAAAAACCCCGGCTAATTTACCACAGAAAGGAGAATGGCAGAATCAGTTCAGTCTCAGTGCAACAATTAATCGAGCAAATTTCTTACATGAACAAAGCAAAGGTATGGCATTTTAAAGACTGTTGTATTTTAAAAGGCTTACTTTCCTGCTATAAACAACATTGAGTGCTGGTAGTCGCAGATTTTAGGAGAAATTGCATTACACTAATTGCTCTGGGTGCTCATTATATAAGCAGATTGATGAAGCTGAAATTTATGAATGTTATGAAATTTTCATTAGCTGGGGAGAAAAAAAGCTACTGCATTTTCACTGAAAAAAATCTTTGTGCTATAAGAATAGAAATTCTCACTTGTGTTCACCCATTTGAATGGCAGTTATTTATCCAAGGTCCCTCCGTAGCCACTGAAGAGAAAGATGTGTACCTCCTGAGAGATTCCTCCCATCTGAAAATAGATCAGTTGTCATTTATTTCCTTCTACAGAGATAACTGTTGAGAACAGCTGAAACTAGATGCCCAACTTCTAAAAGCTTAGGGAAAGTGAATCCTATCTAAGGAATGCAACAGAATGGAATTTAAATGTATTCCAGAATGTTTGTGTTGGAAGTCCTAAATAAACCCAAGTGGGTTCAGCATCATGCTTTGCCTTGTACTGTTTCAGATAATTGACCATATTGGAGGTGTGGAGGAAGGAGCATATGAAATCTATAATTGTGTGGAAAAGATAATTAAACAGGTAGAGTACATGATGCATTTCAGCTTTTTCTGTTCCTACTTTGATTTACAAACTTAAATGATGTCAGCGTTATTACTATACATTTAAATGTAATTGAAAGGATCTTTGTATGTTTCATCATTAATATCTAGCAATCAAGGAAATCTGCAAGTAGAAAATAAAACCCAAAACTGAGCAGTGCTTTTATGGACAGGAGCAGAAATATCAGGGGAAAGGGATCTATTTGTGGCCTAAATTCTCTTTTATTTTCTTTTTATCCATATCATAGGATAAGAAAAAATTGCATAGTGCATTCCCTCCTTATCCCTGCTTGTGGTGAGTTGCTTCCACTATGAGAAGACTAAACCCAGTGTTTTGAGACCTGTGCATTCAGAGTTAGATTGGTTTCATCTAATTGCTCTTTTATTCATGTTTTCTGCTAGCCTGAAAGGAAGTGAGCATATTGATGTTAGTAGAGCTGCACTCATATACAGTGGAATTGGGACTAATGCCAAATGTGCCCTGCACTGTTAAGAACTTTAATTGTGTTTTTCTCCATGTAATTTTCCTTTTACTTAGGATATATTGGGATATGAAATGGCAGAACTAGAAGGCAAGGATTTGGGTAATAAGGAAGAGTCCACTACTCCTGAAGAAGTTTTTGGTGATGTATTGTGGGATGCACATGATGAACAAGAACAGATGGAAGCTTTTCAGCAGGCTTCTAATTCAACATGTGAGCTGGGATTTGAGAAAGTAAGTATTGGAAATGTATATGAATGAAGAGAAAGTCATCACTGATTTCCATCTCTTGTTAGGCAAGATGTACTTCTACAGAAGAAGCTATGTCTGAGGGTGTACTTGAGGCTGTTACTCCTTAGGCTAGAGTAAGCCATATGTCTTAAATTGGCATGTTTATTTTCTGGGAGAGATGCCAATATGTGTGTTGTTGAATGACATTGGTGAAGCAGCAGTTGTTCCTGCGCTGGGGAAAAGCACTATAACAGTATGTCAGACGTAAGGTATCCTCCTAGACTTTGGTTGTCAATAGAAGATGGTCTGAATGTCTTTTTGTTTTCTTTTTTTTGTTGTTTGTTTTCTGTTTTTTGAGGAAATCTGAACTCTGTTTCGACACCTGGAGTTAGGTCTTTCAGAGATAACTAATGAAAAGATTTCATCTCATCATGCAGCCATACATACGTGAGAAGGAGACAGGAAACGTAAAAGTAGAGAGCTGCTGAATAGCTCAGTACTTTCTCGTTACTTGAAATAAATTTTTAAAAATATTTAAAATTGGGGGTATTGGAAACAGTATATATGTAGAGAAGGTGTAATGAATGTAGGAGGGAAAACCGAAGTGGCCGAGGGAAAACCGAAGTGGCCAAGGAAAGTGATGTGACAGCCTTTTTAGGCAGCCATTCCTTGATGTTCTAATGTAACATAACTGTGCAGTTTCTGTTACTGTGTTGAAATTGTAGTTACCCCTATTTGACTAGCAAAACTTCTCTTTTTTTTTACTACTCGTATATTGGCAATAGTTTGGCAGATTATGTTGGTTTTTCTACATCTAGAACAGTAAAATAGTAGAATGTTAATAGAAAAAATACCTATGTGTATCTTAATGTACCTGTGCTGCATTTTTGCAGGCAAAAATATTTGCAAAAACTCTCATATTTCTTCCAAGTAGGTGGAGGGTAGCTTTTGTTTTTGTCATTGTGAACTCTGCTACAACATTCTTGGGCATTCAGGTGGTGAAAGAAAGCCTTTCTTTTTGTGCTTAGTGCCTCAAAATATTCATGGCAGATGCCAACATTGAAGGCTTTATCCTGGCAACCATATCCAGTGCAGTGGTGTAGTTGGGGAAGAGGAGGGGCGAGGAAGCCTGAACGAACGTAGTACCCAGCTGCTTTACTGTAGTAACAGGAACTTGGTTTATTAGCACTGAAAGTTCCATTTTAAGTAGAGTTTTGGAAAAAAAAAAATGTTACACTTTCATTAGAAGAGATAATAAATTCTGTGGTCTAAGTGTTTTATTACAAAATTTATTTCCACTTGTATTCTGTTTCATTTCAGGATATTCCCTTACCTTAATGAATTTGTACATGCATTTTGTATCTAGATGGTTCACAATAGCAAGCACTATATTTGTCTCAAACACTGGTATATTTGTAATGATTGTTTCTTTTTTTATAGTATTTTGAACGTCTAAATGACCTAGTAGCAGCACCAGCACCAATTCCACCTCTGCTTGTATCAGGAGGACCAGGCTCAGGGAAATCTCTCCTTCTGTCAAAATGGTAGTTTAAAGTTTGGGTTTTTTTTTGGTTTGGTTTGGTTTTTTTGTATAAATGAATGTCAAGAAAAAAATTATATTACATTTCAAAGATTGTATCAGTTTAATTGGAGGTAAAACGGGAGTATTTACAAAGCACTGAAGCACATCCTGGAAGGATTCTTAATAATTGAGTAGCTAATTCCATCTGGACTGCCTTCAACATGTCCCTGACTTCAACTGTAATATCCTACAGATCTGTCTTTGCACAGCATTAGTATGTGATTTTATTAGCTTGTTAGTGTCGCCCTTCTCTGCTACACGAGAAGGATGCTTTGGAGTCTTTTTAACTGAAACAAAGGAAAGATCAGACCTAATAATTTATCATAGAAATGCATTTTATGGTCACTTATAGGCTATGACAAAATTTGCTGACATAAAAATAAATTGATAGTCATTACTTCTTAAAAGCTTAGTGACTTGTGACTATCCAGTGCCAGGATGGGCTCTTGGTAATGGCTGTCAATACTGGGGAGAGCAAAAATGAAATCTGACATTAAAAAGTTCAATTACAGCTCAAGAAATCATCCTATTTCGTAAGATATTAGATGGAACAACTGTAGCTCAGACACTCTTGTCTCCTTTGGCAAAACTGTTGGGGTTCATTTGAGAGAGATTTGCAGAATTATAGTCTATTCCATGCTTCCCTCCCCCCCTCCTTTGTCTTCCTCTTACTAGGATTCAGTTGCAACAGAAACATTCACCAAATACTCTGATTCTTTATCACTTTGTTGGGAGGCCTATGTCTACTAGTTCAGAATCTGCATTGATAATTAAACGTCTTACTTTAAAGGTATGCTGTATTATTACCTACCCTGTATTGCATGATTCTTTGTAAAGTGCCTGTGTGTGCATGTGTGAAAAGGTAAAATTATCTGCAGGTTTTTCTACATCAATTAAGAGTAATACAAATGTAAAGCATTATAGAGTGGGGAAAATCTGATCCTGTATATTGAATGCAGATTAATTAAATACCATCTCCGGATATTCATAATAGATTTGCTTTAGCAGTTATGCTTCCAGTGACCTATATTGATGGCTTATAAAACCATGTAAACTTCTTCCAAAACTTCCTGCCATCTGGCCAGTGAGAGATGCAGGTGGTACCTCTTCTGTCTATGTGTTTAGAAACCTGAGGCTGTATTCACCAATTGGCACCGTATTGTTCCTAGACTAGTCTCTTTCCTATGCTAATTTATCTTTAAATTGTGTGTTAGATGGAAAAAGTGAGGAGTACTTTTTGTGCCAGGGTCTCAGCTTGCTTTTTCCTTCATAGGGTAGCACTAAGGGGCTCACAGGACTATAATATTTAGAAAAATGAAATCAATTTTGCTCTCCTTGCAATTTTCTCATGTATTAGAAGTCTGCCTTTTTAACCTGTGAAACATTTAAGCCTTTAAGTCTCCACATTCCTTTTTGATTGTGTAAACTCAGATTATCTCTCTGGAATTTACTCAACAAGTTCAATAGATATTCTTCGTTCTGCCTATGCCAGCTTTCTGCATACACTAGAAGGAAAGAATTATTGTGAACTTGACTAGAAAAATTGCTCCAAGATCGTGTGTTGGTTTTTTCTTTTGTTTTGTTTTTTTTTCCCTCTAGTGTCTATAGGACTACATTCAACTATCCTAGTTGATTTTTAAGGTAAAATTTCTTATATATGTTTATAATTCTGCAGCTTATGCAGCATTCTTGGCTAGTGTCACCTCTGACTTTGGATCCAGCAAAACTTCTGGAAGAGTTTCCCCGCTGGCTGGAAAAGCTTTCGGCACGTCATCAAGGCAGCATTATTATAATTATTGATTCTATTGACCAAATACAGGTACGTTTTCAAAATACTTGCCATTTTGTCAGTCTGAAGGAAACCTTGGTGACTTTAATAGATTCAGCTATAGCTATGTAACAGAAATATTGTTTGCCTTGCTCTAAAGAGTACATATAGAAAATAGTTTTGCAAAAAGTGCAAATGAGTTAAAGTAGTCTTTCAATTTTTTATAGATAAATTTTATGTTGGGTTGGGTTTTTTTTTCTTCTGAATTTATCTTAACACTTTAATTTTTGAGCAGTCCAGTTACATGATCTATCCAAAGATTTAAGGCTGTGAGCTAACTTATTGGACGGGTAAATAGCCTAGTCTTTATGAGGTGAACTTTGCAATAATAGTATTCTATCTGCTTTATTTAGTGTACAGCCATGCTGATACATATCAGTGGATCGTTTAGCACCATTTCAAGAACCAGATCATGAACAATTTTTAAGGACACTGGAGAATTTAAGACTCCTTTCACTGAGCTGTGCAGTTAATGAAATATATCAACTTCTGGCATTGTTTTGAACCACCTTTGTATTAAATAACCAAAATTTCTTTTTAAGCAAGCTGAGAAGCATATGAAGTGGTTGATAGATCCGCTCCCAGTCAATGTGAGGGTGATTGTATCAGTGAATGTAGAAACATGTCCACAGGCTTGGAGGTACGTTATGTTTCTGAGATGTTTCAAAGTAGCCTGGGATAGAATTGTTTTAAATTACAGTTACTCATTGAAGAGAAAAGAGTCAGATTTGTCAAGATCTGGAGATTTAGTAAGATAAGGTTTTACAACCATTGAAGGCAATGAAAGCTTTTCTATTGCAGCTGCAATGAGAATGGGTTTTAGCTGTCGGGAAACCAGGTTTATGTTTTACTGTGGTGGATCTATCTACATGACTGTATGAAAAGGGATATTAAATGCAGTCAGATTCACATGAAAAAAACTCAATACCATGATGTAGATCTAGGATAAGGCTAAAAGTGGAAATTTGAATTGTGATGACTGGAATTACTTAGTGGCAGGAAATAGCTTCAATTACTGCTTCGATATAACTCTTTGAAAAGTTCTGGAACATTGATGTCATCTTTTTTTTTTTTTTTTTTTCTTTTTCTTTTTTTTCCTTTTGTGTGCTATTTAATAAGGTCTGAATATGACTTTGTTCTCTTTTACCAAAGGTTGTGGCCCACACTTCATCTTGATCCACTGAATTCCAAAGATGTTAAATCTCTCATTAGTGCAGAATGTAACTCTGCCAATGTTAAATTGACTAAAGAGCAGGTATGTCTGTTGCAGTTCTTCTAGAGTGCCTTAATCTAGTATAACTTTTAATGAAAACATGGAAAGATGAAACAAGTCCACCTGTCAGAAGGAAGTATTATATTTGTCTAACTAAATATTGCTGCTCAAAATAGCATGCAGTTTGAATATTTCTACCTCATGGTTCATAGCTCTGAAAGAACAGCATAAATTAACACAAAACTAGTTATGCAGTTGCACATACTGCTGTAAACATGGTATTTTATTTTAGAATAATAGAAGGTATAGTATTGCATGATACTGTAACAATGATTAGCAGAGTATGAAAAGAATACTTTACCTTTTTGCCTTGGAGTCTGATTCTGTAAGTTAATCCTCATCTTGAGAGATACAATGGTTAGATCCTAACCCTTCATCTTAAATTCAAAGGAAACTTTGACTTGTACGCTCGTATAGCTCTAAAAGCATACGCTATTTTGTGCACTACTGATTAAGTCATAGTCAGATAGAAGCATATCTAGAATTCTTTAATTTTGTGTCAAAACAGTGAATATTTTAATGGTGTGGTTGATTTCATCTTGGCTCACAGATTTTGTTTAAAATGTTGTAGGAGAAGAAGCTTGAGAGACATTGTCGTTCTGCCACAACTTGCAATGCTTTGTATGTCACTCTCCTGGGCAAAACCATTGCTTGGTAAGTTGAGATGATCTTGAAATTGTTATCATTAGACTTCAAGTAGTTTGTTAGCATTTTGAAATACATTCATTTAACACAGAAGGAATCTCATTAAGAAAAAACTAGAGCAATGTATGAATTTTTCCCCTTTGACTGTGAATGCGATGTAAAGAAAAAAATCAGAGTTTACAATCACCATTTTGATACTTCAAGTGAGTCCACATAGTTGCATCTGTCTGTTTTCAGCTGTTCTGGTTTGTTGGTTTTTTTGTTGTTGTTCTGCTTTCTTGCTATGTTGGTTGCTTGAATGCTTTTAAAAGATATTTGGAGAATGTTGGTATGTTCTGTCAGTTTAATTCAGAACTGTTGTATTTGCTGATGTACCACTTAGTTTGCCTCATAGATTTTTAAGGCTAAAAGGAAGGTCAACAACTGTTTATTTTAACATCCTGTGTATGGTACTTTGCCCTATAATTCCTGCTGTGGAGAAAATTAATCTTCCCTCTTTTGCAAGAGAGTACTTAATAAGTGCATTGACTTATTATTAAACTCGACTTCATCTTGAGAAAGATGTGAGTTTAGTTTAGAGGCACCCAGAAGATGATACACTGGTGATTTACTCTGGGTGACTGATTTTCATTATTTTTTGTTTGTTTTATGTCCTAGAACGTTTAATTGCTCCTGAAAACGTGCTTTGTGAATGCATTAAATGAAACAGCAGCATGTAGTTTTATCTTTATCCAACCTGATGTTCCTATTTGGTACTCCTGGAAGAAGGAACACTGCAACATACTTTTTTTTAAAAGAAAGATCTTGCGACGATTTAGAAAAATCAGTGTGATAGAAGGTGGCTTCAGGAGTTCACCTCTTCTGTGTTTAATCTCTCTAGGTGCGGTGCACCTTTCAAACCCAGTAGGAATTCAGAGCACTTTAAAGATACAGCTCTTCAGTGGTTTAAATTCCTTTTACTCAGCCAAATGTAATATGCTAAATCATGCCCTTTTTGTCCTTCTGCTCAGTGTTGGAAATACAGGAAATATTGATGAAACCCTTCAACAGTGTTTTCAATGTCAAGACACAGTGTCGCTGTACAGGCTTGTTCTGAGATCAATTCGAGAATCGTTGCAGAATGATAAGGAGAAAGGTCTTTTGAGAGAGGTAAGCAGAGAATGTATCGCTATTTCTACATTCTTTCCTGTGAAAAGTTTTTTTCTTAACTTAAAAGTAAGTATAAATTTATGTTGGTTCATATGTATGATTCAGAGATTACTGTGTTCGTAGTATACAAAGGAAATTTTATTAATCTAATTGTATCTATTGCAGAATTATAGAACATACAACTGCTTTGCATTAAATTTCAACTAAGTCATTGTCTTACAGAACCAAACAGAACTTTTGCACTATGATGAGATACAGAATTAGCACTTCCTTGCCGATCACTGTCCTGATCCAATGATTAACTACATTGACCATAGTAAATGTAATCAAAACATGGTATCTTGTGAATACAGGGCACCCCTTACTAGATTTCTGATTCCTCTTTCTACCTTTGCGGAATTTCCCTGTTCTGTGGGACGTTTTTTTTGATGAGGGCATGACACTCTAATTGCTGGAAGTTTTTTGGTGCTGGCAGTTTAAGACCTTCAGGATATTTTACTTAGATGGAAATCTGTTATGGTAAAGGAGTTAATTTTCCCACAGTGTTCTAGAGGAAAGTCTAAGGAGGCATTTGTTTGTCCCAGAGCATCCCATTTGGTGCTTTATCTATTAGAATAGTCCTCAGCACTACTGGATTAATATTCTTTGAGGACAGAAGAGGGAAAGGGCTTGTGTAGGCAGGTTGGTTGGTTTTTTTTCCCCCTTGGCATATAAAGTTATACACAGTGATACAAGTATTTTTCTTGGCATTTCAATGTAACTAAACTCTGTACTAAATATCGCTGTGTAAAATGATTTTTCTGCTTTATGTAGATACTGTGTGTCATTGGTGTTAGCCACAATGGTGTGAGTGAGTCAGAGCTGATGGACCTTTATCCTGAACTATCTTCTGCAGTGTTAGCCTCACTCGTTCATAGCCTGCACAAAATGTGTTTGCTGACATACGGCTGTGGTTTGCTGAAGTTCCAGCACCTCCAGGTAAATTTTGTAATTCTTAACATGTGTAAGTAAAACTCCACCCCTAAGCCCCTGCTGTTTCTTAGTTAAGTTCTGTTGTTAACTAGGTAGTCCGTGATATTGTTTGTGTTTGCTCATCCGTTTTCCTTAACATCTGGTCTGATGTTAGCATCACATTGAAAATTACTAGAACTGTGATACCAGTATTGGTCAGTATTGTTCAGCAGTTGAAAACCTGGCATTTCAAACCTTCAGAAATTTCTGATCTATTAGTTGTTAACTCAGGTGTCCTAGAAAACACTGGTTCCACAAAAACCAAGCAGAATTGAAGGAGAAGGGAATATTTATTATCTGAATAACCAGAGTTTGATCTAATATAAGATGACCTGTTTGTAGTGCCATTGTCATAGAAAGATGTTCAGTTCTACAACATGAGACAAGTTTCATAAAGAAATCTTGCATAGCACCCTGTATATCATCAGCACTTAATAAAATACATTCTCTTTCTCTCAATTATACTCTCTTTTAGGCTTGGGAGATGGTGAGACTAGAGTATATGGAAGAAGGTGAAGATGTTATTTCTGCCTATAGACAAAAACTAGTGGAGTATTTCACCATGCAGCTAAGGTAGGTCAGAATTCCTCAAGCTGTGCTAAACTGCAGGTTTTATGCCTTGTGGATATTTTTGATTTCTTCATGTAGATTCCTTGACTCAGTTTAGTACATTATTATGGCAAAATAAATCTCCAAAACCCTAGTTGTCAGCTTAGCAGTTTATTATTGATATGTTGCTTTTTAATCTTGGAAAAGGTTGAGGGCTGTGGAGAGGAATGGGCATATAGTAAAGTTATCATGTGAAATGGTAGGACATGAATTTGTACCACATCAGTTATTTTGTGGTGACTGACTCGTGGATTTTTAGCTCCGAGTAAACACTCGGAAATTTGAGGTTGCTCGGAGCATGAAGGAGCAGCAGAAAATCCCGTGCATTCAGCAATCAATTAGCACATACAAAAGAGGAGATGCAGTAGAGCAGCTGAACAGCTACCAGTTCATATCCAGCTTGAAAACTGATACGCGTTTACAGTCCTGAGTTAGTGTGTCTCAGCTGTGGGCTACTGCTTACTGTTCCTCAGAGCATCCACTGTTGGGTAGCAGAAAGCTAAGAGGGCCATGGTGTGCCAGGCACAAGAAGTGCAAAAGGACCATGGGCTTCTGGAGAGCTGCAGTCCTGCTAGCAGACATAGATTAGCCCATATGGGAGGGAGGAGCAGCTTTCTGTGGGGTACCTGGAGGTTCCAGTACCCTCTGAGGTGAAATTAAGATGTGAGGAAATGGAGTACATAGGTCTTATAGTTGTCTGTTTAGTCATTCAGGTATGGCAATTGTATGCTTGCCTAGTTCTCACATCAAATTGACAAGTTCTGTTAGGCTTCTCAGAGTTTTAATTGTTATTTGCTTTTCTTTCAATAGTCGAGACCGAGTGACTTGGAGAAGTGCAGATGAACTTCCCTGGCTCTTCCAACAGCAGGGTGATAAGCAAAAGCTACACAATTGTCTTTTGAATCTCTTTGTATCACAAAACCTTTACAAAAGGTACAAAGGTAGCTACTGCTTTGGCAGTTATAAATATTTGAAAATATTTTTTTGTCAATGTAATCAGAAAATGACAGACAGATGTTAAAGGAACTTAAATAGTAGATTTATTTCAATTAGATCAATTTATTTCAATTAGATCAATTTATTAATTGGAATGCAATTAAAATTTCAAATTTGCTATTCAAAATTTTAAAATGCTATTTATTCTGTTATACCTGGGGGTTGGTAAAGGAAGAAATACTGCTGTTGAATAGCATTAGTCTCTATGGATTGTCTCTGTAGATGCTGTAGCATAAAGACAATATTCATGCATATGTCCCTTTTCCTCTAAGCTAGCATCAGTCTGAATAGAGGGGTATCGGAGGTAAGATGAGCTTCTTATTTCCTTGTTAAAACAGGGGACATTTTGCAGAATTGCTGAGTTACTGGCAGCTGGTTGGGAAAGATAAGAGCTCTATGGCAGCAGAGTATTTTGACTCTCTGAAAGAATATGAAAAAAGCTGTGAGGGAGAGGAAAGTATGATCTGCCTGGCTGATCTTTATGAGACCCTGGGACGGTTTCTTAAGGACCTAGGTCTTCTCAGTCAGGTAAGTACATTTAGAGATTGTTGTAACAGCAAGAAGGCAAATCAAGCAGAGCTCAGTGTGTGCTTTCTGTTGCAGTAGTTAACTTACTGTAGCATACAGGATGCTGCCTGTTGCCGTCATATTCTGAACTTTGTTGTTACAGGCTGTAGCTCCTCTGCAGCGATCTCTGGAGATTCGAGAGACTGCACTGGATCCAGACCACCCAAGGGTGGCGCAGTCACTCCACCAGCTAGCAGGAGTTTATGTTCAGTGGAAAAAGTTTGGAAATGCTGAACAGTTGTATAAACAGGCACTGGAAATTTCTGAAAATGCTTACGGAGGTGAACATCCTCGGGTAGCCCGTGAACTCGATGCACTTGCGACCTTATACCAAAAGCAGAACAAGTAAGCTTAACTACACTGGTATTTTCCATTTATGTTGAGGTGGTACAAAAATAAGAGCAAAGATTTTTCTCTCTGAAGCCAGAAAGTTTCTTTGGTTCTTTTTGAGAATTTCATAAGTTCCAGTGCAACCATGAGCATCCCCTCTGTGTTCTTGTAGCAGGCCACCCAACAGGGGCCAACTTTTGCATTTAGTTTAACAACAAACCTCTAGAGATAGAGGAGGAGCTTTTTTCTGGCCCTAAGCATTTTGGATATTACCTTTGACAAAAAGTGTGATTTTTTTTTTTTTTTTCTTTTTTCCCCAAGATTCTTAAATTCTCCTTAAATTGCTATACTCAAGTAACTTAAAAGCTTCCCAAAATACTGATGCTACATTTGGCGTTCTTTTAACACTGCAAATAACTGTTTTCAGATATGAACAAGCTGAGCAACTGAGAAAAAAGTCCTTCAAAATACGCCAAAAAGCAGCAAGGCAGAAAGGCAGTCTGGTAAGGAAATTTTTGATATTTAATAAAAGTGCAGGGTGTGCTGCGACTCTGCTAAATAGATGATGATAAAGTGTGTCTGCAGAGCTGACAAAGCTCCAGTGCTTTTGATAATTAAAGTCAATAGGTAGTGAAGTAGCCTAGCAGCAGCTTGGGTGACTGCTGGAAGTTTCAACTCTGCTGGAAGTGAAGATGCATCAGTACAACTGGTATGGAGTTGAGAAAGGTGGAAAAGAAATAAGTGGATATATATGGTTTTGGGGGTACAGATTTACTGCTGATACAATTGGCTGTCAAAGTGGCAACAGAAAAAAAGTGTTCTCTGAAATAACTGAGGCATTTATCCTATAAATACTAGTGAACATAGTGCTTACTGCAGTGGATAATCCCAGTAATAGTATTAGGTGCCATACTGAGTTCTTCCTTATTTCTTCTTCCTTGTGTTTCAGCTACAGAGTTCCTCTTGTAATTTTAGAGCTAAGGGTTTGTTTGTAATGTAGTGTTGTTGTAATATAGTTGTACTACAAGAGTTCATTTAGTAACTCCAGAACTCTAGTTGTAACTCTAATGATAGTGATGAAAAGCCATAAAATTGTTCTCTTTCCACAGTGCTCAAATACAAATTAATTTGGAGCATGGAAGTTTTGTTCATTTCTGTAATGAGTTCTACTACTACTTCTATCTTCTAATATCTTCTGTTAAGACTGCAAAGATCAAAAATAGGTAGAGTGTGTATCGATGGCTGCACTTTTTATTTGTAATTGCCTTTGCATGTAGACATTAGCTTGGCAGTCCATTCTACAAAGATCCGTGTAAAGCCTTGAGAAATACTTTTATATGCATTTTTAATATGGCATTTAGGACAGGATTTTAACTTTATTTTAACTTTTGAGCATATAAAACTAAGAATTTGATCTGTATTGGTTATTTGAACTGTGGAGTTTAAACAGATTAGCATGTGTGATACAGGGAAAGCAAACCTGTATGACTGCACAGTAATTTAAATTTCCTGGAAGTATTTTTGGTGAAATTCACAGTTGGATTGTAAATAAGCAGAATGCCTATGTGCTATTTAGCTTCAAATGAGAACTTAAGTAGGATTATTGTGCTGCTGTGGCACCAAACTGAGTCTTTAGATTTTCTGTTTTCAGTTGTACACTTTAAAAGTAATGGTGATTGGCTTGCATTACCTTGTCCTTTGCTGTAGTGTGGCTTTGCTCTCCTGCGTCAAAGAGCCCTGCAACTGGAAGAGCTCACATTAGGCAAGGATACACCAGATAATGCTCGAACCCTCAATGAGCTTGGAGTCCTCTATTACCTGCAGAATAATCTTGAGTAAGTTGTATTAATTTTGACACATACATTGAGTGCTCTCATAGATCTAAATGGATCTGAAAAAAGCTCTAAGAACTGGCATTAAATGTAGACACATGACTCATTATGGTGCCATCCCTGATTCATTCTACTGTTTTTTGTTTACTCTGAAATTCACTTGTATTTTCTAGAGTTCATGTGGTTAGCATGTGAGTGTTTACCAAGTCAGTGCATTTTCTGTGTTCAGAATTGATGTTCAACAGTTAACTACTGTTCATTGCAAATACCATTTCTCTCTCAAAATTTATGCCTCTTCTACTCAGCTTCACTATTTTGCTACCCTCCTTTATAGTGTTCATCCTTGAAGAGCAGCATTGTTGTTTTTCTGTGAAAAACACTCAAAATTGTCATATTACAAGAGACAATGAGTTAAATATTCACTGTGCTTGTAATCCTCAGGCTCCTACCCTGCTGGCCTTTTTAAGGGAAAAAGAGGACAGAACAAGCACAAAGGTGTTCTAAAAGCAGATAGAGATAAGCAGGGGTGTTGAGGGGGAATAAAATGTGCAGAACAGTTCTGATGGCATGGTTGCCACATTTCACATCAACTTCTTCAGTCCACAGAGTAGTCTAAAACTGTGTGTTGTGAGGTAATTGTAAAGTGACTTTAAATCCCACTCTGCTGAACAGAATCTCTTCAGAGGAGAAAGTAAGTGCACAGCAAAAAAGCACCAAATAAGCTCTGGAAGTATTTTTACATTCTTCCTATATCTGAAGCTTATGTCACCAGTAGTTGCTGGATAACTACAGAAGTATGTTATAATGTAGGATCTGAACACAGAATCTCTGTTAAATGCAGGACCTTTACAGTGAAGCAACCAATTTTTATCGGTTGTTGGAAATGCAGGGGTTTTCATGAGTTTATCCTCATGAAGTCATACTGAAGTGACTGATTATAGAGGAGTGATACCTATCTAATCTCATACACAATCATTTTATATTCCACATTATTCATATGTAGTTCCTGTCCAACGCAACCCGCTTCTAGAGTAACCATATCTCCACTGTTTCATAGGTGACCAAAAGTTTAAACTTTGTTCTAGTGAAGGTTTAAGTAATTTCTCTAAATGGATATTGTATGTCTGTTCTGAATCAGCAAGTCCAAGATTTAATTTTTTTCGTCATTTGATGCAGTTAGAATGAAATCAATGGCAGAAGGCTATGTCACTTTGTTATATGCTATATCGCACATCATCCTCTAGCTCTTGCATGGGGTCAGCACCTTTTGACACTTCCAGTTTTGACAGTTCTGGAATCGAACCTACAGTTCTGTGTATAGATGGTCTTTTTATTTTTTTCTCTAATGCAAAGTGGATTTTTCCAATTTACTAAGCTGACCTCTTGGGAGTAATGTCACACAGAATTAGGTGTACGTCAGGATGAAAAACTGCCTAGTTATAATGGATGCTGCCAGTATTACGTGGGGATCACTCATTGTTTGTGATGGAGAAGCTGCTGTAAATCTGTAATGGAATGGTAGTAGGCTAGTCTAGTGAGATGAAATACACACTTTTGAAAGGGAAACACTTGAATGGTGGCATTACACAGAGTCTTTTCTACTTTGTTACTTCTAGATGGGCTCTAATGTGGGAATCTAGCTCATGGTTCACATAAATTTCTCCCCCTTTGGTGTGAAAGCTGTCTGTTGAACTCTGTAGTATATTTTCTATTATTGAAAGTTACTTGAAAAATAAGTGGGGTGTTCTGAACCATTACCTCATATTCCACTGTTGCTTTATCCATGGGAAGTACTTGGCTACTATGAGGAGTTGCCCTGAAGTCGGTAGAATGTCTTGAATAACAAAGGATTATTTGCATAACTGAAGATGTAGGCTGAATTAAAGAAAAGAGCAGCTATGGGGCAGTGGAAAGTCTGCTGAAATCTGCTAGATTGGCTTGTCAGTCCTTAACAGGAGGGATCCAGGGTTGCACTGGGGTATATTGACTAGCTTTCTGTCTGCATTCTTATGGTCAGCTTGCACAGCAGGGCCATATCTGGGATGTATAGTTTCTCACTGCGTAAATGAATTGCTGATCTGGCATTGGCATATTCCAAGAAAAGTCCATTACCAGATGTCAGTATTTGTGCACTTTCCAAGGCTGAGTTTGTTCTGTTTCAGTTCAGCCTGTACAGATGTTACCAGCTTTAAAATATCCCTGAATTAATGTGTTCTGTAGGACAGCAGAGCTTTTTCTGAAGCGCTCCTTGGAAATGAGGGAGAGAGTCCTGGGACCCAACCACCCAGACTGTGCACAGTCTTTGAACAATCTGGCAGCCTTGTACAATGAGAAGAAGCACTACGACAAGGCTGAGGAACTCTATGAAAAAGCTTTAGATATCAGGAGGAGAGCACTGGCTCCAGATCATCCCTCCTTGGCTTATACTGTGAAACACCTGGCAGTGCTATACAAAAAGATGGTAAGCACAAGCCTCTTATCACCTAAATTAACTGTAATGCCTTGCATTGTTACTGTCTTCAATCCAAGAGGAGTGGGGTGTGGGACTTTTGTCAGCCATTGGTGTTCCACACACACCATGCATGAAAGATGTAGTCAGTGGCCTCAGTCTGTTTCCAAAAAGCCCAGCAGATTTTTCAAAGCACACTTTACTTAAAGGAAAGCTATTTATGAATAATGTCTTCATTGTCCTCAATATTCACCATGCAGAATTTCTGTTTTGGTTAAAAGCTACTGTTTTAGCTGCAGTGAGGGAAGCTCTTCCCAACTGTATTTGAGTTCTCCACTGTCTGCAGGTGACATGTACATACAAGAGTTTGGTCACGTGCACCTTAATAGAAATACCATGTTTCAGGGTGTAGGAATAGTTCTTTTAACACAATGATCTTGAATTTTACAGTCAAATTGAGAGTAAGTTGAAGGTTTATGAGGGACATAGTACTTCAAAAATAATCCTTTTGGCTGAGCCACCACAAGCTTATGTTGATCCACTGAAAGAAGAGTTAACCCACTGTGATGTGCACTGTAGGGAATAACATTAACAGTAGTATAAGCTTCTGTATTTCATCATTTCAAGACGTTTTATGAATAGTTGTGTTTGCAGATGGTTGTTCTAATCATTCGATATCATCAGTGTAAGAGTGGTGTAAGGTTTCCAGCTGTTGAACCAAGATCAAGTCCAGAGTATGAAAATAATTTTTTTCTTTTATATTTTCACATTTTACCATTCTTTGAAGAGAAGAGTCCTTGAAGATAATCCCTTGGATCAGACGCTCCTGTATTTTTGCTCAGTAACTGTTCCCTGCTCTTATGTCCATGAAATTGTTTTGGGTCACGTATTTTCTGCTCACTTCTGCTTCTAATTTTTGTACTGCTAGAAACTGCAAAATTACTCAATATTTGCATTAAGAAACTCTTTGCTGGTTTGAAGGAGCACAAATTAAAGTTTATGGTGTACTAGTGATGCAGGGAAGAGGGGAGGAAGAGAAGGGACAGGAATCAGATGTAGAAAATTACAGTTATTTATAAACAAGTATTTATTCCAGATGAATTACTGATCATCTTCAAACTGTGGTGTGGTGATGCTTTGAAAAAAGGAAGCAATTTGATTTGAATTTTGCAGTTACTGTAAACCATTATACAATGGACGTTTGCCATATTTAATTTCTGATTGCTATTAAACATGGGAATTGACATTCTAGTAATAGAAGCCTATGAAGTATATCCAGTTCATGTGTGAGCATATTCAGATTTGCAGGAGAACAGATTTTCTGGAAGAATAATCTACATTAAAACACTAGTTGGAATAAGAGAGGGGTATTTTAGAGAAACCAAAGTCTCGGTATGGTGAATGGAAAGCAGCTGGTACTTGAAATGACATTGGGCACTGCAGCTGTTCCAAAGATGGTGCAAACACCGCTTCAGCAAGCAGAAGACTGCTCGAAAGTTAAGGCAGCTACATTCGCATTATCACCAGTGAAATTTAGTCAATTTAGGACAAAAAATAAGCTCTGCTTTCTTTTATGGCAGAATGAGGAAATACAAGTGTAGAAAATTATTTGGATAGAAGTACAACTGAAAATTGTTTTTAACAGCCTTAATGAGACACGGGGAAAAGTTAAAGAAATAGACATAACTGAGAAACACATTAACTGGGAGTTGAATATACTCAGTGTTTTGTTCATAATAAATATTCATGAGAAACAATCTGTGCAGAATGAATTAATGAAAGTGAAACCCCTATTCTGGAAACACATCTCCAGGGCTTTTTGTTTAAAATAGATTTTGCTGTTACCATTTTAACACAAGAGAGCGGAATCATTTTTTCCCTGTTATTTCTAGGGAAAACTTGACAAGGCTGTTCCTCTGTATGAGCTAGCGGTTGAAATTCGACAGAAGTCGTTTGGCCCAAAACACCCTAGTGTAGCAACTGCTTTGGTAAATCTGGCTGTCCTTTATTGTCAGATGGTAAGTTTTTCATGTCTTACATGTTTGTTATTCCTGTATTAGGCTTTTTATGATTTGTTCCTAAATGATACTAAAGAAAATTGATCACATTTAAAAGGGAAATTCCTTATAAGACTTGCAAATTCTTAGGTTCCACTGTAAAGGTTATTTGGCAAGGAAAATGTATGCAGGGAACAAATAATTGCTGTCAGTGGTATTTCACAAGAACACTTGGGCTAATACTTTTCAGATTATTCAGCATGCCCGCATGCTTAATAAGACTAGAGCTGGGGTACAGCATTTTCAGCAGTATGGTGGTTATCACAGTAAAATGAAACACAGCTCCACCACTGACTTGGAGGGAAACACATTCCTTTGAAATTTATGTCCGTGAATAAAGAGTGTTCTTTATTCACGGACAACTGCAACTCTGTGCAACTAAAAATCTGAGAAGACTGTGGACTTTCTAGGAAGTCTGCAACTACTATGAGATCAAAGGAGGTGCAATCAGCTTGCCAAATTAATTATTTAGCATCAATAGGAGTGAGCTGTAGATTGTTTGCTTGTTTCCTGTATTTCTGCAATCTGCATATCTGATTTTAAACAAGTATTAAAGCTGCCTCAGGTAAAATAAAAGGGCATCTGGTAATTCCAGACTTCTAGGACTGAGGTTTTTCAAAACTGCTGAAGAAGTCCAGGTGCTAATTATGATAATATTATGGGAATTGCATTTGCAAGTGCAAGCCAATTGCTTTGACAATCTCAATTATCATCCTCATCTGTCAACAGTATCGGGAACTCAAAACACCTTTCTGGTTAAATATGCATGACTGTGAATATAGGATGTGTTGATACTATGGTGGAAAAAATAATAGCAAATGTAATCTACATCTGTAACAAACAACTTTCTACTGCCCAAAGAAAAAGCAGATTGAAGCTTTACCTCTTTATGAACATGCATTAAAGATTTATGAAGACAGCTTTGGTCACATGCATCCTCGTGTCGGGGAAACTCTGAAAAACTTGGCTGTGCTAAGGTAAGATTATACACTTTAGCCCTATAAAAGCAAGTTACTATAAAAATTGCTGGATAAAACAAAACATCCTGGACTTCTGTCCAGGAGAGTAGAGAGCTTTAAGTAAACTTTGTTGATAGCATGGTATGCATTTCAATTTAAATGAATTGACTTGTTTTATTTGCTTGTTTCAACTTTGGTTTTCTCTGTTCCAAAGCTATGAAGGGGGAGACTTTGAGAAGGCAGCTGAACTTTACAAGAGAGCTATGGAAATAAAAGAAGCAGAGACTTTGTTGATAGGTGGAAAAGCAACTTCTCGACACTCATTGAATGGAGATACGTTCAGCTTAAAAAGTGCATTATCACCAAACATTTTCCTGGAACATGGACAAAGGTGATATAAACCTGCTCAAAGAAAAGGTAGTCTATTGCTATTGTAAAGCAGACATAAGATTATTAAGACAAACCTATTTTTCCTAGGCTAATGTACTATTTTGGGACCAACACCTGTCTTCATGAATGACAGGGAAACAGATCTTTAAGCTTGAAATCCCTCCATGTTAACTTTGCAGACTCTATGGTACAAAGTGAGTTTCTTCTATTGTATATAGATATGCATATTAATTACTAGCTAAAGTTATAGTTAACACCAAAAATGTGGATTTGATACCTCTTAGCTTAAGTGCCCGGATTACAGCAAGTTGAACCAACTGTATATACTCTGTAGGGTAGTTCTTATTTCTGTATTGTAATGGCCTGGCTTAGATGATTTGTGTATTTTTGTTTCATCAATCTTTTCTGCTTTTTCAGAAGCTTTTGAATTTGTTTCTAAAGAGAGAGTAATTTTGAAAAGTCAAAATATTGTTCCACCCAAAGCTTTACCTGCAGGGTGATTTCAGCTTTAAGCAAACTTAATTCATGGGATTTGTGCGAAAATAATTGGGTTTCCTTGGAAAGGTAATATCTCTAAATATCTTGTCACCTACAGTTACAGGTGTTTATCAGATTCAACTGTGTTCAGTAAGAATACTTCCAGTGAGGAATTCTATGACCCAGCTCCCTGTTGTTGACCCTTTAGTGATATGTTCGCTATGAAATCTCATTGAATCCCTTAAAATACAAGAATGTTTGTTTTGGAGAAACCTAGTGATACAAAACAGTTTGCCTGAGATAAAGAGATGTTAATCAGTTCTACCTGCCGGTCATTTCTTAATGCTCTGGTCATCCAGAAGAATCAGTTTGAAGTCTGTTCTCATTCAGTGCATAAATCCATGAATCAATTTAAATACATACTAAAGAAAAGATTTTATAAAAAGTTGAATATAAGTGAAAAATTACTTGAAGCCTCACTATAATGTTTGAAGCAACTGATGTAAAGATTTATTTGATCCAGTTTGAAAAATGCAAATGGCCTTTATGTCAAAGGGGTACTTACCTTCCACAGCATTTTTTCCTTTTTAGAGTAGAGTTAAATATAACCTGTTTCAGCCTTTGTTCTGGTTAGAAGGATTTTAATATTTTGGTAAGGCTGTAACTTGGCAAAAGAAACAGTATATAAAACTGACAGAGCAAATACACAACTCAAATTTGATTTTTAAGAATAAGATTTAGTTGGGGAAAAAAAATAGCTCTTGAAGTTATTACAATACATCAACAAGAGCTGATGCTTTGTAATAGCTCTCTAAATATTTTCCTTTTACTGTAGAAAATAGGTATTTAATCAAAGAATCCACTGTATTCCAGCCACCTTGAAAAGTTTTGAAAACAACAGAGTTCTTTGCAGGATTGTTACTGAGTAAGGAGTGGGTCAAAAAGGAAAAAAAAAAACCCCAACCTGTAACTAATCAACCAAACCCACCAACACCAAAGAAAAGCCGAAGCCAAGCCCAAAACCTTATCCTTGCCAGCTTGTATGTGTGTCTGTTGCCTACTCTTCTCAGACCTAGTAATTCCCTCCTCTAAAGTCAGTACTATGGATTACCAGATGTCTCATCTAGCTTATCGCCTCTGTTCTGATTTTAACATGTATAATGATGTACCTTGCTCTCCTAAATAGTTTTCCTTAATGTTACTGGCTTAAATAGGGAGCTGCTTTTCTAGACCTTCAGTGTTATTTCAGCCCTCTTCCCATTTAGTGATTTCCAATTTTCAACTGTTACTTTTCTTCCCTTGAGTGACTTACCTCCAACTTATTCATAGGTTGGAGGGTTACTTTTGGAAGAAAAATCAATCCCTAAAAAGTAGAGCAGATCCCAACCACCCATGGCCCATTAGCAAAGACGGTGAGGTAGCAACCTGCTTACCCTGTCAACCCCCCAAAAATTACTACAGAAATAAAATACTGCCATGAGTAACAGTGGAGGGTCTTGCAGGCTGCATTTTGGCCATAACTATTGCTGCTGGTGTGACTGTTGCTGAATAGCCTTAAGATTGTTGTCTATCATTGTAGCTATACCTCGTATTAAAAAAAAAATAATTGTATAGGTGATGTATGCCAAATAATACTTCTACATAGAACTCCACCTCAAAACAAAGTGTCACCAGTTTCAATGGAGATTTCATCATAGTGAGAATATCAGCATCTCAGCAACACTGATGATACACTGCAGAAATGGAAACCTTCTTTTACAAGTTTTCGAAATAAACAAAGCTGGATGAAACTATTGCAGTGTGCTTTGTAATAAACTTTTGGAAAGTAATAAACTTTCCATTATGTTTTATAGTTGGAGTAGATTTCTACTTGTAAATGGCTTTTTAATTAAAAAAAAATCCTTAAACCTGCTTCTTTTTTGATGTTGTTTATTTTAACATCATTTTAACCACTGGCACATACAATCATCTTAATGTATTTTCTAATTGTTTCAAACTCTTCTTGTATATACAATCTGAAAGTCTGAAAGTAACAAGAGAATCATTTTGCATTCTCTGTAAATGAGCATATAAAAGTGTATTCATTTGGTCATAAAACTGTACGTGAAGTAAAATGGTAAACAGTTGCCTCTTGTAAAGTTGTCAGTCAGCTGATAGCACTGTGGAAAAATTTCTTCTGTTTGGATTCAATTATCTTAAAGGTCTCTTCCAACCTAAGGTCTACAATTCTATGTCAGCCAAATAATTAAGAGTCAGAGTTATCTGGGCTGTTGTAGGAATCAGGATCTCTGGAGTCAGGTGCATGCCTCACTTTTATTGTTCCCAAGGGAAAGGTAAAGTCACAAAAAAATGTGAGTAACACTTAAATTGACACTTGGATCAAACTAACATAGACTTAGTGACACAGATACAATTATGCACCTTTTTCATGACCTCATTATTCTATTTCCCATCCCTCTTTACAGTTCAATTCTAAAATCTGGTTTCTCCAAAACTGAACTTAATCCAAAAAAAATCACTTCCATTTTACAGTATAATGGATCCCACCAAAACACCAACCAAAACCTCAATCTCTGAATGTAGGGAGGATCTGTATGTATATAATACAGTCTTAGCTGTGAAGAAACCAGATTTTGACATTTGTAACCACTGCTCAGAAATCAAACGTTTAACTTATTATTCATTCATCTGCCCTAAGAAACAGAAGCACCTCTGCAACATTACTGTATTCTTACATGTTGGTTGGATGCTGCTACTACCATTGCCAGCTGGTCCTGTGTTGGCTGCATCATGCTGTGGAACGGTTTTATGAACATCCAACATCCGAGTTGGAGATACTTGTATTATTGTGCACTGCAAAGGCTGAAATTTATGTTCTTCCAAGCCAAATCTAAGTAATGATCAAGTACTGGATCAGACTCCCACAGTAGTTAAAATATGTTAAATTGATCCTTCCAGTTCAGCAGGGTTCATTTACAGGTCACTTTGATGCATGGTAATTTAAAAGGTAATATGACTGTACTAACGTTATTCACAAGACAAATATAATAGCTACTCCCCTGAAGATATCTGCAACACTAAACAAAGTTTAGAGCACCTAATTTTAGAAGCTTTCCTATGCAAACTCTGATTAAGTATATTCATTAATATAGCTCATGTGATGGGGATGGATCAGAATTATAGCTAAATTTCTAATAACCCCCCAAAATATTTAGATTTTCAAAGAGATAGAGAAAATCTCTTCTTTCCAGTGTTGCTGGTGAGTCTTAAAAAAATTCTGCCATGAAAAGCATCTGCTGGCTGAAATGATGGCATACTAATACCTAGCCTGCTAGTGTAATTACCTACTGACAGAAGACTTTGCCTTGTTGCAGCATACTCAAAGTATTATCACATGCAAAACATATAGGCAGCTATTTAAGAACAAGCAGTAGTAAAACACTGATAAAACCACAGGCATTAAAAAAAAAATCCATCCCAGAGATACTTAAGGCAGATAAAAAGGCTGAAATGTTCTGTTTACTCAGAAAATGTAACCACAGCACAATCCATGCCAAGAATTTGGAGACCAGTGAACAACAACGGAGTACAAGTGCCTGGAAAATCAGGAGCAGCAATCTGAGTGAGGCACTATCAGCTGCCCTTGACCTACTCAGTCCAACTCCAGCAGATTCCATCTTCCTCTTGTCCTATACTATGTACTGTTCTCATTGCATGATACTGCATATAGCATGCTACACCTGCTTTTGATAAATAATAAAAGGAGATGGATAAACTGAGTATCTGGACACTAGCAATGCTGAGAAATTAGAATTTACATTAGCACAACTCTATATGTTGAAGACATGAATAGACAACAGAATATAAACAACGTAAGTCTGTTTCCTTCCTGTCCCTGTAACAGTTCCATTTCATCAGAAAGGTAAAAATAAGCTTCAGTCAAGGTAAAAATAAGGGGGAAAAAAACCAGACATCTGGTCTTCTCAAAATCCAATGTCGATGCAAACTCCCAGAAGTTGTACTTCATACTTGTTTTGCTACATGTTTCTCATTTTGGCCATGAGTTGTTCTAGGCTTTCTTCAGACTCTGCTACCGTTTCCTCAGTTATCAAGTTCTCTTCCTATTAGGAACAGGAAGAAAAAGTTGGCAACGAAACCAGCAAACAAAAAGCCCCACAGAAGTGAGTTTGATTGCCATTACACCACACCCTTTCCTAGAACCAAGTCCTCAACTGCACGATTAAGTCTAAGTGATTATAAGCTTAAATTGTAAACTATTCTGACTAGGAGTTAGAACACTCTGGCAGCAATAAATAAAGATTCTGTGTTCCCCAGTAATTGCTCTTTAACTGCATATAGCTTTTACAAGATAAATATGCTAAAAATCAATTAGTGACCAAAATATCAACTGAGAAATCCACATTTCATTTCCTCCCCCCACCCCCCAAATACACTCATTCCTATCATCTCAAAACTACGCTCACGCTAGCATCCATACTTAAATGTATTATATTGAAACACAAAACTAGACCGTAGAAGGCACTAATCTGATGTACCGAGGTACAGTTTTCAATTTTATTTTAGGTTTAAACTGCATTTCAAAAATTCATAAAGAATAAATATTACCTTGTTTGGGATAGTATATGCTACAGTAATTCCCTCAGGAAGCTCAGGTACTGGGCCAGATGCAGCCTTCAGCTCATCTTCTGAAATTTCTGATACTAATTCGATGCCTTTGCATTAAAAGGAATCAAGAACTCCATTACAACTTTAAAGAAATTTTTCTTCTATCACTAAGTTGTCACAGTAAGAGGAAAACAGCAACTACTTTTCCAAAACAGAATAAATACAAAAGCAGAAAGACCTTTGATTTCAATGACTTCCATTATCGAAACAAGCATCTTCCCTTTACAATGATTCTACACAGATAACTTACAGACAAGAATGGCACCTCACCCATAGGATTTCCTTGTCCTTACCATTTAAATCTTACCATGAGGACACTTCTCCTGATGGCAATCTTTAAGATTATTTTCTTTACCATGTAATAAACAGAACATTCAGGGGTCCTCAAACTTTTTAACCAGGGGGCCAGCGCATGGATTAAGTGGCAGGCAGTCATCTGCGGCTGCTTGGTTTCCCTCTCTAACCCCCAGCGGGGGTATGAAGAATATCCATTCTTCAAATGGTTCTATAAAACACACTTACCACTCCTTAACACAACTCCTTCTAACTTAAAGCCCCCAGAGGAACATAAAAATCCATGAGATGCCTCAGCACAGTGGTTATGGAAATCACAAATGCTCTTTAGTTACGTATTTAAAAGGAATATGCAGTGAATACACCTCCTCACATCTTTCATATCTTCAGCCCACCTTCTGAGGAAGTTTTTTATTCAAAGGTGGTTACATTTTGAGCCGAAAACCTGAACATTACACTAAAAATACATTGTTAAGTTGTGGCAACATTACTGTCAAAACCTGTGAAAAGCCAGCAGTAATTACACAGTGCAAGTTAACAAAAAATATGAACCATAAGAAGTCTCTGTGCCCTACAGTGTGTTCATCCAAAACAAAGACTTCAACTGAATCTTGGTTCTGGGAACATCATTTAGTCTCCAGCTGATTACTTACCCCAGTCATTGTCTTCATGTACTATTTCTTCTTTCTGTTCAATTACTTCTTGTTTCGGTTGTGCAGCTTCTCTTTTCTGAAGGAAAACCATAAAAAGATAAACCCCACAATATATGTAATAGTCTAGTTTTCAACTATAGTGAAGAAGATAAAATCTATCATTCACACTTCTCTTAAGATATGCAGTCATCGTTTAGAACTTTGTTAGGCATAAAAAGGTAGAATACCTGCAAGTTAAAAAACCACAAACCCCATTAATACTCAAAAATACATGACTGCCAGAAAGGTTGAGTATTACTGTAGAAGAAAATGTTACCTAACTGAACGCAAGCTATTCTGCCTACCCTTTACTTTAAGATAAGTCTTAAGTACAGTATTTTCAGAAACATATGCAACCATCTGAAGACAAGGCTGCTGAAAATTGCGCTGGCAATGAAAGTTTTGGTTTACTACATTATCTGTAGCCTGCTTTGTTCTTAGGACTTTAAGGTCCAAAAAACCCCAAACAACAATCCCCAAAACATTGTTACCTTATAATTTTCTTGCTGTTTTCTGCAATTTCGGTCACTACATTGTGGGTTTGGCTTCATAGACATAGTTGGAAAGAAATCCTGCATTGCATTGTAACCAAGATAGTAACTCACAGTACCAAAATTTAACAGGTATCTAGAAACACAAGCAGAGAAAGTAGGCCCTTATATACCAGTGCAAACCTAACAATTTAGTTGCTCAAGGAATAATTTCTCCTCAAAGAACATTTAGAACACACTTTCACACTACTTAAGTTTTAAAGAATTACTGTAATTGTCTTAAAATAAGCTGTAGTCAACTGACAACAGTGGAACTGCATCAACATACAACCCGCTCCTCTTGTGGTTTAAGTGTGTGAGATAAGTCTGCTACAGTCTTAGAAAAAACACAGAGTAGTATGTAAGCAGTTTTCTCCTGTGCTCTAGTCCATTGCTTGAAACACTCAGATGCCCCATATTACAATGGGAGAGTTTTCAACAGCTAATCAGAACCAGTTTAATCACCTTTACTGTAGGGTCAGACTTGAAATGAAAATAAAGATTTAGATTAAGCTGCAATGTTTGCATTCTTCATTAAAGAAACATACATGCTGCTATGCAATTTTACATAATACTGCACAGCTGAAAATGGAGCTTTGTTATTTGTAGGCACTTACAAACTTGAAAACTTATTCTTTGTAACCATAGATTTCTGGATAACTGACAAAGCCAAGCTAAGGCTACAAACAGGCTAAATAAGAACCTCTTCTCAAAGATGCTTGTAAAACACAGTAAAACTGGGTACAAAGTTGTTCAAATATTTTCATGCAATTCTTTTAGCAGTTGGGAGTCGTGTGACTACTTCTTGAAAATACTAAAATAGGTCATACAGCTGTATAACTAATATTAATTCACCTCAGGTTTTTAGAATACAAACACTGCAAAAGAAATTATTTATTCTTTGTCCACATACAAAATTTCAAAGACATTTTCAGCACTTTAGCATTTTTTGTGTATAATTTAATGATGTCAAATGGTAATACGTTTAAATGCAGAACTAAGAAAAAAATGTGTGTGTATGCAGTAAGAGAAATTCTTAGAGGAACTCTGAAGACCTTTTTCTTACTCCTGAAAAGTTCTATTAAAAAGAGCCACTCTAAAGTAAACACACCAGTAATTCAAGCAGTGTATATTTCAGCCCTGTCCAATGATGCCAATACCTTTAAGGAAATAGGCCACAAATACAGAAAAAGAATCAAACCCATCATTATGAAATGTTCCTTCAGGTTTCTTTCTCTTACTGTGCTGTACATCAAATAGCAACAACTCAATCACTTACTTCAGAACATTTTGTACAAGAATTCCTGCCACAACACCCATAGTTGTAGGAAGACTAGCTGCACAAACTCCTTCTCGTTTTAATGTTTTTTCATCAATATTTGCAGCGACTACAAGTGGAGGTGCACACTGAGGGGAAATAAAGAAATTAAGTTTAAAAGAAGTATTAACCCCCCCGCCACACAGATCACACAAAATTTTAAGATACTCCACCAGCTGTGCCAGGATCACATTCACTACCCAGCTAATCTTCATATTTCCAGTCCCGCTTTAAAAGACAAACGAGCTATTCAGCTCTGCATACCGCAAAACAAGCAGATTCACCAGGTATGATCAGCTGTATATGTCCTGACACTGCATTTTCACTCACTCCAGATTCCATCCAGATTTGTCCAAGTTCATTGCAGGCCTTAGAAACACAGAAACACATGCATCAGCACTGCAGAAGTTTAATGAAAAGAAAAAAGTAAAAAAGAAACATAGTAAATTGAGAGTGATTAAACACACTGATCTTCCTACTCTAAGACAGAAAGGTTATGATCAGAAAAGGTAGAATAGAAATTGTTTATCAGAGTCAAAGGGGAAATCAAAGGACAAATTAAAATCATCCTCATGAAGCCCTTTGTGCTTACCTTAGGACCTGAGATTTTTGAACATGCGTTAGTGATCCAGTTACTAGCACACTACAGAATCTAATTACACTGTATCCGTGACTAAAAGTAGTTTGTGCATCTGTATACCTTCAGTGCATGTGATTTATGAATCAAGTTAGCTGAAGGGTAACAGAAAACATGCATTTGGCGTGTACCCTAGGTTGGCTGCTACTACAAAAAACCCCCAGTTTGATTAGGTACATAGCCTTAAGATGTTTTCAGTACATAATTAGCTATACACAGTCTTTTGAAAGTTAGCAAGATTTAACATACCAGGCTTTGATAATACCTTTATATAAACAGGATAATTTGGCAAGACACGAGAGGGCTCATGATACTGAACTCTTCCGCTAAGCATTAGTTGCCAGTAACTTAAAAGGCTACAGTTATATTTATACGTATAAAATGTGTTTGGTAAGAACTGGGAAAAATCCCAGATTCTGTTTTGTGAAACCAAGGAGGAAATTTCTTAGAAGAATCTTGATAAGTTCCTGTCCTTTCTCTAGTCCCCACAATTCCTAACGCCATAGAAGAAAACAGATGTCCACAAGCTCACACCTTCAATGGCCTTACCGTGTTAATAGCCATGCGAGCTTCAAAGTTGTCCACACAGCTTAGAACAAGATCGACAGGCTGCCCTTCCTCTAGTGCACCGTTACTGAAATAAGTATCAGAAGTTTGCATAACGTTGCTGGCAGAACTAAATACCAGCAGGGCAATCAACATACTGCTTTAGAGTATAGAAGCGCATGGGAAGTGATTACTAATAAAACCCGTGCAAATGCAGAACAGGACACAACTAGCATCGTAGATCTACAATAGACACAAGAGCATGCTGAAGGTGGGATTTAAGTCTATGTGCATTTTAGATTAGAAGAAGTTTCATATAGTATACAGTCACAATAAAAAGTATTGAAAAAGAGTACCTTTGTACAACATAACTGCCAATGGGAACAAAGTTACTTCAGAATTTACTCTGAGATCCACTAATAACTATTTTCTTTCTTCATTCTACAAAGCATATCTGAAACTGCTCCAGAGCAATCAAAGTATGATCTGATCTGTTTTCTATAATGGGAAAAGCCTGTTAAGACCTGCAGCTTTGGCTGGAAATCTAAAGATGCACTAATATAATATACAAATATGTAACAGCAGAAATAAATGCCAGCTCCAGAGAAAAGGCCTAGGCTGGAACGTCTTCATATATATATATTTCCCACTGGTTTTCAATTAGAAGTCATTAAATAAAAAACAAAACCACCCAAGAATAAAAATGTGAGGCTGTACAGAACCACACATTAGCAGAAGTTAGTGACATGCTTTTGTTCAGAGATTTTTTTACCTTATTCTATCCATGAAGTGTTCAAAGTTGTCCAGTGTTGTGATGTTGTAGTTATGTACTTCAAATTGAACATCAGGATTAATATTCCTTATGGAGGAAACAGAGTGAATATTAGTAAATAAAATGATAACTTGCATTCTGCTCCCTAACTTCACAAGCTACAGTCTAAGCTTCCAGTCCAAAGTCTAGAATACACCCATATTTGTCAAAAATTCACAGATTAGATGAGAAAAACCCCACAACACATTGAAGTGGCATAGTTTATACCAAACTTCCAAGCAAAATTAGCTATACATAAAAAGTAGACTCACACTGAGGTTTTGGCGAGTACAAAAATGTCCTTAAAGTATCAACCTTTCCCACAACTTTAGTTTATGCTCAAATCTCCAAATTATATCATGCTACTTTACGAGTGATGAAGAGTGAAACACGAGTTTCCTGGAGCAGCATTGTGGGTAAACATATTTTGATACCGATTTCTCTAAGTTATACCTCAAAGTATGCTCTGCTGCTTGCACTTTACTTAATCCAGCTTGATGAGGTTGGAAGAAGAGTCTGTTCATGTTTGCCAATTCCACTTTGTCATAATCAAACAGAAGCAGCTACAATAAAGATAGTATTAACATGTGGAACTCCAAAGACTGCAACCACAGCACTACAGCAAGACATTTTGAACAACAAAAGTCCTCTAAAACCAACAACAAAAACCCCAACTAAACATGCCCTCCATCCCTGCAGTCCTGTTCAGTTCACATACAAAAGGTACCAACATTGGACTGAATTCCAACTGCCATTCACCAGGACCTGACTCGTTAAGTCATGAAAACCACTCTTAATAAAAAGCAATCTGCCCATTTGATCTAAACTAAGAAAATTCAGGAGATCATCTACATGAACAGTATCACCTCTGTTATCACATTCCTACTTGCTGTTATGGCATTAACTGTAAATGTGTAATTACTTTCACTTGTCTTGGCATGTAGTTCTTCAAAAACAATTCATTTTAAATACCTAAATAAGACAGGGACATGTTGATTATTATAAATTCTGAATCAACTATCCCATGTCCTTTTCTATGCCCAAGATGCTGGTGTTCAGGAAATGCAACTTTTTATTGCAAAGTTTATTCCCCCTTCCTCTGAAGGAGCATCACCTCTGTACTAAGAAACTTCTTAAATTTCCAAGAGTCAATGGTCAGGTTTGCCTGGAAATAAAAAACATCTGAGCCACTGCCCAAATTCCCCCTTTAAAGAAAAATCCTGTTCCATTAACTCTGGAGGTTCTTGTTATCTAGACACCATCAAATTGCTTTTAACCACTGCTAAATTTTTAGCTCTAAGTCTGCTGCATGACAAACTAATGTTTGCAATAAAAATATCTGCCTGACATCTACCACATCTCCATTTCACGAACATCAACTTGCTCACTTGAGCTTACATAAAAGCATGTAGAAGACAATATCCAGACAAGAATCATTCACACGATACAGAATTAAGCCCTAAGTAATCAGTTTTACTAGCATAAGAAAAATACAGACTCTTCATTTGTGATGTTTACACAAGTACTGTTCTTGAGTGCTTCTTCATAGTACTTTTTTATTTGGGAAAAATCAACTGAGGGAAATCAAATTAACTCTTCATGAAGAAGACCGGTCCATCTCCTATAAAGAAGTAGAAGAAAACTCTCATTACCTTACCAATGCCACACCTTGTCAACATTTCAGCAGTCACGCTGCCAACTCCACCTACACCTACTACTGCAACTGTAAAGGTACGAATTTTCTGTAGAAAGAAATAAAACCCAGATCAGTATATCAAAAGCAGTCCTTGCAGGGTAAAAATGCAAGGGTGTTTTAAGGCAGATAGGATCTTACCTCATAGTCTTTGACAATTCCCATTCTTTTTAATGCCATCAAGCGACTACAAAGAAAAACAGCAATGTTATACAGAAAATCCTCTCTGTATTTCTAATAGCAATTTTGCTTTTCTGGTATTTGAAAATCACTTTTGCTTTAAAAACAACACTGCCCAGCACCAAACTCAAGCCTACTGTTTTCTCTGCAGTTGTGACTGCCAGCTAGATACAGTCTAAATGAGACAGTAGGTGCTTTCCTATTAGCAACAGAGTGCTGAACCCTGCAGATACTCATGTACTTATTCAGTTGGTACGAGTAACATCAAGGAAATCAGGAGGACCCACAGCTATTTTTGCAAAATAATCCCTGATTTACAGAATGAAAGCCTATGCTTTTTTCTGTAACGAACCATATGGCAGCAGGCCAGTGAAGGCTTTTCACTGCTTTCTGATCAATTTGGTTAACTCAAATATAATATTAAAACGAGGATGTGAGGATAACTGGAATAATTTTAAAGTAACATTTTATCCTATTATTGATTTTTTTCATTGAAAGTATCAATGAAAGAACAGGTATCAACTTGTATCCTGAAAATTAAAAGTGCATCAGATTTCCAGAAGCCCTGAGCATTAGAAGGGGTCTGAGATGCTCAAGACTTCTCTAAACCAAACTCTAAACCACCTAAGTTAGAGGAGTGGGAACGAGACCTCACGTAACACCAACAGCTGTTCCACTTACTAGCTACTTAGCTGAAAAACTCACAGGGTCTCCTCTCTTGTCTGCCCGTGCTGTAAACGTAAAGCAAGCCAACCCAAAATAACCCCGGTGGGCACCCCTGCCAGCCTAGCCAGGTGGGAAACCTGAGAGCATCTCTTCCCCTCCTCCCCACTGAGCGGAATCCACCTTCAGCACCCCCAGCCCCATCCCTCAGACCCCCGCCGGCCCCAGCCCATCTCCACGTGCCTCTTCCCCTTTTCCACCGTTCCCGAGACCCCAGAGCCCGCTCTCTCCCCCGTCCTGCACACCCTGACACGGGCTCTAGGCCTCCTCCTCATGGCTCTCGCCGCACTCCCAGCTCCGCAGGCGCAGCCCCCTCCCCCACAGCGCTCTCGCCCCCCGGCCGCACCTGTAGGGGTTGGAGTCCGTCACCTCCGGGCTCATGCTCTCGATGCGGGCCCGCGGCGGCCGCCGCCTGCCCCTCTCCCGGACCAGCTCCTCCTCCAGCTCCCGCACACGCCGCTCCAGCTGCTCCAGCCGGCTCGGCTCCGCCATGGCGGCACCGGCGACGCCGCAGCGACACGTCTCCCCGTCCGATGGAGCTTCCGGGAGCGGCAGGGAGCGCCGTCCCCTGCTCGCCCCGACGCCTCGCGGAGCGTTCCCGCCCCGAGGGGGCCTGCTGCCCCCCCGCAGCGGGCAGCGAGCGGGCTCCGGAGGGGACTGGGCAGGGCAGGTGCCAGCCGGGGCGGTGACTACCTCCTGGGAGCCGCTTTCTTCCAGAAGAGCCGCCCGGCTCCGAGAACCCCGCTGGCTCGGCGCCGGGGACCGCTTTCCTTGACGGACCGATCCGCCCCCGGTTGCCGCGGCGACGCAGGGCCTGGCCGGGCCGGGCGAGGCAGGTCCGCCTGCGCCGTGGGCGGCCGAAGGGCGCGGCCCAGGCATGGCGGCGGAGCCGGGCACCACCGAGGTGAAAGTACCGCTTCGACCAGGAGAGCTTGGAGCGGTACCTGCGCGTCCACCTGCCCGGCTTCCCTCGGCAGCCCGCGGGGGCTCTGGCGGTCAGGCAGTACAGGTAACGCACGGGTGGGCCGCTCTCCTGCCCCGAGGCCGCCTGTGAGGGGCGAGCAGCGGCCGCCGTGGCTGCTGGCCTGGGCCCTGGCCCGTGGGGCGCCCCGGGGCGCGGAGCCAGAGCGCGGGCCCCAAGTGTGCCTCGGTGGGGCGAGGAGAGGGGCCGCGGCCGCGCTCGCCGCCCGGCGGGAGAGTTGGTGCCCTTGGCCCCGGTGCTGGCCGACGGCTGGGTGACAGCTCGTCCCTTGGACGGCTGGAGAAGTCGAAGCTGGCGGGGGCGGCCCGGCGGCCGTTGGCACAGGCAGAGCCTGCGGCTGCAGCTGGCTGCCCGCGAGCAGGCGATGTGGTGGGTGGCCTTCCCGCTGTCCGCTGCAAAGTGTGTGTTTGGCCCCCAGTGGTGCGATCTGTTGGAGTACGCGCACAGCTCTTTTATTATCTACTCCTAAATCACAATCTATCTGATTGCTCTTTAATTGCACGTCAAATAATAATGTTCAGGAGCACATACATGGATTTAAGTAGTCAACTTTAAAAGCCTTAGGCTATCGCCAGGTAAGCAAATCCATGAGAACGGTGTAACCCTGTGCTGAGATTCCCATTAACACCCCGGAGCAATGCATTGCACTAGTGAGGCGCTGCACCCAGGCTCCTAAGCCGCTGCTGCACGGAACATCTAGTTCACTTGCATTCAGCGAGTTAGTGGTGCAGCTGTGTGACTTCAAATTGGGAGCTATAAGAAGCTAAGTTATTCTAAATATAGGTATTAATTCCTTTGTAAACATGACCTCTGCTGCATTATCTGCAGCTGTGACTAAGAAACAGTGAACAAGTTTTCATTGTCTTCTGATACAAATATGAAGTATCCACTGAATCCTCAGCTGTACTCTAATCCTTGTATGTACTTGAACTGAGACTTCAGGAGGGGTCTCAGGAGAGTAACTGATAGCAAAATCTGCTAAAATTATCACCAGTATTTATGCTATTGCATTTTGTTAGTGTTGTGGTTGCACTTCAAGTCTTCAACTGATCTAAATCTCTGTTGTGCCAGGCAGAATACTTGTCCGTGCCGTATACTTGTTAAACTATGATACAGACTGTGCCCTAACAACCTCAGGGAGAATGGAAATGTCATGGGGAGCATGAGGGCAAAAGTTCACTTAATTTTGATTTTCCAATGGTTAATCTTTCACTAGACTAGTTCAGAACGTGCCTTAAAAATGATCTAAAATGAGGAGAGGAAGGCATATAGATGAGCACAGAACCTTGAGGAAAATAAGGATCAATGAGCTTGATTGGGATACAATGAACAAGGTGTTATGAAGAGTTTAACCAGGCTGTCCTTCTCTTTACACGCGTATGTGATTGAAATGTCTAATTTCTATGATTCTTTGTCACTACAACATTCATTCTTTAAAATTTTACAGTTACTCTAGGCATCCCTTTAAGCATAGCGCAAGTGTGTGATGATCAGGCTAGAATACAATGGGGCTTGGTACTGGAATCATCAGTTACTTGGAGAGCTTCCCCTGTGCTTACATTGTTCAAAATACAGCTCGCCAAAGGGCAAATACAATTATGGGCTAGTGTGAATTCTGCTCTGTTTAATTTCCTCTAAATCGGAAAGCTTTAAAGTTAGTATCTACACATACCTTGAAAACATTAATGGTGTCTTTTTAGGGTGGAGGGGTAAATGCTGCTTCCATTTCACAGGAGAACAAATTGAATATCTGTGCCCTCTCTGCAATGAAATAAGACATCTTTTTCATAGGTAGGAATAGAACTTATGACTTCTGATTTTTAGGCTATCGCTTGCATCCTTGTAAGACTATATTTAAAAAAAAAATACCCCAAACCCAAAAAACAAAAAAAGAAACCCAAGAGAAGAAACTCTTAAGAAGAACCCTTTCATCTGTCTTGCCATTTTGTTCAGCCCAAGTCACAGTGTACTCTGCATCATTTCTGTTAAAAGTTTGTAAATTTGTAAGTACTTGAATTTGTAAGTAATTAGAATCTTTGTTTTTGTAGCTCAGGCCAGTCAAATCCAACCTTTTACCTTCAGAAGGGTGGGCAGATTTACGTGCTCAGGAAGAAGCCTCATGGCCTCCTTTTACCTAGAGCTCACAATGTAAGTAACGTTCTTCTTAAGCTCCAAACACTTTCTATTGCAAGTTGCTAAGTCCTATACATGATGGTACGGCACATGGTTAAATGTGTCCAGAAATGCAGTGAATTTCTGGATCTTTTCCAATTTTCTGTGCAATAACATTTAAGAGGGAGGTTAGTCATTCACTGTGCTCATTTATGTTTGGGAACTTTTCATTAAACCTAAATTTCTGTGTTGTCTTCAGGTTGATAGAGAATATCGTGTGCAGAAAGCCTTATTTTCAGCTGGATTTTCAGTGCCTGAGCCCCTGTTGTATTGCAGCGACGTTTCTGTCATTGGAACAGAATTTTATGTAATGCAGCACGTGCAGGTTGGTCCTCCAATGTGAGATATTTTTTTCTTCTCCCTACTACAAACTGCTTTTAAACTGTCTAAAACCTTTCTGTTAGAGCCTTATGCAGCATTTACTAAGTTTTGTGATATGAACATAAATAATCCTTGTTTTTAATATTTTTTAGTATTTTTAAGAAATGCTCGCTATTAGAGATGCTCACTGATTTCAGCTTCTCCAGGACTTATTTCCTACTTTGTTGACATTTTCTGCTCAGTATTTAACTTCCTGTTCTTGTTTTGAGCTCTCAGAAGGCTGTATTGAAATGAAGCAATATTGCTTCTCTGAAAAGCATACACAAGTCAGAGGGAGAACAATCAGGCTATAAAGTTAAATGGAATCTTTGGACATCCTGGAACCTGTTTAATACTGAAGATAGGAATCTACAATCACTTCTTTTTGAAAACCAAGCAGGATTCTAGCTCAAGCACTGGTTTCAGAAAGAACATGGAGTAGCTCTGTCTGTGGTCCATCACTCTGGGAGTGCAGTAGCTGAGTTCATAGAACCACAGAATCATTGTGTTGGAAAAGACCTTTGAGATCATGAGGCCCAACTGTTAACCCAGGACTTCGAAGTCCATCACTAAACCATGTCCCTGAGAGCCCCATCTTTTAAAAACCTCTAGGGATGGTGATTCCACCACCTCCGTGGGCAGCGTGTTCCAATGCTTAATCACCCTTTCAGTGAAGAAATTTTTCCAAATATCCAATCTAAACCTCACCTGGGATAACCTGAGGCAGTTTCCTCTTGTCCTGTTGCTTGTTATCTGGGAGAGGAGACTGACCCCCACCTGCCTACAACCTCCTTTCAGATAGTTCTAGAGAGCAATAAGGGCCCCCCATGAACCTCCTCCTCTCCAGGCTAAACAACCCCAGTTTCCTCAGTTGCTCCTCATAAGACCTGTACTCCAGACCCTTCACCAGCTCTGTTGCCCTTCTCTGGGCATGCTCCAGCACCTCAATGTCTCCCTTGTAGTGAAGGGCCCAAAATCAGTGTTTGAGGTGTGGCCTCACCAGTGCCATGCACAGGGGGCGATCACTTCCCTTGTCCTGTTTCTGGTAGAGTCCAGGATGCTGTTGGCCATTTTGGCCACCTGGGCACACTGCTGGCTCCTGTTCAGCTGGCTGTCAACCAGCACCCCCAGGTGCTTTTCCGCTGGCTGGGCAGCTTTCCAAGCCACTCTTCCCCAAGCCTGTCGCATTGCCTGGGGCTATTGTGACCCAAGTGCAGGACTCAGCATTGCTTGTTAAACCTCATACAACTGGCCTTGGCCCATCAATCCAGCCTATTCAGAGCCTTCCTACCCTCAAGCAGATCAACACCCCTCCATTTTGGTGTTGTCTGCGAACTTACTGAGGGTGCACTTGATCCCCTCATCCAGGTTGTCGATAAAGATACCGAACAGGACTGGCCTCAATACTGAGCCCCGGGGAACACCACTTGTGACCAGTCACCAGCCAGATGTAACTCCATTTCCTACCGCTCCTTGGGCCCGGCCATCCATCCAGCTTTTTACCCAATGTGAAGTACACCCATCCAAGCCAGGAGCAGCCAGTTTCTCTAGGAGAGTGCTATAGGAGATGGTGTCAAAGGCTTTACTAAGGTCCAGGTGGACAACATCCGTGGCCTTTCCCTCATCCACTAGGGCAGGTCATCTTGATGTAGGAGGAGATAAGGTTCATCAAGCAGGACCTGCCTTTCATCAACCCATGCTGGCTAGGCCTGATCACCTGGTTGTCCTGCACATGCTGTGTGACGGCACTCAGGATGATCTGCTTCATAACCTTCCCCAGCACTGAGGTCAGGCTGACAGGCTTGTAGTTCCCTGGATCCTCCTTCCTGCCCTTCTTGTAGATGGGCATCACACTGGCTAACCTCCAGTCTTCTAGGACCTCCCCAGTCAGCCAGAACAGTTGATAAATGATGGAGAGTTGCTTGGTGAACTGCTTCGGCAGCTCCTTCTGTACCCTTGGGTGGATCCCATGTGGCACCACAGAGCTGTGCATATCTAAGTGGAGCAGCAGGTTACTGACCATTTCCTCCTGGACTGTGAGGACTTTATTCTGCTCCTCATACCTGTCTTCCAGTGCAGAGAGCTGAGTACTGCGAGGGTAACTGCTCTTCCTATTAAAGATTGAGGCAAAGAAAACATTAGGTACCTCAGCCTTTTCCTCATCCTTTGTGGCAATGCTCCCTGCCACATCCAGTAAAGAATGCATATTATCCTTGTATTTGTAAAAACATTTATGCTGACTTTTATGGCAGTGGGCAGTCTGAGTTCTAGCAGGACTCTTGCCTCTCTAATCCTCATCCTGCATAACCTCAGGAGTTTGTAGCCATCCATTGCAGCACTCCAGTCATGTGAGTTATCCCACCGTGTTTCCATGATGGTGACTAGGTCAGAGTCGTCCTGCTGCACAATGGCTTCCAGCTCCTCCTGTTTGTTGCCCATGCTTCAGGCACTGGCATAAATGCACTTCAATTGTGCTATCGATCTCACCTCAGTGGCACGCTGCCCCCAGGCTCATCTCTAACAAGCTTGGTTTTATTCTCTTCCCTCTTCAAATCTAGTTTAAAGCTCTCTCAATGAGCCCCGCTAACTCCTGACAGAATCCTTTTCCCTCTTTGAGACAGCTGAACCCCATCTGTTGCCAGCAGGCCTATTGCTGTGTAAACTGACCCATGATCAAACCCCCCAAAATTTAGTGGCCCAGAGCCAGGTGTCGATCTGTGTGATTTTCCAATTGCATGCACCATTGTTCCCTGCAACTGGCAGAATAGAAGAAGACACTACTTGTGCTCCCGATCCCTCAACCAGTTGACCCAAGGCTCTGAGATCTCTCTTAATTGCCCTCAGACTACTTTTTGTTTGGATTTCATCACTGCCCACCTGTAAAACCAGTAATGGGTAATAATCAGAGGGCTGTACCAGACAAGGTAGTTTTCTAGAAACATCCCTTACCCAGGCCCCAGAGAGGCAGCAGACTTCCCAGTGGGTTGGGTTTGGTCAGCATATTGGGCCTTCTTTTTCTCCTGGAGTACAGTTGCTGATAACAACCACCTTTCTTTTTTTCCTAGCAGAACTGGTCATGATGTGTGGGGTTGACCAGTTCTCCCTAGGCAACTCCTTCAACCTGGACAGGCTTTCATTCACATCATTATTTTCCTGGCTCTCAGGTTCCAAAGCCACATACCTATGGTATAGGAGTACCTGGAAAGGTGGAGTAGGCTGGGAGGTGATTCATCTGCTGCCCCAAGCAGGGACCTGTTTCCATTCCTCCCTGTCTCTTAGGTCCCCTCTGCCTGCCTGGAGGCAAGTAGGTTGGGAAGCTGCCTCTTTTTGTGATGTATCCATGTGGTACAATTGTCTCAGTTGATACTGTTTCTGTTAGATACTGGTGATTCTGAGTGTAAATTTGCTCTGTCATGGTGGTTTGTTGTTTGTTTGTTGTTTTTTTTTTCCTATGGGAAAAGGATTTGAATTCAGGCCTCTTCCCTTTCATTGCATCTTACTCTATCATCAGGTTACCGGGAAATTAGAAATGTAAGAGTTTGTGGGCTAGTTCCTGGAGATTAAGTTAACCTTCCTACAAAAACCATGAATCAAGAGTAATAAATAAAATGTACAAGCTAAGAAGAATTTGAAACAAATATCTTACATTAAAGATGGAGAATTTTTCTGGTTTTGATTAAAACAAAGTGATTCCTTAATAAAAAACCTTGCTACTGATGTATTTACGTTTCTAAGGATGTACATTTGCAGTCTGTTCATTCTAAGATGGACAGCAGTGCACAGTTTATGACAAATACACGGTGTATTTAGAAAACTATTACATATTTACTGTGTTGAATAAACTATTACACCATACAAAATGTGATTTCTAGATTTATTATGCAGACTCTTTCAGCAAAAAAGTTCTATGAATGCTTTAGCTGTGTAAATACATTGAAGCTATCATATGAACCAGTGAAACTGAGGAACGTAGAGGAGTGAAGAGACTTTTTCTTTTCCAATCTATTACTGACAGGGTCAACATTAACAGAGAAAATGGAAAAACACACCCATCTTCTAAATGTATTAAACAGCTTTTAAGGAGAATGCAACTGAATTTCTTTTAGGAAACAGTA
>JAVJGJ010000047.1:98833221-98852630 GCA_035590215.1 Microhierax caerulescens
CGAGAATGCAACTGAATGTCTTTGGATTGAGTGTCACTTTGTACATACAACTATTCACCAACTCTCTCTGCCAGCTCCCTTGCAGCCCACTCCAAGGACTTCATTGATAATTCTTCTGGAAGTAACATTTTTTTTTTTCCTGGTAATCTCAAGTTTGAGGTTATTTGGATTGAGTGCTCTAATTCAGACTTTCGTCTGCTGAATATCTCTGTTATTTTAATTGCCCTGCAATAGATATCCTGTATACTAATGATCTGAGATTACTGTGAACCCCTTCATCTGTCCTGGGCAAGGAATAAAATAAATGAGTAAGGAATTTTTGAATTGCAGTGTTGGTTCATTGCAGTTGTTCTTGCTGCTGTAATGTATAGATTTACTTCTCTTCATCTGTGTGTACATCCCACCAATTATCTAATTTATGATGTTTCTAGGGTCGCATCTTCCATGACCTCTCTCTGCCTGAAGTGGGCCCAGCAGAGCGTTCTGCTTTGTATATTGCAATGATAGAAACTTTGGCCTTGTTGCACTCCTTTGATTTACAGTCATTGGGTCTCCAAGGATATGGTAGAGGACCAGGATACTGCAAAAGACAGGTACATCTCTTAAAAAAATTCTCGTTTTGTCAGGTATTTGAAGATTTATTTGATTTGGAAGCTAAACTGTTAATTATTAATGACTTATGAAAGTAACCATCATATTTTAGCTTTTAAACACCTTTACTTAGTTCAATTATTTATGCACACTATAAAGTTACTACTACATTCAGATCAATTCTGTAATGATATACTCAGGGAATGATACTCATTCACTTTTGGAATAATATTAGATTTGAGCTATGTAAATAGGATTGAAATAGAAAATAGAGGCACTCTTCATTGCATCTTTTGATCTCACACTTAACATTTTCAAATGCTGAGGTACTGTTTTTTTACTGAATTTACATATAACACAGTAATAGCCAGAGCCCAGAAACATGTGCTTAAGAATTTTGTTCTGTTGAAAAACTTGTAAATCAGCAGGAAAATCTGTTGAAGTGTTTGTATTTCTTTAAGTATCGACTTGGAAAAGACAGTATGATGCAGCTGCTCATGCAGATATTCCTGCCTTGACCAAGCTAGCTGAATGGTTAGCAAACAACTTGCCACCTGAGGATAATGAAGAAAGGCTGATTCATGGGGACTTTAGAATATACAACATCATCTTCCACCCAACAAAGTTATTTGAAATGTCTTTTTATGTTGAGTAGTTTTAGGTCCTCCGTTTGTTTGTACTCCTACCATGTAAAGGGACATTTACATGGGTCTTTTAGTGCATGATACATCTTTGAAAAGAACAGCAGAGAATTTATCTCCTCTATGCGCTGTGTATGGTGTTTAGGTACCTAATAGAGTCCTGGTTTTCATTGCGGGAGATGGTTACTCAATTTATTCGTTAGTTTCCTACTAACTTATTCCCTACTTCAAAGTCCAAGAACAAAACATTTTATATGCATAAATCCTATTTAATTCAGCACAACTTAAGGACATCGTGAAGTCTCACTTCATTAAACTACATAAGCATCTGATCCAAAGCCTGTTGAAATCTGTGGCATGGCTTCAGTTAACAACGGTGGCTTTTGGAACATGATCTGAATGCGTGAGGCTAGTGGAAGCAAAGAAAAATCTGCCAAAGCTGCTTAGGTATGGAGCACACATAGATCACAGAGACCCTGAAACTTCCTTATTCATCTTTAGGGAAAGGGAAGAGATTTTTTTTCTCGTTTGTGGAAATAAATGTGTGTTACCTATCTATCAACAGAATATAATTTTCATTTTGTTTTTCCATGCTATTTGTTGTGTTATGACTGGAAGATACGCCTGAGATTTGTGGCCAATACCCTCCAATGCCTGCTTCACAAGAAAGCAGATCCCAGAGATACCCATTGCTGTGTATAGATCAGTTGATAGACACTGTTTGTAGGTGTAAATGTGCTGACTGACTCCCTGAGCAGAGAATCTGGCAGTCTCAGAGACTCTCCCAGCCATTCCTGATGTATCTGAAAGAACTGACTGAACTGCACATAGGTAATTTTAAATAATCTGTAGAAACTTTTCATGTATGTTCAGGAACGACCATGGAAGGAAGTCTTTTGCACGTAGTTCAAGTAGCTATGAATCATAAGTAGGCTGGAGGGTCATTCAGGATGACAGGCCAGCTAGATTGTAAGAACTTGTCAGAACGACTGGGGAGTTTCAGCCATCCAGCTGAAGACACCGTTGTAAGGGATGTTTGCAGCAGAGGATGTCACTATTGCATTATTATGCACTATTTGCAGCAGCAGATGTCACTATCTGGGCAGTGATTGACTGTCCCATTTAAGACAGACTGTTTAAGAAATTCATTCCCCATCTAAGTGTTAATCTATGTATAATACTGTGATAATTTTTTTTTTTTTTAGTGCATGGGCTGTCCATGAGTATCTTTGCAAAAGGACTATGCAACAGAACTGGAAACAAAAAAACCCAGCTGTCAATACTACTGTTCTTTGGGATATTTTAATTCAGTCCTATTGTGATTAGAAGAGTTTAGAAGTTTCTGACAGGAAGAACACTACTCAAAAAAGTAGAAATTAAAAGAGATTTTCATTAGAAAAATGCCTGGTTTTCTGCCCCTATGTGAATGTTAATTTTCTGCAGATCCTTACATAGTACTAAAAGGAACTGGTTTTGCTGTAGACAGGTACAGTGCGTGGTTTTAATTTTAAACACAGGGTAACTGAATAAAGCTGTTGGATATAAAATGGGTTGTGCATTTGTGGATGGAGAGAATTTATCTTCTAGCATTCACTTGAGTTTTTAATTTTTATTTAAGGCTTGTGTTTTGGCAGTGCTGGACTGGGAACTTTCAACTGCTGGTCATCCTTTAGCAGATTTAGCGTATGCCTGTCTCTTCTACTTTTGGCTTACATCTACTAAGGACTTAGTTCAAGGAGCTGTCTTGGGTTTCAAAGACACCATAGGTATGAAACTAATCTTATTGTTGAAATGAATTCTAGGGTTGATTTCTATTTGATATGTTACCTTCATAAACAATAATAAAAATTTAAATTAATAAGCACATCGTTTTGCATTTGAAAAGATTTTTTCCATGGTTTTCTTTGTTGTAGGAAACATGCTGATAGAGAGAGGCTTTAACAAGCTGTGGCTTTGTCACAGTATGCTAGTTCTATACATTTTTTTTTTTAATGTTTCTTAGAGATAATGGAGGAAAACAGAAATTTAAATGCAAATTTATAATTTATTTAAACAAATAAAGGCGTCCCACCCCATGGTGAAATTAATTTCCTGACTTGAGTGGAGGCGAGGGGCTTTAGGAAGTTTTATGCTTACCTGGAATTCTGACAACTCCTATTTCCTTTTGGCTCTCTATATCACACTTAGGTCATAAGAAATGATAAATCATGGCTTTTTACTATGTAAATGGAATATCTAATAAAGCTGAAAAGCTGGTCAAATGTTTTAAGCATAAGGTGGAAAAAATTATAGAAAATGTTGAATATTCTAAAATATTCTGATGTTTTTTGTAGAAACTCCTTCACTTGAAGAACTGGTTTCCATTTATTGCCACTGCTGGGGTATTAGCACTACTTTATCCAACTTCAATTATTTTCTTGCTTTGTCATATATTAAAATGGCAGCAATATCCCAGGTAATACACTCAAGTTTGTTGAAATGTCACATATTTTTATTATGAGTATTTGTAGTTGGTAACACTTGTTCAAAATTTTAATAGTATTTTAAAAATTAACTAGAGCCACTGTGTTTCAGTTTGTTACTTTAGAAGATACTTTTAGAAGCAGTATCTTAGATGCCTATGACTGATAAGTCTCTAAGATAGAATTCTTGCTACCTAAAGTACATTGTGTTAGATATAGCTAACAGGAAAGTAGCCTAAAAATGAAGAAAATGTGGATATGTGGATTTTTCTTACTCGTGTTTCAGTATGCAATCAATGTTGTCATTGCCATTTTCACTCTCTGGCTCATTTAAATCCTGTATTACAGTGAAATGAAGATCTTTTCTAAGTTTCTGCAGCTCTCATGGAAGTAGATAGCAGCATAGATCAGTAAGATCCTGTTGGTGCCACCCAGATGAAAAAGGGTGTATTGTGAACTCAGGTTATTATGAGCATAGGAGGCCAATCTTGAGATGTGATTATAAGAGAAAATAAGTTTTCTTGGCTCACTGTTACAGAAGTAATTGTTGAATTATATATTCAAGCACTGTAGGGCATAAATACATTTTAAGGAGTTGCAGCACGAGAACAGCATGCCAAATGTGGGATAAGCTACTTGGCATTAATTTGGAGTAAGAGTGTGTGTGTGGGTAGTGAATTTAATAGTGGATAATAATCATATGTGTACACTGTTGTCAGTTGGCTTAAGGGACAGACTGGGCTGGCTTGCATTATCACGTGCAGACTTTTTTTTATTTTTTTTTTCCCCTCTTTACTGGTTTTTGTGATTTGCCTTTAGTTTAGTTTAGCTGTGGTATGTTTTTTTTAATCTCTTGTGCACCAAGCATCTGCAATATATCAGAAATGGACCAAGAGCAGTATTAACATATCCCAGTAAAATCTGTCCAGGTGCTAAGTTTTTCCTTTTAAGAATATGTGCATTTAAGTGTTACTTTCGTAGTTCAAGAAATCACTAATCTCATAAAAAGACAATTTTAAGTCCATGATTATACCATATATGCCTTCCTTTTGGTTTTAGGGTATATATGCTAGTATCTCATTGGAAATGCTGCTGCAGAGAATAGTCGTGAATTTGCAAAGATTGTGAAGCCTTTGGCAGAGAGAGGGTTAGAGCTCTCAGAAAGGTAAGTGTGGTCAAAGGCAATGCAAAGCTTTTGCAATGTCTCCACTTATTTAAATGCCTCTACAAGGTAGCTTATTTTATTATGAGGGAAAATCTGGTCTTACTTGTCATTGCATTGAATGTTCTTCTCTAGGTCATCTTTCAGCAGCACACATCACAGCGTTTCTGGAGAGCTGTTCCATCAGAGTAGGAAAGGCCAAGAAATTTTGTTGAAGGTCAAGCAGTTCATGAAACAGCACATATATCCAGCTGAGAAGGTAAAAGTTTTTAGTAAACCTACTTGTAAGTGAACATTTTATGACTGGAGTTTATGAAAATGTAATGTATCTAGGGAAGTCATGTCCTATTTTTATTTTTATTTTTATTTTCAAAGCATTCTTATTTTCTTGCAGTGGTGTTTGTGACATTGCAAAATATTAACAGAAATTATAGTCTGCATCAGGTTTTTTTCAGAACTAAAATGTATGAATTGCTAATGAAAGCAAAGAGTTACTTTTTAAAATTTTTAAAGTTTAAGAACTACCGTTTTTAAAGAGTTACTTTGTAAAGGTGTTTGCCAAAATACTTCTAACACTAACAAAAACCTAGAACTCTTACATACTGAATGGAAAGATGCTTAGTTAAAAAATGTGAACTGCTAGTTTTAACCATACAAAGTGGAATGTTCCTGTTTCTTGCCTTATTTTTTAAAATGTGACACTTAGAACAAAAAACAAGATTCCATAATGTATCAATGTGCCCGCATTCCTGTACATATCTAATACCAGTGAATGTTTGAAGTCAGATAATGAATTAGCCTAGGGAGATTAGAAATTTTCCACTTAAAAAGTTTGTTCAACTTTTAGCCTCGTGGAAGCACAGATGACTTTTCTGGCAGAACTGGGGGTTTTAGCTTTTTGGGTTTTTTTTTCCCTTTTGTTTTGTAGTCAGGCAGAAATGCAGAGAATGTATTAATCTAAAGAATTTATGAATGCATCTGCCTATCACAAGCAGGGATTGAGATCAGAAACTCTTGATATGCAAAGTTTCTTGAAAATCTATCTGTAACTAGCTTTGGATTATCCAAGGAAGCCTTGTAATAATTGAAGTACTTGCTTTAAAAACAAATGAACCACAAATAGCTGTGCCAGTTTTGCAGATGAATAGTGTTGTGCTTCTAAGTTATTTCTGATGACAGGGATTGTGAATCAGACTTATAAAGTCTACTTCAGAATTTTGTCTTATTGTGCGATTTTCAGAGGAGGGCACTATTTTATTTGTTCTAAAACTAGTTCTGGGCCAGCTTTGAAGTGCTGTGTTTCACTAAATATGCTTGTGAAAATACTAGGATTACTGAATACACAGTTTTACTTAATACTAATCACTGGTGGTCAGAATGACTGCTTGTATCATATGTTAAGGAATTGTTTTGACAGGAAAAGGAAAAGTATTCTTGGTGTTTTTTTCTCAAATAAAAAAAAAAAACAAACTGGCTTATATACTCCATATGATGATGGGAAACCTGAATCTTAAATGTCGGTACTTCAGGCTTTTATTTATTTTTGGATTATTTCACTTTTGGATTCATGCCTCTTGTGCGTACTGTTTGGTAACAGTTGCTTGTATCATCAGAAATCACTCACCTTCTAGCGTCATCATCACATACTTTAAACCACCCCAAATCTTTTCCCTCTATGAAATAAGGTATGGATTGGGGTCATCTCCATGGTGCACTTAGTCTTGCAAAATGAATAGATTGCCATTTGATTGTCAGTTATATTTTTAATTTTATAATGCAACCAACTATGTAATAAAAACCTGTGTTGAATTTTTTTTGTAGTGGTTCCTTGGGGTGTAGGGCTGGAAAAGTTACCATATTATTACTTGTGTGTTACATGTATTCTTAATTTAAACAGCATCTTTTATATTGTTTCTCTAAGGAAATAATAAAATACTATGCTGGACATGGAAATACTGAGGAAAACTGGAAGAAACCACCACTGCCTGAGAGACTGAAGGTATCAGATAATAAATACTCTTGAGCACTCTAGCAGTAAAAGAAACAGGCATTGACATAGAGCATAAGAATGTTTGGTATATCCTGCTGGAGAAGTCACTCTGCATGGAAAGAAACAGTGTGAGGAGTAGTGGAAGGAAAGGAAGAAGGAAGTGTGCAAAAGGAGGTGGGAGATATGACTGAGAGAGGAGGAAAGCAAAAGTGAGTTCTGTGAGGGGTATGCCTGAATTTGAAGTCAAAGACTGCACCTATTGAAAATAGCTATCGAAAAAAGGCATCAGATACACTGGACAGTGTGTTTGACAGAAAGGAAGAAGAAGGGCAGCAAGTCAGAATTCTGTTAAGATTTACTGCTTATGTTTTTCTCTGTTGATTCTTTCAACAGGAAATGGCCAAAGCAGAAGGTCTGTGGAACCTTTTTCTCCCAGATGTCAGTGGTCTCAGCCAGCTGGACTACGCACTAATAGCTGAGGAGATGGGGAAATGCTGCTTTGCTCCTGAGGTTTTCAACTGTCACGCACCAGGTTAGCAACCTTGTCCATAAGTATAACACTGAGAGCATTAAAAAGTTGGGCATCTTATGCCTTGAGTTGTGTGTTTCCAGAAGAAAACATGACTGCTGATCTTTTACAGACACTGGAAATGTGGAAGTCCTGCACATGTATGGGACTGAAAAGCAAAAGAAAGAGTGGCTGGAGCCTCTCCTAGAAGGGAAGATTAGTTCTTGTTTCTGCATGACAGGTAAATTTTTCTCCAGAAGAAAGTTAGATGCAATTGGCAGAAATTTCACATGGCATATGCAAAAAGTACAAAACTACAAGTTGTTACGTGTTTGTGAATACAGAAATTTCCACTGTACCTGTGAATGTGTTTGAAGGTGAAATAAATCATCTGTGAGCTGTGAATGCAAAGTGAAGCACTCTTGGTGCCCTTCCCCAATAGTTACCATTCTTCATGGTTACAATAATCAGTATTTGCTTTCCATATATTTTCAGTTTATTTTTAGTACTAGTAAAGTACATTTTATTGTACCAAATTGGTTTACAATAACACTTACCCTTTTTTGTAATGTGCTTTGAGGTTCTCTAGAAACATACAATTAGATACAAGTATGATTATTGTGATTAAAGTTGTGTGGTTTTGCAGTATGTCTTAGGTAGAGGTTGTAAAACATATGATTCACTTGCTTTATGTCTGTTATGTCTGTAGCTCAGCATTGTATTAATTTTTGCTCTTGAAAGCCTGTGGCATTCAGCATCTCTGGAAGGCCTGGCTCTTGCTATAGGAAGGTAGCTTTTAAACATGTGATGTCAAAATCTTGATCTTCCTGTGTCAGCAGGGGTTAAGAGAACTCAGCCTTGCAAATTCTGTTTCACTGTGTTCCCCAAGAGGAAAGGGATGGTTTTGCTTTAAAGAAGGTGGCCTATAAAAGAACTTAAGGGTTAAAGAACAGGAAGAATCTTTCCTGTTCTAAACAATCATGGATGACATTTTGCTGGCAGCTTTGTGTAACCTATTTCATAAACTATCACAAAAGTAGTAGTAAATCTCTTTACTTTCACTTGAGAAGAGCCTAGGGAAAAAAAAAAGGCTGAGGAGAGATACAACTTGCCTGTAAGTACATTGGAAGAAGGAAGGCTTTAAAAACATCAGGGAAGAAAGAAGGCTGCTGACTATAGAGGGTAGTCTGAGCTCTAGAACAAGTAAGTTTAAATGGGCTGTGAATAATAGGTTGTTGGAAAATAGAAAGCCTTTGACCGCCAGCAGAGTGAGGTTCTGAAAAAAGCTTTCCTACTGGGAGTAAAATAGTGTTACTGTCAATAGAGTATATCTAGATCCTTAAATTTATGGAGGTAGGACTACCTGCATATTTAATCCAGTGGCTTGGTGTTTTGTTTTTTTTTTTTCTTGAACACAGAACCTGATGTAGCTTCAAGTGATGCTACCAATATGCAATGCAGCATTGAGCGAGATGGAAACACTTATGTGATCAATGGCAAGAAGTGGTGGAGCAGTGGTAAGTACGGAAACCCTACGTAAGAATGGCTAAGTCTAGCATTCTTTCCAAGAACTGATAAACCAAAAATATTTGTGCTCCGTTTCTGAGATGGAAAAATGTGTCTTCTTGAGTAAAGGTAATAGAATGTGAAATAAAGAAAATAGCTGAATCAAGCTTTTTTTTCCATGAAGCAAACTCCAAGAGTCAAATCCACCTTGCAGGTTTGGGCCCTTTTTAGAACCTCTGAATTTTATTTCCATCAGGTAACTTACATATTTCTGTAAGGCCATAGCCTTTAAACTTTGTTTTTATGAAGCTGCCTTTGGAGTTTGTCTGTGAGGTTTGAATATACTGTGCAGTTACCATAAAATTTGGCTGCTTTTTAAACTAGCCTGTGATGCAGTTGAACTGAATTTTCTTATACTGTACTTCCCAGAGAAATCAATGGATTTGTACCATAAGTAGTGTAAGTCCTTGATATTGTAGCACTGTTACATTTTCACCAAAACATGTGTGGCAACAACTTGAAAATCATCATTCCCTGGGAGTTTGGAAGCCAACTAAATACACTGAGGTGCCAACTGGAGTGAAACTTGAATGTTTCATTTATGTACCTTGTGAGAGTGGCAGCTACCTACTGATACATGCTCGTGCAATACCTAGACTCACCAAAAGATAGGTCTCTCTCTCTTTACTGCAAAACTGGCAGCAAAAGGTGTCATGGTATCTTGTCTCTTGACCTGAGAGTGTTGCTTAACTGCTGGCTGCTACCTTTGCTCTGGGTCAGTGTTTCCCAGCTATGCATTGCAGTTCCTAAGGTAGTAATGGAAAAGTTTGTAGGAGGTGACACACAAAAATATTATTCATAGTATTACTTATGTGGATTATAAAAAGGAGAGTAAACATAAGAGAGTAAGCATGATTTGTTTTGTCTTATTTCTGATCAAAATAACTAGGACAGTCAGATTTGCATAAAGACAGATGCTTAAAAGGCACTGATATTTCAAGAAGATTGAGAAACACAGACGTGCAGCTCAGAGTCTCCTTTTCTGCCTGGTTGTATTTTTTAATTTTGGAGGGTTTGGGGTTCTTTCTTCCTTTTTACTGTGAGTGGGATGTTAGGACCTTGGGCATTTGGGAATTCCAGAAACCTGGCAGCCTGGTCAGAATGTCACTCTGGGTGCAGCCACTCTGTATTTGTGAAAGCAAGTCATAAATCACATATGGAAGGAGTTGATTCCTTTGTGGAATGGGTGCTTTGCATGTCTACAGTAAATCCAGTATGGCTTAAATATGTCAGATTTATGGTGTATGTGTAGACCATCTGTCAAGGACTTCTGACTTATCTGTTCATGCCCCATTACTTCATAAAATACTGGGCAGAAATTCTGTAAGCTTTTGCCATCCAGAGAGAAGAGGCTTGTTCTGTGTTTATGCTACTGTTGTTCCTTGTCTGTCATTTTAGAGCTTTTTCTTCCAGTCCATAACTGTAACTAGCAACAGTGTCTAGGAATGAGATATTCTTGTTGGCTTTCATAAGCCATAGATCAGGCATTTTTTCAGAGCCTGTGAGATGTTTGAAGGCAGGGACAGTATGTTGTAATACCACTTTTTTTCATCTTGAAAGCTTAGCATGTCAATATATTTTAAATGCTTGCAGACACTCATGGAAAACTGCTGTTTTCCTGGCATCCTTGCCAGGACTTTGGCAGGGGACAACCTTGGTACCTCTCCATGGGAAAACTGTAAATCCTGCTGACCATGAGCTCCATATTGAGTTAGAACCTCAATCATTCATCAAGCAAGCCCTCCAGCTTGATAAATTCATAAATGCCTATGATGAGATACGTCAGTATCTTCTAAAACAAACACAAAGGCATGAATAAATGCAAGTGTACTCGTATTCTTTGATTTTATTTTATCTCCATATATTTTAGCAGATACAGTTATTGCAGTGTTTGATTCATTTTACAAAGTCTGACTAGAAATTCCAGACTCTGTATCTGAAGATTAACTTAACTTTTTGTTACATTTCTGCCAATGCTTTAAGATTACTTTGTATATTTGACACTGTGTTGACATTTACAGAGATCTAGAATGTGCCTCCCAGAGTGCACCGGGCTTGTTGAAGTTTAGAGTGAGCCAAAAAAGGAGAGGTTAAAGGTAATTTTTGGTAGTTACTGGAAAGGATTTACTGTTCTTTGTGAAGGATGTTGTTGTTGCTATACATATGTGGAATGACATACAGAATGGGTTTTTTCTCCCCTCCTTCTCTCTCAGTTCTCAGCCATGAACTTTTACCTCATTTCAAGCTGCAAAAGTATATGGAATGATAGCAGAGGGAAAGAAATGGAACTGACTTATTAGGTAAATGTGTGAAAGTTTTACAGAATAGTTGGAGAAACACAAGATTATTAACTTGTGGTACAAAAGAACCTGTACTGCTATTTTATTACTGATTGTTCCTTTTTCTGTTTTATGTAGATGTTTACACGTATACAGATTGATCATTACACAGCTATTAAATTGCCTGCTACTGTGACACTTTTAAATTTAAATCTGGGGGGTTTTTTAGGTGTTTGGGGTTTATTGTAGCTTTTTTGGGTTGGGGTTGGTTTTTTTTTTCTTGTGTTTTTTTGTTTGTTTGTTTTTTGGGTTTTTTTTCCTACTAAATATCTCTAGTAGTTTCTAGGAATTTCAGGATTTAGTTCTTGCCTGATGCTTAATTTTGATCAGTATGTTCCATTGGAACTGCACTGTTCTGTCTTGGCTAGCCTGCAGGTTCAGAAATTCATCTGAAAGTTGAAATGCAGAGAAAAAGCTGCTGAAACAATACCACCAGAATTAGTAAATAATTCCCTTGGTTATATAAGATAATGAAAGTAGTGGAGATGCTATATAGTGAAACTAATTGTTTCTTCAGTGTGGTCTTCATGATTCATAGAAATTTCTTCAGGTCTTCCATTCTGTTGTTGTCTTCTCCAGTATCCATAATTTTTTGCAATTTTCATAATATGCATTTTAAAAGAGGCACCCAGAAAGGCATAGAGAAGAGGGTTCAGGCAGGCATGAAACAAAGCTATGCTCTTGGTGACCTGGAGTGCAACATCTATGGTTTTACTTGCATCACAGTCAGTAATCAACATAAAGATTATATCTATGGCTCGCCAGAGCTTAACGATGTTGTAAGGTAGCTGGGTGATAATGAAAGTAGCCACTACTGCCAGCAGAACCATAAAAGGTCTAGACTTTTTAAGATTTGCAGATCTAAAGATTGCTTGAGCAGTAGCTGAATAGCAGATCAGCATTACTAGGAAAGGAAGCAGAAATTCCAGGATAATTTCCAAGATTTGAATGGTTGCTTTTAAGAGGGTTTCCATGTGCATTGGAAATACAGGAAGGCATTCATTCCTGTCATTGTGTTTCTTGACTTGATTAAATATCAGTTCAGGGATACTGAGGAAAATAGCGGACAGCCAGACGCCGATGCAGGTAACACTGCAGTGTTTACCAATTCTTCTATGACTCTGGGATTCGGAAGTGGCCTTGTACCTGTCCACACTGATACAGGCCAGGAACAGCATGCTAGAGCTGAAATTCATGGTGTACAGAGAAGAAGTGAGCTTGCACATTGAGTTTCCAAGTTCCCATCCCTGCACTGCATTTGCAGCCCAAAAAGGGAGTGTAAAGAGCAAGAGCAAATCAGCGATGGCTAGGTGCATGATGTACACATCCGTCTTAGTCTTCGGTTTCTTGCAATAGGCATAAATTGCAACCACTAATGAATTTCCAGCAACTCCAACAGTAAAAGCCAATGCATAGAACACAGGGAGAAATAATTTACTGAAATTTCTCACATCACTCTTTTCACAGAGAAGCTCATATGTATTGTAATCTATTACAGAGTTGAGATAGTCTTCTTCATCCTCAATCCAGTAATCGGTTGAGTTATTCATGTCCCAGCCCATGGCAAAGCTACAAGACACAAGAAAAAACAGGGGAGAAGGGAAGGCCAACAAATAATACTGGGTTTAAGTTTTAAAAATTCTGTTGAAACCTAAAACCCTTGCTCAAGGTTCCTTATACATTTTAAGTTTAAAGAAGTTGGATACTGAGAATACGTTAAAGTGGAGCTAGACAGTGATGGAGGCAGAACAGACTGCCTCACATTCTTACATCAGATAGGGTAACTGATTACATCCGCACATGCAATACAGAGTAAAAGGGATTAAATTTAAATGTTTTCATTAATCTTAGTGTTTGAGATTGCAAGGTGCTTGTAGTGCACCTCACTGGTCTCCACCTTTCAGCTGAGGAGCCATCATTGCTTAAACTGCTCTGATGGAGTTACATTTAACAATATTAATTGCAAAATAGATGTGTACCTTTGTAGGGTTGAAATTACACCTTCCTCTACAAAGCAAAAATGTAGCAGCTGAAGGCTGTAAATGCTATTACAACAGAGTGCATAAGGAATACTAACAGATTAAAGTTGAGAGGCAAGCAGAAATATTCTGTGCCTACTGTCATAAATTTTGGCAGATCTGGGATACGAGTGTAATATAGGGAGAGTGTGCTTGCTCTTTTCTCAGGCACACATATGCATGCCCATTACATAAAGCACAGCAGTAGAGTCAGTTGCTGAACAGCAGTAGAACAAGCTTAGTTTAGTCTCCATCCCACACAGCGAGCCCTGGCCAAGTGAAATTTCATACAGAATCAAGTTGCTGTGGGTACACTGCAATTTACAGCTGGAGAGTTCTCAGGATGTTACGTCAGAAAGGAATCTTACTGCATACAAAGCTGCCCACAAGTACCCAAACAGCTCAGAGACTCTCCTGTTTTCTTCAAGTACCGTCTCATGACAAATCTACTCTAAACAACTAAGGCTGTATTCTTGCTGCCCGTGTAGGGCTGAAGTTTGAGAGTTCTTATCTTCAGATAGTGTCTTAAGCAAGTCACGTCCTACAGTATTCTCTTCTTTTCCTGTAATTGTGTTCGTTGACTAATTTGCTGAAATTCTTTCTGTTGTAAACTGCAGTCCAGCAGTGTCCTGTTTTCTTGAAATAAATGGGATTAAGATTTCTTAACGGCACTAGCAAAAAGCAGCTGAGAATTAAAAACACGTCCCCCTTTCTCATCATCTGCAGTGTTTCAGAATTTGAGGCCAGTGTTACGGAAAGCAGATTCTTATCTGCTGTTCTGCCTGAGAGCTACAGTTTGGCTTTTTCAAGCTTGAAAAATTCCAAATACCATTTCTGTTTTTCAGACAAGTATTTATATGAAGGGTTGGCAAACCTTTATAGTGAACAGTATCTCTTAAAAAAAATGTTAATGTATTCTGTCTGCCAGGAAAAAATGATTGATCTTGTATTCAGGGATGCAGACCAATTAAATAGAGAGGAATGAATAATTTCTACTTTTGCTTGGTATTTATATTTTTTTGCAGTGAATCTGCCATCTAAATTTTTTTTAAAGTGTGTTAGAAATGAACTGTTTGGTTTGCTTCCTCCTTAATGACCTCAATGGATTACTTTCTTAACATTTCAAACCATTTTCCATTAAACTTTAAAATGGATTACTTTTATATTAAGTCTTGTAATCTGTCATTTACTGCTGCCTAAATGAGGTGTGCAGAATGGAAAAATCCAGTAATTCTATTTGTTATTTCGGCGAGAGATGTCTGTTCTATGCCTAACAAGCTGTGTTAGCAGGATTTTTCAGCATGGGTAATCTTTTGCAGCTTTATGGTACTTTGGGGAGAGATTCAGACATCAGCAGCAAATGCATCTTTTGTTTGTTGTTGTTGAAGAGAAATTGCTGTTGGGAGAGTGTAATCCACTTAGCCAAGATTAGAATTAAAATAAAAATGAAACTGAAAAGATTTGCTTGTGGTCTAAAACACTTATTGCAGAACCCATCTGGGAATGCTTAATCAAATTGTATCACTGGCAAATTTTCTTGAAAGACAAACAATAAACATTTCAGTGCAAACTTCAACAAGTCTGCGTATCGCAAAGTGGTTTGACTGTGGCAAGGAACATGCTCTGCTGCCTGATAGGCTTTTGCCTGACCTGAGTTACTGACAGAAACAAAGTTACCTAAATTCCAAAGCTGAAACTTCTCCCATAAAAACACAGTTATGTTTTGGCTAACATACCCATTCATGTTTGTCATTCCTGTTAATCTTTTTTCTCGGGAGCATGTATACATGCTTATTACATAAAGCAAAGCAGAGTAGTGCCATGGCAGTCAGGTGCTGAGCAGTGGTGGAACAGGCTTAGTTTAGTCTCCATCCCACATAAGTGGGATCTTATCTCACATAAGTGAGCTGCCTTATGCCCATGTGGAATTTCTTACAGAATCAAACTGTTGTAGGTACACTGCATCTTACAGCTGGAGACTTCTCAGGATGTTATGCACAGAAAACAATTTTAATGCATACAAAACTGCCCACAAGTACCCAAAACAGCTCAGAACCTCAGCTGTTTTTTTCAAGTAGTGTTTTCTAGGCGGTATATTAATAGATATGTTAACAGACAGCTTGTATGTTTTCTTGCAGAATTACTCCAGCCTTACATGTAGACACAAATTCATTGTTTCTGTGTGTTTAAACTTGACAAGGGATTGTATGAGTATTCATAAACAACATTCAACATGAAGTTAATATCCCCAGTTTAAACAGACAGTTTTTTTTCTTTAATGAATTATTTTTCTGTTCTTCTGCTAAACAAATCTAATTTTAAGACTGGAAATGAGCATGTGCTTTAGTGAAATGACGTATTTCTCTAAAGCCAACTTAACTACATTAAATCCTAGCTCTTCTCTATGTAAACAAGATAAGTATATCATACAAAATATACAGAGCAGTAAATATAAAAAAAAACTAACCTCCTTTTGTCAGCAGACTGGTAGCAGGTACTGCAATTGAGATGTGCTTCAGTGAAATGATCTGAATTGGTCTGACACACTGCATTTTGTCTTCAAGCACCACACCCTCATCTGGAAGTCAGTTGCACTTTCATTTTGACTTGTCAGTTAAAAAAAAAATAAAATAAATCTGGCTTTCCTGGAAACTCTTCTCATGTTGAACACTTAATTTCCTACATTCCTTCCTGTTCCAACTAGATTTGAGTGGAAGTTCGACACTCTCTTACTATTTCACTGTGGTGTTGGTTGTTTTATTCTAAATAGTCTAAAAGTCTAAATATTTTTTTTTTTTTTTACATCATCAAAAGGCTTTTATCAAGTCAAACATTTAAAAGGTGAAGAGGAGGTCTGCCTGGGGCAGAGTTACCTGCAGGGAGTCACTACATTTTTCCCCAGGGTACTACTGTGCATTTAATGGCTGCCTATGTAAGGTTTTAAGGGATCCTTATGTCCCCTTTTTAATTAACTTTCTAGAGGATAACAACGGAAAGATAAGGTTGCTTTTTCTGAGATGGAGAAGTTTGCTGTTTCAGTATGTGGTACTAAACAAAACCAGGAAGATGATAGGGAAAAGATGTGAAAGCACATGGTAAATTGGCAAGCAGAGTATAAGCAGATAGTCCTGCACCCTGTAGGTATTTTTATTTTATTTTAGAGGAAAGGGAAGATGAGGAAGTTGTGCCGTTTACATGCAGACATTAGCATTTCTGCACTGAGGCATGGATCTACCTGTGCTAAGAATTCCTAAAATGACTGGATCTTGCTTAAATTTCCACAATTTCTACAGCTTCACATTGGTCTCTTCTGCAGAGTACCTTGTGCAGAGTGTCAGGAGCCTTCCATGGTCTTCCAGAGCTTTTATTTTGTTTGAATTATCCTGTATTCTGTAGCAGTCTAATGAGTTTCAGTAAATGCAATGTGGAAGGCAAACAGTAGAGAGATATTTTCAGCAGACAGAGGTCAGGTTTTGCTTTGTGGTACATTGACTAAATTGATGCACGTGCCACGGCTGGAATAGCCATCTGTCTGTTCTTTAACTATTTTGGAATGTGTGAAAGGAAAGGTTTTTCAAAATGGGCAGCTAAGAATGTAATGGGCAGGTGTTTCCCACATGCTTCTAGCTTTATTTGAATTCACAACAAGAAAGAAAAATGGGTTGGAAGAGGCATTGGCATCTAGAGAAAGAGTGCTCCTAATATTTCTGAAATGTGTTTATCCTGAGTTATCACAGTACTTCACAGTGGCAACTAAGACATTTGTGTTGCTTCCAGCACATCTGCTTCTTGCAAGTCATGTCATTGCTTAGATGTCTGAGCTATATCTCTTTGAAATAGGTCAATCTCTCAGTTCTGAATAGGCTTCATCTCAGCACGGTCCCCAACAAGACGGAATAGTCAGGCTAGGACTAAGAAAGTTTCCAGGGAAATATCTCTGTGTGTTGCCTGCAGAAAAGAAGATTGTGTTACCAGTGCCTAAGAGGTCCTGTGGCCAGCCTGTAGGAATGCTGTTCGTGTAAATCTTGTGCTGTTTATTACAGTGCCCCAGCTCCTTGTGACTTTGCAGGGTACAGGGAGGACAGAACCTTCCAGTCAGGGTTCAGAAGTAATACTGTTGTGTAATACTACATTTCAGTATGGCCCTATAGGCTCAAAAATAATAAACATTATAAAATAAGTAAGAGTGTATGCAGCATGACAATGGATCTCGTTGAACTAAGAAGTGCTTGTGGCTGTGTAAAAGTGGGATGAAGGTGAGGAAAAAAAGATGCTTAAATTCAGCAGCTGCTCTCACTGGCACCATCTGAGACTGTGCGCTCTCCTGGGAACAGTCAGCAGCCACATTCAGTGGCAGGACTGCACAGCTCTTGCTGATGAGCTGCAGAACCCCGGCACTGACTCTGTCTTTACCGGTTGTAGCAAATTTGCTTGCAGCTACATTATGATCTTTGCCATATGTGAACCAGGTGCTCAGCAGTGTTATTTGGAGAAGATGAGATAAAAATGTGGAATACATTGTGCTCATGGATAGAAATTACTGCAGGCTCTTGGGGTGTCCTCTTTGCTCCTTCAGAAGATTCCCATATGACAACAGTCAATACCATGCTGCCATCCACCCTACTCAGTCCAGTTTCTTGTAGGAGAGTCCAGAGTATGTGTTTATCAGTGCCTTTCTAGGAAGCTGCCAAGTCTGTAATGTCACCACAGACCTCTGACCTTTGGCAGAGCGAGGTAACCCACTGGGCTTACCAATGCAGCAGCCAATATGGCAAGAGTCATAGGTATTCTGAGCATTCATGCAGTAGATGATCCTGTCTTAATCACCTTAGACAAAAAATTGAAGACCGGACACTGAAACATAGCTAATTAGGCTGCAAGAATTAAGTGCTGTTGGCTTCTGAAACCAGGTTATATGGCAGCTTCTTTAAGTAAAGGTTGTACTGTCTGTGCCTGTGCCACATTTAGTATTCTCCACCAGAAAGAACCTGTGTAAGTTGATTGTGTGAAGATCAGTAATCTTAAGCATATTACACCTCCTGATAGCAAAGACTAGGCTTTTAGTAGGATTGTGATCAACCCTCTTGGCATATTTAAAAATATAATTGTCTTTGCCTATGTAGGTGCCATGAAGAGTTATAAAAAGTAATGCGTTAATCTTATGATGTTTCCCAATGTAGCAACGTTATAGTTTAAAAGTTTTGGATAGGTTATGCAGACATATATATGAAAAAGCTTCTTAAAATGCGTATCAATATGGAAATATGTTTAAAACTGGCCTTCTAAAATCTCTACTATTGGTCAGTTGTGCATTTCTTGCAAAACCACTGTCTAACTCCTGCCAAAATGACAGCTTCACTGACTCTTCCCCCCCCATCCTCCAGCAGCTTCTTTGAGTTCTGTAAGTGATGTAAAAATGCCATTTACAAATCAGAGGTTTATTCCCTCCAGGCGGTCTGCATTTCTTCCAGAGCACTGGAGTCAGAAAGACTGAAGTCTTGGCATTAGACCAGAGCTCTTTCTGATGTTTATGGGTCAAAGTTGCATACAATTTGCTTTAGGTTTTCAGGACTTTAGACTCTAAGGAGTGCCTTTGCTGTGTTCAGATGAGAAGAAGTACATAGAAGTAGAGGTATTAATTTGCCTTCCAGAAGCTTGTACTAATGGTTTAGAGCATCTAACCAGATGTATATCTCTCAGTGAACTCCTCACCAAGTTCAATGTGAAAGCTTCTTTGGATTTTTTTTCCTACAACATGGTGAAATTTGTCTTTTCTTGAAGCAGGGATGTGGCTTGAGGATTGTTTATGAAATAGTTTGTGAAGATATTCCAGAAAGTCAAAATGTCTTTTGTTGTAAACCTCACTTCAAGATAAATGTTGTTTAGAAAATACCACTTTTGCAATTCTTTACCTTCTGTGGAAAAGGAGAAGAGTTAAATACACCTTAAGAGTTGCAGCATTTCTCTTTGCAGGACAGTACATTCCAAAGCATATGTTGTGTTATTTTGGGGTTGGTCACCCGCTTGTTGTCGTTGCCCAAATGAGCCAACTGTTTGAGAGCTACCTTTGTTTTTTACCAAGCTGATTTACCACCACCACCCCTGCTCACCCCCCCACCCCCAGCTTTTCAC
>JAVJGJ010000047.1:98852641-98881489 GCA_035590215.1 Microhierax caerulescens
TCATTAGCATTGTACAGCTCATTGGCCATGAGTATAATCCCACTTCCTAACAATGGATGAATAGCATATTGCAAAGTTTTGCATATCACATATTACAGGAAAGTAAACAACCGGCGGTCTGGCCCACAAAACAGGCGGTGTTTATCAGAACGAAATAAATCTGTCTTCCCACTTCCCAGCCATCATTGTGACTGTTTTTAGGAGGAAGTAGCTCAGCTCAGAGCCAGGTGATTGTATTGTTTAGACCAGAGGTTCCCAAACCTTGTGATAGCAGCTGCTAGAGAAGTTAAAAAATCATCTTTGTTTCTCACCTCAAAACAAACTGAGTTGGTGCAGATGAAATTTTGAATCATATCTCTGCAAAGCTTATCATCTGCATTGAGATAGCAATAAAAAAAATTACTGTTTATTACATATGTCAGGTGTAATCAGGTTTTTCCCAAGCTCCCTAGCTTTGTCATCTCTGTGACACTTTGAAAGGAATGAGAGCATGCTTTGGTACTAAGAAACTTTTAAATAAAAAGATTGTGAGGATTAAGGCTCTTAGAAATAAGATGCCATTTTAATTAATGGTGGAATCTTCTTTAGGGCTTGTACATTAAAATGTTAGCTTTATGCTACAAAGACATAATGTTATCAATGCCTTTAAGTGCTAGCAGTTTATTTTCAGGCAATGATTTCCATTCAGAAACTTCTTTGGAGTGCAAACTAAAATCATTAATTTATTATTATTTCCAGAGAATTTACACTGAAGTAGTAGCAAAGCCATCATCATAACATAGTTAATTCCAGAGAATTTACACTGAAGTAGTAGCAAAGCCATCATCATAACCCTTTGATAGCCTTATTTGTGTAATTCAGTTATATTGTGGTCGACATTTCATTCCCACATAGATCCTCCAATCTTTATAGCTGTAAGAAGGTTTGCTTTTGAAATGGCAACATCTCCACTTAAGGTGTGTTTTGGTATCGCATAATGGAGAAAGAAGTAATTAAATTCCATTTCAAACACCTTCTTGTTCTCTTTTCATAGGAATAGATGATGGAGCTGGATCCTGGAGGATTTGGATGTTTGGTTTTTCATTGTTCCCTTCCTCACAAGTCAATTCCCTTTTACATGTTAAGCAAGAAGGTGTATTTTGAGTATGAACACTGAAGTAGATTGGATGCTTTTGCTCCTGTGTCATGAAAGGAAGGGAGTAAGATTGATTCGTATGAAACTTCATTGGATTCTACATTGAGATTTTAATATTTAAAGCTATTATTGTGTTTGTGGGTTTTTTAAGGTGCTGGGAATCCAAATTGCAAAGTTGCAATTGTAATGGGCAAACCCAAGAACTCAGCATCCAGGTAAGGATTCATAGGAGATTCGAGAGTTACCTAGAACTTGTTTCCTGGAGGAGTCACTGCTAGCAAAAATTTTGTTAAGTGAAATACCATTAATTGCCTTCATCAGTTGGATGTGCTCATGAAATACTGGGCAGTTTTAAACCTGTGCATGTGTCTGTTGCTGACCAAGCTCCTGTTTTGCCACCAGCTGCTGCTGACTGAAGCCTTTCAGCCTTACCACTGTTATCAGCTTGCATTGGCATGCTTCCCCCCTGCACTGGCACTAACTCTAGTGTTTGTTTGTGCAGCTGTGTGATGAATTGGATCAGGAAAATTGTGGGGTTCGCTAACTTTATCTTGGCCACGTTATTTCTAGTCTGCATCAGTTGTTCCAACAACAACTATCTCTGGCTTGCAATTTATTTCCTAAGTGTAGTATACAGAATAATAAGAGGAAGAATTGTGTGCTTAAATAATAATTAAAAAAAACCCAACTTTTTGGGTTCCTGAACGGAATGAGTACAAGTGGTACATCAGAGACCTGAAGGTATCTACTGTTTTTCACAAAATTATCTGTAGGCATAGAAAGTTAAGTTTGAAACACGGGATGCTTGTTATGTGAAGATGTGGAAGCAGACAGCATTGCACATCTTTAATCAGACCTACTCATTCCATTCCTATATGTGTGATATGATACTTCCCTCTTCATGTTTAAAATAAATAATGTTGTTCAACTCTTATTACCAACCTAAAATTGCCTTTTACAAAAACTTAAGCAAATGATAAATAAAATGCTTCATAACTGGTTTCATTAAAATCACACAGCTTGTAATGCAAAAGAATTGGAACTTCTATATCTCTGAGTTGGATTTTAGCCCAAATTCCACTGATTAAGTTTTTAGATTTGGCAAAGTTCCATTGACAAGTAAACACTAACTTACTTCCAGTCTACAGCATGGTTTGTCCAGCGGCTGTGCAGACAGTGGCATCTCTAAAGCTCTTGGAAGCTGAATGCAAGTTCTTGGAGGGGATTATGTGATACTGCACTTGCTAGGACTTGCAGCTGAATTCAGGGACCTGGAATGTCACCTCTGGTTCTGTGTGACTAATAGCTGACTTTAAATATTCTGAAGGAATTTAAACATTGGGATTTTTTTCCTAAACTATAAGCAAACCAAGATGGTGATGATGATAAACATGTTTTGAGAACAAAAACGGAAGGTGATGGTGAGCGTGGGAAATTGACTGGGTGATGCAGAAGGGACAGAAGCCGTGTTTTTACAGTCATGGTGCATTAGATGCTGGTGGAGTACCTTTTAACTCGTTGACTGGCGATTCAGGGACTGTTGAAGAATGCATGCCACACTGCATGCAGGAAGGGTGGCTGCAGTCCATAGAGACAAATCCCAGTATTGGCTTTATGTGAGTGCTAAATTAAGGATAGAAAAGAAAAGTGGTGGAAGGGGACAGAAAGGAGGCTTAAAGTTAATCATAACATGCATTTTGTCTTGATCAGGTACAAGCAGCACAGCATGATTATTGTTCCCATGGACACACCAGGGCTGAAGCTGGTAAGACCCCTCTCAGTGTTTGGCTACCTGGGTAGGTGGTAGCATTTATCACCTATACGTGTATTAATTTGTTAGTACTCTCAGAAGCTGCAGTAATACTAATAAATGTTGCACATAAAATAAATAAGTGAAATGCATGTAATAGAAAAAGAGTTAGGAACTGAAGGCCCATGTTTTTATCCTCCTCCATTTTACCCTGCTGCTGTGTCTTCTCTATCCCTGTGGATGATATCCATGGAGGACATTTTGAGATACACTTTAATGATGTGCGAGTATCTGTCTCCAATATAATACTGGGTGAGTTTCAGTATTAATTCCTTTTTAATATGTACAGTAATGAGCCAAGTTTTATGAAATGGTGGTTTATTTTATGAACCACCATAAGTTACTGTAAACCGCTATGGTCAGTTGAGCCAGGGTCTCAAACACGTGAGGGGGAGCCCACTCTTCCTTTAGCAATCTACCTGCTGCTTGAATGTAACTTATTCAGAGCAGAAAGGTAAATGAAGGAAGCAGGGCAGCTGTAGCTGTCTTGCAAAAATCACTTCCCTGAAGTAGAGCAAAGCAGAAACTGTCAGTGGCATTTTTTTGTCCAAACTGAGTTCTCATAGACTTTACAGGCTTTTAAAAAGAGTGTTCTGCTGTAGTCCATGGCTGTCCACACCTGAGTGCCTACAGACTTAGCAGAATGGGAAAAAAAGGAAAGAATGAGCAGGCCAGCATGTGACCTTCTGCAGGGAGTGCTTTTCTCTGCTTTTCTCACTTACTATAATTCCTGATTTCTTCTGTCTCTTCTCTGCTGTTTTTATTTCACTGAAAGAGCTTTCTGGAGTAGCCTTAGGACCTGGAAACCTCCAAGTCTTCCCCCCAGGTTCTCATACCTCATATCAGATATAATGGATGCATTTTTCAATTAAGATCAACATTTAAATTAAGCCAGGTAAATCAAATCCTCTCAGAAACCACTATAAGTGCCACTAACTGTGTGCCAATACAGACCTAGTTGGAGTAAAAAAACCAACAGTTCTGTAAAATAACTTTTTAAGAAGCTTGCTTCTAGCTCTGGTGCTCTGAAGCCACTTCTGCTCAGAGCCATGGATCACGTCAAGGGGGAATCGAGTCTGCATGTGCCTGTTTTTCTTTCCAACCAGGTGAGGGCAGGGGGGTTGAGATCGCTCAAGGTTGGCTTGGGCCAGGCCGCATTCATCACTGCATGAGGTCCCTTGGTGCAGCTGAAACAGCTTTACAGATCATGTGCCAGCGCGCAGCACAGAGAGAGACTTTTGGGAAGAAACTGCATCACCATGTAAGGATGCTCCCTCTGTCTCAATTCACATGCTCCCGACATCACTCTTTGTTTTGCCCACACAGAATGTTGTGACTCTAGTAACAGGCACTGCAATAGGTGTGCCCTAACCTTGAATTCATAATGCTATAGGTGGCAAAGGAAAAAAATCACAGTGCGAGAATCCCATTTTTCATTATAGCCTGCAGGATATTTCCCCCCCTTGCAATGAATTGGTTATTCTTTGCTGGATTTGAATACAGGTTTTGTCACCGTGGGTTTTTTCTGCTTTCACTGATCCATTTGCATTTGGACAGGTATTTTTTCAGGCATACAGGTTATGTTTCTGTAGTTAAAATGTGAATTCACCATTTTCGTGCATTGATTTTGTCACCTAGACATCCCTGTTCATGCTTACCAGAGACACTCAAGGGTCTAAATTTGACTAAAAATTTTGCTTCTCTGATGAATTATTTATACTGACTTATGGAAGTACAGACCAAACCAAGGCCATGTGGGGATTTTTGGTCTTACTCTGCTCTTGAATTGAAATACTGTTTTGTGAGGGAGAGCTTGCAAGAATAATAAAATAATGACAGTCTGCTTTTTATAGAACTGTCAGCATTTAGTAGTTGGCCTATCCCATTTCAAGAGTTCTTCAATCTTGTCCAAAAGCTAGGATGACTTTATTGGAAAAAACAAGTAAAGGCAATGGAAAGAAGAAACTGAATTAGTGTCTGGCACAGGTTATAGAAAATTGTTTGTACAGATCCAGAGGGAACAATCTTACATATCCATTTTCCAGTCATGTCATTGCCAAACTTCCATTCACAGCCATAACCTAGAATTAATGAGTTGGATGAGGCGCACTCTTGTTTCTCAGAAGCTCATTAATGTAAAACCAGTGTTTTGACGGAGCCACAGGCAAGACCTGGCGGCCAGCTGCATAGGCCGCGTACGTTCTCCACAGCTCTAGGATAGCTAAGAAAGAGGGGATGCTGCCTTGGGTAACAGGCGGACTCGCCACCGCCCATGTGGAGTTAGTCACAGCCCTGCAAGCTGTTGGCAGAAGTGTCTGAACGCCTCCAGCCAGGTTCCAACCAACTTTGCTGGCATGGGCTGAGCTGAGCCCCCAGACTTTGCACTGAAGTGAGTGCTGAACATTAGCTCACACCTCCTGCAGCTGCCACAGCTACCACATCCACAGTCTGGCAGGAGCCTGAGGCTGGCTCAGGCTCCCAGCCGCTTTCGCATGGACAGGCAGCGCACAAACATTTTTTTCTACTGTGGTTTGTTGGCTGCATATGTGGATTAGCTAAGTGGAGCAGGGAAGGGCTGCCAAGACTAGCTTTGGATCAAGTGAGCTGTTAATTTATCATCCACGTGAACAGACAGATGCAGCAGGTACCACCCTGCAGCTGTTCACCAGTAGTCCAAGCAAAACAGAATCAGTTTCTCTCCCCTTTCACAACCACCCCTGACCCCCCAATTTCTGTATATTGGGGCATGTTACACAGAGTGGGTTGTGAGTCATGGAACCAGGTAAAGGAAAGCAGGGAGTAAAAAGCAGGCATTGAAGGGCTTCAGGAAAATGGCTAGCAGTGGGTCTGGCCAGGAAATGGAAGTGTGCCAGAATGGGGAGGTCTTCCCCTTTTGCCTTTTTCCTGCCAGGAAAAGAACTGCTCTAGCTTAAGTATTTGTCAGTCAAGTGTTCTCTTCCTTTTTTCCTCATTAATTAGAGCACACGGCAACAAACTATCTTTGATTTGCACAAGAGCATCTCTAAGTGGCTGAACCTGCGCATGTGGAGGAAGAGGGTCATTTTCACCCAGGGACGCTGGGAGGCAGAGACTGACACCGTTTGTTGGCTTTGGTTTCTGCAGGAAGTTGTTGCCCACTGGATTACTGAATGCTGCCTTAGCATAGAACAGGCTCGACTGCTTACTCTAAAAACAGCCAGCAAGATCGACACGTTAGGCAACAGAAGAGCAAGAAAAGAGGTAAAATTTCTTTCTGGCAGTCTTAGGCTAGGACTTCGGGGATGCAATACCTCTGCATTCAACTGGTTGAAATACAAGCTAAGACATTTTTAAACGTGATTCTTCTAATTGTAGAGTATAACTTCATGTTGAAAAGAGGCAGCCGTATGATGTGCTTTTGATTGTCACAGGATTAGAAAATGTTCTCAGTTTAAAACTTTGACATCAATGTGATAAGGTATTTCAAAATTGAAATAGTTCAAGAATTGCTTACTTGTCTCTACACGATGAGATAGATCTGGGTGACTGGGAACACTTTACCTTACCCAGGGAACAGAGACAGCAGAGCCCTCCTCAAATCCAAAGAGGCAGGAGTGTACTGTGAGATACTAGTCTTCAGTAGTGCTGTTAAATAGATACATATTTTCACTTGCTTATGAAACTGTCACTGATAAAGTGAGTTCTCACTGCAGGTAGCCATGACCAAAGTGGTTGTCCCTCAAGCTGTGCTTAAAGTGATCAACTGTGCAATCCAAGTGTGTGGTGGAGCTGGAGTTTTCCAGGACTTTCCTTTGGCCTCTATGTAAGTAAAGACGACTTAACTTGTAGGGTCTTAAGTATTGCTTTTAAGGTAAGTTGGTAACAGTAGTACATCTGTTTCACCTCAGATAGCCCAAAATACTGGTCCATATACCTTTCAACTATAAGGGTTAAGACAATTGTTTTCATAATTCAACTCCAGTGCAATTGCACTGCTTTTCCCTTACCCCCGCGCCCCCAAAAAAACCACCACCACCACACAAGAACTAGGTCTAGTGCCAGTTTTCAGTTTATCAGTAGCACAGAGACTCTGTTATGGCCTTGGGGAGAAGCAAGCCTTTGGAATTTCCAGCCCACACATCTCAATCCTGCCAGGAAGGTTTTGCTGTAATATCTCTGGTGTGATAGCTCTTCTCACAGATACTATTGTTAAGAGGGTGGCTGTGGCAAAAACAGCACTGAGAACTCCTGCTGTCAGAGTGGCTTGCTGCTGTGGCACAGTTAGAAATCTACCCCGAATTTGGCTCTTCTGACACAGGTTTGCTTATATACGGACCTTGTGCATAGCAGATGGACCAGATGAAGTTCATCTCTCAACAACTGCAAAGTGGGAACTACTTGATCAGTGCAAAAAGCTAACTACAAAAATCTAATGTCAACATAAAGCCATCTGAAATGGATAGAAGACTTAGGAAAGATTTTGTTCAGTGCAATAATGTTTAAGGTAAGATAGGATAAATATAAAAACTTGATTCTAGCTTGAAGCAATAACTATTTGCTCACTCTTTACTTGTAATTAATTACTATACTTAATCAGGAGCATGCTTTTAAAAATTTGGAGAACGCCAATTGTAAATACCACAATTTGTCTGGGTTCTTTATAACACTAAATAAAGACTATTTTCAAACAGGCCTGAAGTGCTTTATTTGCTCTGAGCCAAAGCCTTCTTTATCCTTTTATTGTAGGCAAAGCAGTTTTGATTCGGCAGTTTCACCCCATTTTGTTTATTGCAAGCTAGGATAAACTTTTATTTTTTTTATGAAATGAGACTTAAACACTTAGGTTAATGCCTTTCTTTTCCCTTTCCAAAGTGTACCTGCAGTCCAACACCCTCCTTCCCAGTTCCTGCTCTGAGCTGCCCTCCTTTTCATTAAGGCTATGCTCAGTCCTTCCCCCACCTCTCCTCAAGTGAGGCAGGCTGGGGTCAGTGTGTAGCTGTTTGCCTACTCCTCCTCACTTTTTAGTCCTCTACTTGCTTTCTCCAAATAAATCTTCTCACATTTTTCCTTAGAGGTGCCCCTTTTGTCTTCCCTTGCATCTTTCCTTTTGTGCATCCTCAGACAAGTCTCCTCCTGGTCCCAGCTGCTCCCATTCTTTCTTAAATACATCTAAGCACAGGTGGCACCTTTCCCGCTGAGGGACTGAGTTTTGGCTGGAACCAGTCCTGACAAGCTCAGGGCAGTTCATGGCCCCCTCTGCTACCAAAACAGGATCTGCCATTTAGGCCCAATACACCTTTGTGATGTTCCCAAAGGTCAAGAGTTTCTCAGCTCTGCTCCTGGAATGACCCTCTTTGACATTAGTTACTTACACAAGACCTTCTCCATACAGTAACAGCACCAGGCAGCTCTCACCATACTGCACCAGCTGTAGATCTACTTCCTATAAAGTTAGGACAATCACTTTTCAGCTTATATGGGGTTGATCAACAATTAACTTAAGAATACAAGCTTTTACTTCTTGCATGAACAAACTAGCAACCCTAGCATAGTGCTGGAGCTTGGAGAGAACATGCCCCCTTTGGCTCCATCTTCAGGATGAGCCTGCAGCCAAGTGTTCATCTGAAGGGGGTTCCAGCTAGAGCTGAAGTCAGTCAGGGTGATAGTTCCAGAGTACCTAGAACCGCATGCTTTCCACAAATATGTTTCTCTCATATCTGTTCATTATACCTAAAACCAAGATTATAATCTCCGTTTAGAAAGCAATAATTATTGTTTGTATTTCCATCCATCTTAAGTTTCCTCTTGCTTCCTGCCAGGAATGCTTCTTAAGAAGTCAAGAACGTCAACAAGTCAGTGGCTGAAGTGCATTTCAAGTACAGAACAACCTGTGCTGTACCACTACCTGTGGTTTAGGAGTTTTGCTCCAGGCTGTCAACATCTGCACAATGTCTTTTTCCAAGCAAGAACGGCCAGGAATCCTGTTTACCCCCCCTGAAAATTAAGGTCTCTGGCTCAGTCTCATTTCCCACACCTTCAAAGAACATCTACATAAGAACACCACCTTTATCTCATTAACAAGGCTCTTAATTCCCTTTATTTTAAAATTTTATGTACATATGAATGATCTGTATAATGTACACTCAATATAGAAAGTTTTTATATACTGGATAATGTATAGAACATTTCACAATTACGCTAATTTCTTACATAACATGTCAACTTTAAGGTTTTTTGCTGAAGCTCTGTCAATTTGGTCAAGCCAGTTATACATATGAATGTCTAATGCTGTTTGATCGCAGGAAGAGGGTAATGTTAATGATTAAGGACATCAGTGAACTGGTGCAGGGCCAAACCCTTTGCGTGTCATGTTCAATGGGAGTGATCACATCAAACCAGGAAAAGAAGGGATGCCCTTTCGGGGGGCGGGGGGGTCAGTGAGGTCAAAGTGATTTTAGCCCAATTCCTCTAGACTGTAGCTCAACTCCAGTCATGCTAATTAATAAAATATAAAAACTAGGAAAGTTTGATTCACAGTCTTGTAAACAAATACAAAGGAACAAAATGTGCTTACGTACAACAAGAAAAAAATCTTGTGTACCCATTTCAGTTGATCCACAGAGTGCTTTCTTGTATTACAGTGTGATAGTTAGAATCACCAACTTTTTCCTAAAAAAACCCAACAAAAACAAAACAGTCATAGAAAAAGGAATAACACTGTCATAAACACTTGGAAAGGCAGTAAGTTCACTTCAATGTGTCAGAGGAAAGTGCTGTTCCTCATCACTGGCCCGTCTGCCTTTGTCTCTTTCACAAGGATTTCCAGTCCTTAGCTGACATCTCCCACTTCGTTGTCTACTGGGGGTGGTACACTGGGCATTACAGATGATGTCGTCCCTGCAGTAAGGTAACCAGCAACTCCAGGGCCTTTCAGGAAGAAAACAGAATACTAGTGATTATTTAGTATCAAAATATATAATATCAAAACTAAATAGTATTATATTTGATACTATAACAATTGCACAGCTTTATTCCCTCTGGTAACACTCAAATCATCCAGAGTCAACCAGACACATTAAACCAAGAACATTTAAGAGTTTTCATTTAGATTCTTTGGAATCCAGGACCACTAGGAATTAAGGCATCTTAGTAGACTAAGCGGATTAACTTGTGGAAGCCATTCTCTGACTCGCTTTATTCCTATTTCTTACCAAGTTACAAAAACACCCCGACCACCACAGTTAGCCATCTGAACTTCCACCATGGAAGTGGCCGTAAAGAGGGGTGGCCTTCCTTTGCTCAGGAAAGAACCTGCTGCCAAAGTGGAGTGAGCAGAGGCATGCATTCCACTGCTGGGCTCCACATCTATGCTTTCAGCATTGCAAAAGTTTTCCCAGCTGTACATTTAAAGGAAGTTCAACAGGCTGCCCATGAACGAGCAGAACTGCCTTATGCTTGTCTACGCAGCTCTTTGTGCCTTCAGTTGGAGAAAGTAACAGCATTCCTGGGGTGCACAAACTACTGGAGATACAGAACTCCTTACCATTAATAAGTCTCCATGTCAATTACTACAGGGGCAATCAGGTCCGCACTGCAGACAAAGCTCCTCTCTCTCAAAGCTCATAGTTGTATAGAAGCTTTCCACAAATAGACTAAACGCCTACTGCAGCATGAGGCATTTCAACAGCAACTCTTACCAGATGAATAACTGTAGAAAACTGCCAACTTGCAGCATGTTCCTGCATCAATGCAGTGATCAACTTGGTATCAGACCACCAGCCTACAGTGCCAATTTAACACGGTAAGCTCTGCTGGGTCCTTTACCCTCCCCCCATTATGTCACCTTCACCGAGTTCTCCCAAATTTACTGCTCCTTCATGCCCCACCCTCCCTTCTCACACCACAGCCTGGAGCCAGAACATCAGAGCATGGCCTGTCTCCTTACAAACAGTCCTACACTACTACTGCAAGCAGGAGAGCAAAGCAAGCAGTGACTTTTGGTAAGAAAAAAAAGCAAAGCTCTCTGGCTTCAGAAGGTGACTTCTCTTTGACAGCCCATCAGTGGCACTTGCCAAGAGCCAGACCCACTGTTACATGTCCTAGCACCAAAATTCCACTAGTTCTCTCATCCCTCAAACTTTTCCATTATGGAGGATTCCTAACATACATGAGAAGTTTAGTTCATCTGTAGCACCAGCAAATCTCAGCCACTGCAGTTGTTAGTTTTCTGCTCCTGTGTGCTTGAAGGCAAGTTTATCAGCATTTTGCAGTTTGGGACCACAAGTTACAGTTCTATGACATGCACCTGTTACTTGGAATGCAGCAAGTGCAGCATGCATTTTGCAAGATGGTATCTACCTGCTTTAGAGAGCTACACAGAAGTTAGCAAGCTGCCTGGCAGAGCAGATCTAAAGCCCGCTTCTCAGGTGAAGGGGACTGCTGCCAGTTAGAAGGGAAGGAGAAGAGACACCTGAGGGAAGAGAAATAAGCAAGGGAAGTTTCAAGGGAAGTGCAAGTAGCAAAGCAATCTGAAGCAAGACATAAGGCAGAATACAAGATAAAGCAGGTTAAAAATAAAGCTTGTTGTTTGGTTTTCATCTATACTTTGCATTTGTACAGCACCTTCACTCTACATCTGCAAGCACTTAAATATTATGCGATTTAAATGCAGCACAGGCCTTAAGGCAATTGGATAGTTGTATTGCCCCCCGTCTCAAGCCTGACAACATCTCTTACAGTTTCAGTTCTTAGCCAGCATTTACTTCATACTTCTGGTTTTACAGTATTTATGAAATACCAAGGAAATTCAATACCAACTGAATCAGGCATTCTTTTGTCAAAGCAGGAGTAATTGGTGCAATAAACAAAAAACTTGCTCAGAGCTAGAGGACTGCATGGAAAAAATCATCAAGTGTTGCAATATACCTAGTCTCAAAATATTAAACAACTGCTTCTAGAATGTTGAATTCCTGATTTGAAAGGTTCTTGCTTCATTTTCTAGAAATACATCTGAGTGTCTTGCAATAAAAACTTTCCTGTCTATGTAGTCTTCTGATTTATATCTCATCAGTACAGTTACACTCAAAAGCTTTACCACGATTCCTGTATTGGGTTAGATGAGGCACATTCCATGTTCCATGAGGCACGTAAAAGTTTAGCCTCCCAGGTAAGTTGTGACAAGTCAACATGAACACTTCTAAATCAGCCAACGGCTATTGAGGAGTCAGAAGGTTTCATCATGTGTTGCTTTAGACAAAGTTTGCTACAATATTGTTACATAAAGTATTTTCAGATATAGCAAGTAATCCGTGATAGCAAAGCTCTGGGCTGTGATACTGCAGAGCACAGTCATTAAACATGTACGTATCAAGTGCTGCATGTGAGTGAAGGAAGCACCAGAATTTGATTTGCTATGACCTAACTGTCCCAGGGTTATGTCCCCACTGTGCCATTACCAGCGAGGAAGTTCAAATCAATTGCACACACAGCAAGAATGCTCTTCTACACGGCTAGTGGCACTGAGGTAGTGACCCTGGAGTGTCACTTTACTCTTCGTGGCACCAGCAGGGGACTCAACCATGGAGCTTGTGGTGCACTTGTGATGCACTAAGTACAGGCATGAGGCCATTTCCACCAGAGAAAGGCCCTACGAACACACAGTCTGACTGGAACATGGCCTCATGATTTGAACGAGCTATTAACATTCAAACTTTTGCAATACTATAACTACACACCTAACACTAATTCACATGGCACAATTAATACAGTCTAAGTGACTCTGAAGAAAGTTTACTCCTCCCCCTAACCCTGGAAAACAGTTTGTTCTTGACCTAAAGCAGACCGATCCTGAGGAAGCATGGAAAACTACTGTCATTCATTAGTTCCAATTGCATCTCTGCTTTATCACTACAGGGTACTTGCAAGACTTGCCTGTGTGCAGATTCCATTGCTCTGATATTTTAGAAGCAGGTACAGCAAAGTCTATCCAGCGAAATACAGCCTCAACCACAAAATAGTTAGGCTTTTTGTAAGTGTTTTAAAAACTCACTGGATTTTTACAGTTTTGAATATTCAGGCCACACGATGGCACTAGATCCTGAGGATAACAGTATCTCCAGAGTCAAGTGACAAGCAACTTTCAGTATGATTCAGGACAAATAGGAAAGAGTTGCTAACCTGTGAGGTATCCTGCTGTTTGCGTCTCAGAAATGAACAAGTCATGTTTCTGATCCTTAAAGGCACTCCACACAGAAGAACGAGACAGAATTTCATTTACCTACAGTATTTGAAGACATTAACACAGTGAGCAAGTGACATTTGTAGCGTTCTAGGGAAACACTCATATTCTAGAACCAAACCACTCTGAAGAGATCACTGGACAGCATGGCAGTAGTTTTGGCTGCAATGTGGAATCACACATTTCCAAGGTGACTACAGCAACTTGCTTTTCCATTTGAATCGTGCAGCTGAATGCATAATGCAGAAGAACTCATAAAGAAGTCATATAGTGATTTGACTACCTCCCTCACTGCCCAGTTAGGTGACAAGGAAAAGCACCCTGCAAGCAGCCACTTGCCTTGCATCTAGAGCCAAGGTAGAAGAGGAAAGCAAGATAGGGCCAACTTGGAGGAGAGACCTAATCCCAGTTTCCCTCCCCTTAAAACTTTCAACAGAAGGGAAAGCAAAAGGCACCAAGTATTAACACAGTTACTGGGACAAACTACCAACTTGAATTTACATCCTTCGCACTGCTGCAATTGTCTCCAACAGTATTTATCCAGGAAAAAAAAAAAAAAAAAGCAATTTACATTTCTAACCCAAGGTGTGAAGAGCTGTCAGTATAAGCCTACTACCCTATAGAACATTTCTGGATTTAAGCTTTGTATTTCTCATTGCTTGCATTTCTTTCACATGCAGTGAACCAATGACTTCTCCACAAGGGATGGAGATGTTCCAAACCCATAGTGATTTTGTAGTTACATAATGTTAACATTTTAGGTGGAATGATGTACATGACAGCTGTAACACCAAACAAAGGCTGTTCAGAGTTTGAACTTCCATGTGTCCAAAACCCAGTCAAGGACTTGTCAGTACTTACCTGTTCTCCATACTGCAGGCTGCGAGACATGGATTTCAGAGTTTTAACAATCTGAGCTTTGGTGGCAGATGGGCTTTCCAGGTTCTCAAGACCGATACCTTCAAGCAGCTTTAGAAGGTAAGGGACCAAATCTGCTTTCAAAGCCTGCAAATATACCCAGATGAGTTGCCTTAACTCTAGACTAGAAAGCTCTGTTCAGATGTTTTACACGTCACTAGCACTAGTGTGAACCATAAGTGCCAGCAGCTATTACCAAGTATGTTTATGCTAGTCAGTTTTTCCTGAGCTGTATAAAACACATACAAGAGAAAGCAAAGACACTGTCCAGCAGTTCTGCCCTGTCTAGATGTGAACTCCATCACATTAGCTAGCATTCCTATGTTACACTTTCTCAGCAGAAACAAGCCAACACTATTCTACGCATTGAGCTTCACTGCTCAGGTAACATCCTTGAACAGGGTCTACATTTTTGGTAAAGGACTGACTTCTCCAACATGAAAAATACATTAGTTAGATGGCTCCTAGGAAGCTTCATGGACCCATATCGAACAGTACCTCTGTTCTTAAGAACAGTTTAGATACCCAAATATAAAAATATCGAACTCACAGCTTGAGAATGTACTACTTACTTGGGCTACCAAGTCATTTTGTTCCTTCTGAAACATTCGATTAAGTGCTTCACAGGCCACACCAACTATATCCGATCTCTTCTTCATTCCATTCATGAGAGGGCTAATAGTCTCTAGTGATGCCATTGCTCGAACACAAAGCTACAGAGACAGAAACAGAGTACGTTTTTTACACTCAGCTTGACAGTTATGACCAATATGATCAGCCAAGACCATAAATTTCTCAGTGTCTTTTATCTATCAATTCTTCATTAATTAGCCTCAAGTCCCCGCTCACCTGGTACACAGTGTTTATAGTTACAGTAACACCCTCCTAGGAACAATACTAAACACCACAAGTAACTCCAGTTATGTTTTTTTTTTTTCCCCTTGAGCACTTAAAAGACTTAGTACCTCATTGTCAGACAATATGTGAATGACACGAATGGCACTTCTAGGAATGGCATTGTTCTTGTGATTCATAGCTTGGATTATCTTGTGAAGATGACCAAGCGGAGGAACTTGATCAGCTAGCTGAGGCTGGGCACTGAACAGGCACACAGTTGCTGTGGTAATGGTTTCTAAAGTTTCCCCCTGGAGAAAACAAAACAAAACAAAAAAATCAGCAGAAAGTATAACTCTGTAAAGCCTTATATATCACCATAACAGTAACATTTCTCACTTGCTCTGTATTGCCGACTTTTCCCCTAATGCTTGTATCATGTCACTATGCTTTGAAATTGTTAGAACAGGAAGTTTAGAAGAACAACATGATCAGCTCCAATAGTGACAGACATGCACTAGTTTCAAGAACACAGATCACAGAAGTTTCTAAGCACTATTTCTGATACCTAGAGAAGCCAGTGTCTGGCTGCAGCCTCTGCACGCACAGCAGCACGTGCTGATTTGCTTGGTGGAAGCATGACAGAATGGATGTTTAGACTGACAACCTGAATCATTAAAGGATTCTGCAGCCCATGAGCAGCACTCACTGCACTGGCCGTATTCTGCATGCCTACACAAACTCCTATCACTTCTTTATTAAAAAGATTTCTGTTTTATACAATATACAAGTTAGGTCCTTCCCTGCAAGTCTAACCCAGAGTTTAAACACTGTTTAACAAATTTAGGTTTTAGTAAGATCATTAAGTTTCTCTTGAACATTGTTGTCAAATTGTAACACATTATTCTTGCTGCTTTATACCAATGGTTATATGGCAGCCTTGTATAGCTCACAATTTACACTAGAGCTAGAAGTTAGTGTTGAAGAAGGACACTAGAAGTGTCAAGTTCTGCACTACCTAAAAACCTTCAGCTCAAGTGGCATTTTCTTAGGTTGGTCAGTCATAGAATAATTCAAGACACTTAATTTGTTAGGCCTCACCTCTACCACAAAATAAGCTTCTAAGACTTACTGAAGCTAGTTCTGTGGCTTCAGGGACTTTAAAAGCACTGACTCATGTTCAGAAGTTGCCTAAACGGATCTACACACTTCACAGAGTCAGAAAACAGGCAAAAAAAAAAAATCATTTGTGTTGGGAAGGAAGTGTGAGAATTCAAGTTAATCAGATACTGAAGATCAGGAGCTTAAGACTACTAAACAAATTCAAAGAGCAGAATCACAAAAATCATCTTACATGGGGGTTATTTTTCTCCAGTAGTTCAGTAAACTTTTCCAGCAGTGCAATGAGAAATTCTCTTGGTTTCCGTAAAACCCAGGCCGGCTGGGCAATAAAAATCCTTAGGAAGACTCCCCCCACTGAAAGTTCACCTTCTGCCTCACCATACACCACAGCAAAGTCTTCAGGCAGCTGTTGAAATGTAAAGTAGGCGTTACTGGCAAGGGTATTTGTGAGAGCTGCAATTCATGGCTAATTCATAACACCATGACTAAGCAGCAAGGGTCACTGCACCAACTGTATTCTCCAAAACTGAACTATGCAAACTAATAAACACTTTATCTTGAAGAGATGAGAGGTAACAAATCAGTGTATAAAGAATAGTGCAGGCACTCCTACTGCAGTGAACTCTTCTTTCAAAGAAGAGTAGTAACTCAGTCTAAACTACACCAGCGGGGTAAACTCTAGTTCAAAAGAAGCACCAGGAACAAGACTGATAGAACAGCGCTTTCCTTTCTTGCACACTTCAGGGGAAGGTTTTTCACCATCAACCTGAAGAAGTTTCCTGTTCCGACCTGCATCAAAATAACCATCCTGCACATAAACACATGAAGTGGTTTTAAGGATGAACTAGACGACTGTTGGAAGTCATGTCTGCCCCTTTCATAGATACTGAGAAACACTACAGAAATACTGAAACATCTCACTGACTGAGCAGATGTGATGCAACAGCTCAGGACAATAATTTGAGACTCAGTAGCTTACTAAAATTCCTGAATGTTTACCAAAAGCAAGTTTACTACAGCTACATAGTAAGTGACAGTACTTTTTCCAGCGAACTGGTATTCTCCTTTTTTGCTGACTTTTGATAATTTTTGGAATTACCTGAACTATCAGAAAATACAGAGTATTACTGGCAAAACCACTGGCAATAAAGTGTCTGATTTTCAAGGTATAAACTAGTAACAAAGGCATCAGTTCAATATAGTTATGTCAGCACACCAGTGAGTTCCTGTTGGTATTTTAGAAAGAAAGCCTGTCGGAGAGTTACATACATGCATATATTATTAGCTGGTTTACAGTCTCCCTGGATGCACTCAAAGGAAAACAGTATGCTTTTACCTTCCAGTTAGTGTCAGGGTTGTCCCTCTGAAGTTTAAAGTGCCTTTAAAAAGAAAGCAAGTTTTAGCAAGCAGTAAAAGAAGCAGTTGTTCCCTACTTGACATCTCAGTCTCCCTCCACTATTGTGAAATACTTCCAGTTTCTAAACCCTGTTTTCTCCTCATTGTAATCCCCTCCCAAATCTCATAGCAGTGAGCAAATAGCTAGATTGTGCACAAACCACACCTGCATCACTGAGTTACAGGTATGATATACAAACAGTGAACAAGTTCCTTTTCACCAAAGTCTGGCTTGCAAGGCTTCTACTTTTTAAAGGCAAAGCTCTGTCTGACAGTTCTTCTATAGCAGCTCTGGTTTATTGCCACTAAAGGTGTCTCAGATAAGGAAATACTTAGTCAGTAGGTCTCCACATACTCAAGCATCATTTCTCGAACTGTTGTTGATACTCTCTCCCTGGAGGCATCATTCCAAATTAACTCAGGATTTTCATGAGTTCCCTCAAAGATATGAACAGCAGCTTCAGGGTTGTCTCTCATGGCATCCATGAAGACTCCAGGTAAAAATTTCATTAGTGTAATCCTAACCTAGAACAGACAAATAGAATTGACATTTTGTATACCATGAGAAAAAGTGACAGAAAGCGAGAACTCAAGGAAGTCGCAGTTATTTGTAGTGCTCAAATGTCAACTGCTAGAATGCAACACCACAAGATAAGATAGTGCTATCATTTTAAATAGCAATAGCCAGCGACAGGTCTGAAATTGAGGTATCTGAAGTAGAAGAGGGTTTTTTTTGTTTTGTCTTGAGAAGGGCAGGTAACATCACGATAAAAGTTCCAATGAGAGCTGTTAAGATTCTTACCTTTGGACCCACCAGCTTATCTGCAGTCATTTTGGCAAAGAGCTCTGCTGTTTGGGCTCGGACCTGTGGATGAGTTGAGTTGCAAAACATATCTAGTAAGTAGATTAAAGCACCTGTACAAAGAGACAGAAAAACATTCCAATTTTTTTCTGGTCACAAGTAGTATGAATTCACCAATTCCTCATTGATTGTTCTAAAGGGAAGAGTACAATTTGGCCAGCCACTCTATTTACTTTAAGTCCAGTATATCTGCTTTCAGTGTAGTACTGTACCTTTTGCCATGGCCTCTTTAATTATTTTTGTGCTAGATGTCAAAGCGTACAATGTTTCAAGGACAAGTTGCCGACCTGTCAAAATAAAAACTGTTAAGAACTTTGTGCCATATAGACTATTAACTAATCAAAGATGAACTAAACAGATCTTAACAGAAAGCTGTATCAAAACCACAATAAAGCTTACGACAATTGCAAGCTCAGGGCTTTCTGCTAGTTAAATATCAAATGAATCATACGTTTTAGTAGAGCGTAACTTCTTAGTTGTTTATCACCTAAATTCCCTAAGAGAACTGGTCAATGAAATACTACACAATTCAAACACAATTTGAATATCTGCAATTCATGTTTCATCTCTCACATTTAAGACAAACAGAACATTATTTTTTTTTTACCCGTCCCCACTGAAATGCTGTTTTAACCTAAAACTCAGTAGTAAGCTCAGCCACCTGCATTCTAATTATTTTCTGAGTTGGAAACCCTTTGCCTTGTAAGACTAAGAATTATATGGTACATACTTGAAGGTAAGGAATGCAGGAGTGCCAGTAAGTTCGCCAGAACCATTGCCTCAGCAATGTTGTTAACACATTCCTGGTTACTTGTTACTATGTTTACTACCTGTAAAAGATCAGAAACAGCACTTGATTAAATTCCAGCTATTAAGACATTGCCCAAAAGATGCAGTGTATGAAGTCAGTCATCTCACTGGCCAACATAACTAATATTTACAATGTTTATCCCTGCCACCAGATTGTCTTGTCACCTCAGGGAAAAAGGGAGCAAGGATTCAGGCAAAAAGCTATCACTTGTTCCTCCACAGAGGAACTGACACCTTGGAACACCAGTCTTCATACATTTAAGGTACTATTCCAACAGTTACACAATTGGGTTTGCTTATTCTGATTATGTACAGCATCCAGACAGGGGGGGTTGGGGGCTTTTGGTTTTTTTTTGTTGTTTGGTTTGGGTTTTTTTTTACCTCCAGAGCCAACTGCTGCACCTGGCCAGCTCCATGAACACGCAGAAGGGAGAATATCAACTTAAAGTGACCTATGCATTCACACTCAGAACCTGCAAGAGACCAAATAAGTTACTATCTTCAAGTTAGCCCAAGTATTCACTGACGGCTATCCCAAGCCCACATTTCACTATACAGAGAGGTGTTAAAGTCTATGTGTCTATATAGAATGTCACAGTAGTTTTAACAGCTCCTACAGGACAGCACCTGCTACAGAATTAGAAAATTATGAAGTCCTGTCTATTAATCTAGCTTCGATAACATCTCAAGTCAAAAGTATTTCAAAAGCAGAGGGTACTGACTGAGTCAACTGACTGAGCTAGTTCTTGGACTACCTAGCTACTTGCATTCTTACAAAACAACTAAGACAACTAAACAAGTGTAGTTTACTTGATTTATCATTGATCTTCAGTACTTCTTGTCTTCAAATACACTTGCCCTTTTTGATTCTCCCAGTTCAGAGTAGGGTTGCAATCTGTGTAACAGCTGTCCTCAGGGTTATAATGACGAAATACAGAGAATAAAGTCTGAAGCAACCTAACCAGTTATGTTAGAAGCCATGATAACACAAGTGGCTTTCAGAACCACCATATAATACAGCAGGAGAACATCCTAACCATGTTTCTCAGGCTTTTCCAATCTGTACATTGATACTGGCTCATAGATCTTGGCTGGTGTTAACTGCCCACTTTCAAGAGCATCTTCTCCTCCTGCTTTAGTAAGGCCCTAACATTTTACATGTTTAGTAGCATGCACTACTCTGCTTGAGGAGGTTCTTTTTGAGGCAAGGAAGTTTAAAAATCAAGTGAAGATTCTTTGAAGGATTGCAAAGTTTCACCCAAGTCTTCCTGGCAACAGGCTAGAACTAGAGTTAAACCCCAGCATTTCAAAAAAGAAACTAGATAAGGCTGCGATTTCACACAACACTAATACATCTACTGATAATGTTCTCCAGGGGTAAAGAAACCCACCAAACAAAAACAAGCCTATACAGCTTATCAACAATGCTAAAATCTGTTAGCCAGCAAAACAAGCTTCCAGTGAGAAGGAAAATAAAGATCACAGAGGTCTGCATTTTTTGAGGTTGTCCCCAAAAAGGCCTACTGGGGTAGTTCAGTTTTAAGCCTACCTGGGTTGTGTTTTATCACATTTCTCAGAGCCTCCAGGGCCATTTCAACTCTCCGTAACCGATCTCCATGTTGATTGGACTCCACTTTCCCAGTCTGTGTTATTGCCATTAGTGTATGAAGGTACTGTGCTTGTGAGCCTATGTAATCCAAGAGGCTTGCAGCAAATGCTTTAGGAACCTTTAAGTTAGAGATGAGAGCATTTTTAGGTGTGTGACAACAGTATTCACACTAGTGCAAAGTATATCTGAATAACTTCCCTACATTTCACATATACCTTTCTTCCAGACAGGATGTGCTTTTCAACTATGATCACTAGCATCTGGACCACATTAGCTCTATTTCTATCTACACGTACCCTTAGAAAGCTGCCACTACTTCAACAGCACTCGAGGTGTACATTTTCCATATACATAGATGGATAGTAATGTCACTAGGCAGAATCACTGCCTCCTGGAATTACCCAATAAACCCAAGCATCTGCAGTACAAGCTTTAGAGAAAAAGCATTAAGACATCTGAAGCAGCACATCTTATGACAAACTCGTTCTTTTTAATTTATTCTTCTGAGATACAGAGATATCCTGTAAGATGCTGATCATGTTGAAGGAGATTCCCGTAAGATTTTGTACACTGTTTGCACTGATAGATAAAAGAACTAACATTCCAAATACTATTTTCAACAGGAAGGTTTTAGCTACATCTCACCTCTAGTTGGAAGGTAGGGACTTCATTGTAGACTCTAACAAAAATCTCTCCCACAATAAGTTCCTTTGCATGGTCACTGAAGACAAAGTCAGATCCATAGCTCTTGTCACAATCACCCTTTAAGCAGAGATAAGCAGCACAAGCTCAGACAGTAAGTAATCTTGTAGAAAGTGTAAAGCTATAACCCAATAATGACAGACCATAACTGTACAGAACACTTTAAGCATTAACAGAAGTCCAGGAAGTAAACAAGCAAATTCTTTGTTCTCTTTTTACAACTGCTGAATGAAGAAAGTGACTTAGGAGCAGACAACAAGGGATACTTGTATTAGCTATACCACAGCATTACAAGTGGATGTACCAAAACATGAAACCTTTTTAAAAAATTACTAGTGAGATTTAAAGGTTCTCACCCTCTTAATCATGCTTTCTTGTTGAGATTCCAAGAACTCAAGTAATTCAGCTCTAGTCCCATTGTTCCAGATTAAGTAGGGGTTTTCTGTGTTACTGTTAAGCATCTTCAGAGTCTAGGAAATAAGGAATTTACACAATGTAACACTTTTACAACTGTTATGGATCATTATGCATAGTAATCTGCATGTGTCATGACATAAATTAATCCAATCTCATTAATAACCAAGCTGATTTCATAAGTAACTTCAAAGCATCAAGTATCCCACGTACTGGAAAAATAGTATATGGAAGTTATTTGGTACAGTACAATCTATATTTTAGTTTTTCTTTTTTCTGCTTTGAGCCACGCTTACTTCAAATTCTCCTATTTTTAACAGTGAGCAGCAGCTACCTGCAGTATCTTTTTGTAGATGACTTCCTTTGCACTACTTTTAAAGATATGTTTAACCTTTGCTCACCATCATCATTACATCCTTAAGCCTTCAACAATTAACCCAATTTCTTTGTTCCCATATTTGTTTCACAAATATTATTCTATAGGCCTCTGTTCCTGTCCATAGTGTTTGAGGCTAAACCAACTTCTTTTCCTTGCAGTTACTCCAACTGCAAAGAAAAACCATACTGCTGTTCTCTTTATCAGGTTGGTTTAAGAGCACTTGGTGGTTTAGAAGCAACCAGGTACTCCTTCCAGATATTACTAGAGAGAGTTTTGACCAACAGATGCTTACCTCAGTAGGACTGACCACAGCAAGTTTCCTTGCAATATAGGGTGTCAACATTCCAGCCAAGCTTTTCCTGATCGTTGGGTTTTCAGGTGTAGCTTGCTCTTCAGAGAGATACCCTCCAAGGCGACTCAAGGCCAGGAGACTGAGCTTAGCAAGGCTATTTGCTACCTCCTGAAAAATACAAAGACAGTTACAAAAAAACCCTACGGGTTACTGAAAAAAATATCAGAATAGCCAGAAGAGTTGTTCAACACTTTGGCACCAGAACAAACAGAGTTTGTATTATCTATTTATCTCCATTGCTAATCATGCATTGTTTAACAAAACACTATGTGCTGCAGAACAGTACAGTATGATCACTGTATCGTGGGCTTAATAAATACAGTTAGACATAAGCACTGGTAAGTAAGAAAAACTGGGACAAGATGAGCTGAAAGCTACAAAAGCTATTTAGTGTAATAACTTTTGACCAAACAACTATTCCTGTTAGCACAGTCAAATATCAGCATAATAAACCTTTTATGATAGTGACAGAAGAGTTAATAACTACAACACTGTTTAAAGTTCATTTCATCCAGTAGCTGAGGAAAAAGTGCCATACTAAGAGTGTCACCATTTAAGGAAATGGAAATGTGAAGCCACTTACATAGCTGTGGGGCAAAGGGACAATACTGTCCTGAAGCAGACATTTCAGATAAATGCATGTGTCACTAGACAACTCCTTCAGTTAAGCCCCAGACTGACCTTTTCTTCTGATAGCACAAATTTACTTTTTTTTACTCTCACTGTAGAGAACTATCTCTTGCATTAAGATTCTAATAAACTACAGGGTTTGGCAGCTATAACATTTGAACTCAACACACAAGCTACACTTTAAGAAAAAAACAAAATCCAAACAACAGTGTTTACAATACTACACAAAATTCCCTTCCAAAACTGCTCTGTTAACATTGAACTACATGAATAGTGATTATAACAAGTATTTGAATACACTTATTTTGTTAGAAAGATATGGCAAGCAACAACCATTAGTTTCTGAAAACATGGACCTTGTTAACATTACCTGATGATTTGAATCTTCACTTTTCTGAATACCACTCTCTTCTAGCGTATAGTCATAGTTAAAGAGGTAACCCAGTAAGTACCAGAGAACTCCAGCTTGGAACAAATGTGTTTGTAGCCAGTAATCTAAGGCAAAGGAGCTAACACACTCCACTCCCAAAGAAGCTACTCGTGGTATGTTCTGAGGAAGGAAAAAAAAAGTTTGCCTTAGTACTTGTGACCAATAAAAGCTAACTAGCTTCCTTACCAAAGACTTAAAGCCCAAACTTGCTAATTCTAGAGTACTATCTAAGCAGCACAGAGATGAAAACTGAAGTAGTCAGAATAACATGTGCAGTTAAGGTAAGTGTCTGGTAGCCAAAACCCACAGTTAATTAGTCAGCATCCTTCAAAGGAAGAGCACTTCAATAGTTATTTCATATAAATAGAAAGGACTATTGATGAACTGGTGGAAAAACAATTCAAGGTGGTAGAGATTCCCACATGAATTTATGGTAACACATATTCTGCAAGGACTAAAGAATACACAAGCATCTACAGTCAATTACTATACTCTGATCTTACAGTCTTCTGTTTTCTATAGTCTTCCGTTTTCACATGCCCCATACGAAAAGTTCAGGACAAGTTTTCCTTTAGTTCAGACAAAATTCAGCATTTATATAATGTGAGGCAAGTTCTAAAGAGCTAAATGGGATCAAAACTTCTTGAATACTGTTCCCAGAGTTTATGCTGATTTAGAAGTCTCCTTAATGCAAGATCTAGCGCTTCTATTTTAATCTGCTGATTTACTACAGTCAACTAGTCAGGTAGACATTTCAATAAAAAAGCAAAAAGTAGCTGAATCTTTGTAGTGAGTGCATTTTAAGTGCACTAAATGGATTGAAATACAAGCTGAGAACAAGGTACTAACTAGAGTTCTGTGTTCTGTAATGATTAGATGGGATCTGACAGAAGGGTTTGATCAGTCTCTGCAACTGTCTTATCCCCCTCTTAAAAGGGGAATGTTCCCCTAATCATAATAGTTAAATACCCATTTAGGCAAAGGAAAGGAGCTCTTACCTTGCCATAATACAGTAGTCTACAGAGGTCCTTGATGATGTTAGGCATTTCTGTAATCTTCTCTCTGCATTCCTCAAACTGAGCTGCTACACTGTAACACTTACTAATATAGCCACACACCTACAAAAAGTAGTAATTTATTGGTTCCAAGTGGAGGGAAAATATGTTTACAATCCTATTTAACATATGTAATACTATATCTATAACATATAAAACCACACTTTTTACTGTATTATACATACACACACAAATATTGTCTTCTGAGAAGCTGATACGACCAGTTAAAGTTGCTGCAACTTACCTGTACAGACATATCATCTGGTTTACTAGAACGAGTCAAGACTGCTACACAACGATTAAATGCTTCTTGCAATACCTGTGAGGATTGGATGATGAACAAAGTTCAGTCACAACAAAAACTGAGTAATGCTGGCAGAAATAAAACATTAGCTGGTTAACCCATTGTTAATGGCAGAAGGGAAACATTTGACCAAGCCCGCTGTTTGCTCAAATAGTTTGTTGGAATAAAATTCCTTGCAAGTGCTGCTACTAGACTTCGGTGCTTTTGAGTTGATAGCATTCCCACATGTGAGCGAAAACCTTAGTCAGTCTGCACATGATACCAAGTTGGAGGGGGGAGTGTTGGTTAATCTGTTTGAGAGTAGGAAGGCTCTGTAGAGGGATCTGGACAGGCTGGATTGATGTGATGGTCTGAGACCAATTGCATGAGGTTCAACAAGAAGCATCAGGTCCTGCACTTGAGTCACAATCACCTCACAAAATGCTACAGGCTCAGGGAAGAGTGGTGGGAAAAGCTGCCTAGCAGAAAAGGACCCAGGGGGCTGGTCAACAGCCATCTGAACATTAACCAGCAGTGTACCCAGGTGGCCAAGGGCAACAACATCCTGGCTTGTATACAAAACAGTGTGGCTAGCAGGACAAAGGAAATTACTGTCCTGCTGCACTTGGTACTGGTGAGGCTGCACCTCAAATACGATGTCCAGTTTTGGGTCTCTCACTACAAGGGGAACACAAACGTGCTGGAGTGTGCCCAGAGAAAGGCAACAGAGCTGGTGAAGGGTCTGGAGCACAAGTCTGATAAAAGGTGTCTGTGGGAACTGGGGTTGTTTAGCCTGGAGAGGAGGTGGCTTAGGAGGGACCTCATCACTGTGTACCACTACCTGAAAGGAGGCTGTAGCAAAGTGAAGTGTCAGTCTCTTCCACCAAGTAACAGGCAACAGGACAAGAGGGAATGGCCTGAAGTTGCACCAAGGGAGGTTTAGATTGGATATTAGGAAAAAACTTCTTCATAGGAAAGGGGGGGGTCATACATTGTAACAGGTTGCCTAGGGAGGTGGTAGAATCACCATCTCTGGAGGTGTTTAAAAAATATGTAGATGCAGTGCTTGGTGACATGGTTTAGTGGGACTTGGCAGTCTTACATTAATGGCTGGACTCATCTTAAAGGTCTTTTCCAACGTAAATGACTGATTCCAATACAAACAGAAAGGCTTTTCATTGCACAAGTGACATTCACCTTCATCTATTTTTTCACATACAGAATGCAAAAGCTCCCAAAGTTTTGTAAAGAAGTAGAGAAACATCATATGTAGCTTCCTTATTCACAGTTCAACAGACAAACCAAGGTCCAGAGAGAGGTAATCTCTGCAGGAGGCTTCTGCTGCATCCAGAAAAGAGACATTAAGAACGGACAAGTGTCTCAACAAGACTAAAAGTGATTGTCAATTCCATCTGATATCCTATGCATTGAGGATACAGGATTTTTAGCTGTAGAAAAGTTAAATTAAAAAAATCATCACTAAGTTTCTTTCCATTTACCTCAATTCCATTTTCTCTTCTCAGTTCCTCTGCATTTAATGCTGAGCAATTGACAGTATGGAAAGCAAGTTCAGTTGCAGCAGGCAACAGAGGAGATTCTTTGGAAAATAAAAGGTCATCTGATGTTTCAATGGTAATAGTCTTTATCAGCATAGGATAGCCTGCATACTTGTAAGGTTTCAACTCTGAAAGAGAAAATAGTCAAAGTTTACATATATGCAGCATCTAAACAATTTAAACCATGGCATAATTATGAGTTGAAGATATCAGATATGCAAGGACTAACTGTCAAAGCAAGCCAACACCTGGGAAAACTGGAGCAAGACTAGAGCAGTCCATGCAACCTGACTCCTTTTTACATAAGACCATTCATGCTAGAAGCTAACAGAGCTTGATGGAAAGACCTCAATTTAAGATTAAAAAGATGTATCTCCAACTCAGCAAGGCTCAAGAGTCTTCCAAATGATGCTTGTCTATCTTCAAAGAAACACAACTACAGCTTTGCCTGTCCAAGGCTAGGATTGTCTAACAATAAGCCTAGAAGAACTTTTCCAGTTTGACACAGCAAATTTTAAACAATTATATTTTTCATTCCTTTAGAGATCAGTGGTACTAAAGAACAATTTCATATTGCAGTATGGAGCTGACCTATAACTAACTCCACACTAATGTAGTCACTGCCTCCATACAACTCAGAGTTATAAATGCATATAAGGTTCTTAATTTGTCATTTTAATATAACACTTAGCAGAACACTGTTGAAACTGCAAGACATGGGCATGCCAGCAACTGCCAGCCAGAGACTGCAGGTAGACCCAAGGGTTAGAGTATTCCAGCTACTCCTCTTTCCCATTTGGGCTGTGAAAGAAAGGTAGTGTTGCAGCCCACTCAGAGGATGAACACTAGTCAGAATTTCTACAAGATTACACTCGTGGCTATTAAAAATGAGACAATTTATACCCAGAATCTGCCATATAGGTGACTGAATACTAGTGGGGACTTTTCTACATAGACAGAATTCTAAGTCTAAGGTATATACAGAGGAAGATTCAAACTGAGTAGTTTTGGAGGAAAGAATTTCAAAAAGCTATTTGTGCTTTTTTGAATTAAGTTTTACTGTAGATTAATTTATTTCATAGGAGAAAAAGTCCTATTTTGAAGTCCTTTACCATAGCTACATAATGCTGTGGCAAGTCAGAAATCAGATCAACAGAACACAGACTCAAGAACAGAGGAGATTAAACCCAACTACAATAGCCACTAAAGAAATAAACATAAAACATTGTTCTGAGACAGCATGCTTACCTTCCTTATGCCTGTTGAAGAGGATGCTTTGAGTCTTCAAGATCAAAATTATGTTTTCTGGATCTGGCCCATCTATCACCTTGGCAGACTTTGTGCATAGAAACTCGTATGATTTATTAACTTTTTCAAACATATCCTGCAAATAAAGAATAATAATCTTAAGAATTGCTTAAGGACCCCTTAAATTACTACAAGTCTGTAGCATCAGTTTAGATGCAGGTCAAGTAAAACATACCAGGTTATTAGCCACAATACTAGTTTTATTACCTTATTACACTTCAGAAATATACTCTCAACACTGGTTCACAGATCAATTTTGTCTCCCAAACTCAGTTTTAGGCTCTTGCCTATGGCAATGTCAATTACACTATGACAAAAGTAGTAAGTATAGTTTAATTGACTGTAAGAGTGTGTATAGGATGCAGTCTGTTTCTGAAAGGGAGCAATTAGCTTATTTAGGTCCTGTGTTAACTCTAAACCAGACACTTTCCAAGATGTGGGTATGACCCGATTACATCAGTTTACTGTAGGAATCCTAATATTTCTTGACTAACATCAGTTAAATCACTCATAGTATTAATCTGTATTCTAGTATTCATCTACAGCATCACTTTCAAAAGGAAAAAAATTTAAGCAGGCATTTCAGAATTTTTAGTACACAACAGCTGAACTCATCCCCACTATTAACACCATAAATTTGTATTGTACATACCCTGCCTTCTGGATTCTTGTCTGGGTGATATTTTTGCGCCAGCCTGAAATAAGCTTTCCTGATCTTGCTTTCATCATGCCTATGAAAAAACAAGTCCCATTACATTGAGTAACAAACTAAGAATAAACCTGAATTATGACAACAGTACTAACAGTAACTGCAATTAAGTGAAAACTGCATAGCTTTCATATTTCAGTTTGAAAATCCTGCTTCATCAGCTGACACTGAACAGGGGTAATCGTGTGGCCACAGAACAGAAATTTCAGAACAGGAGCCCTCAAACTTTTTAAACAGGGGGCCGGCGTGCAGATTAAGTGGCAGGCAGTCACCTGCAGCTGCTTGGTTTCCCCCCCCCACAACCCCCGGGTGGGGGTGC
>JAVJGJ010000047.1:98881589-98926611 GCA_035590215.1 Microhierax caerulescens
AGAAGGCTTCGTCAGTAGGCTCCCCTTGATCAGGTGGCCTCTGCAGACATGAACCACAAGGTTCCCTTTGTTGCCTTGGTCTCTAATTCTTACCAATAAACTTTCAACCTACTCGTGGCTATTCTACAGAGACAGCTTTTCACAGTCTATCCATTTCTTGATGTAGAAGGCAACCCTCCTTCCTTGCCTGTCCCTTCTGAACAGCATGTAGCCATTGATAGCCACACTCCAGTCATGGGATTCATCCCACGAGGTTTCAGTAATGGCAACTAGGTCATAGCTTTCTAGCAGCATGGTGGCTTCCAACTCCTCCTGTTTGTTGCCCATGCTGCATGCATTGGTGTAGATCAGGGGTCCTCAAACTTTTTAAAAAGGGGGCTGGCGCGCAGATTAAGTGGCAGGAAGTCATCTGCGGCTGCTTGGTTTCCCCCCCCCAACCCCTGGTGGGGGTGTGTGTGGTGTGTGTTCTGTAAATACCAGGGGGCCGGATTGAGGACCCTGGGGGGGCTGTATCCAGCCCATGGGCTGTAGTTTGAGGACCCCTGGTTTAGAAATTCAAAGCATTTTAGTAATGAATATTCTAACCAGAAGGTGTGCAAAATCCCTGAATCTTCAAAATAAAGACCCTAAATGAGCTGTAAGTAGTGAAAGTCAGTAGTTCGTGATTTGCAGTAAGTGCACTGTTCTTGAGGGATAAATACAAAGTGCTGTTAGCTCTCCTCTACAGGCCTGAAGTCAGAAACCAGTGATGAGACAGAAGGTAAAAAACCCTAAGGATATTATCACCAAGAAACAGGACAATATTTGGCAGGAGTAAGAAGGATGATTAGAGAAACCAAGTTCTACTTTGAACATGGTCAACTTCTCCCATGCTCTTTGCTCACTATGACTCTGCTTATTCTGTAAAACTACCTAGTGAATACTTTGAAGCTCAGAACATTTCCTCCCCAGTTTCAGTTTATCTGAACACTTAACAGCTATTCTCTCAAACACTGGAGTTGGATTTTCAAACTTATGTTTCTTTTTAGATAAAGCAATCCTCCACTGTGGAAGTAGTAGGTGAACTGAACTGGTATCACTAATTGGCTGCAAGTACTAACATAAGAAACCACAGTTTGTTCAGTGTATGGAGTTTATGAAAATGTAATTCTACAACTTTAAATACTGAAAACAACTTACTGGCCTTGTCCTTTGGGAAGGTTAAGGACTTCATAAGCATCATCTATTGACATGGTAGGTGGTTTCTTTTCTACCTCCTTCTTCCAAGCTTCTAGCGTATCTTTCAGCAGTTTAACCTACATAATTACAATTTATTAGTGTTTCATTTATACTGACACCAGTACATGTCATCTTTATTAAAAAAGTGATGCTTTATTAATGAATCTTTATCATCCGACACCCTAAGTTCAAAGACCTAGACCTACCCAATTAAGTAATTATGGTTCCCCCTCCAGTCAGGAAGCAATTAAGTCTGTTTCACTGCAGCGCTGTATTTTATTCATGATAAAGAACACTTTAAGGTTATAATGTCTACATAAGAGTAATGGTAGAAGAGGGGAAAATCACTTACACAACACCTGCCTCACATCTCAATACTACATAAACTGCAATAGAGCTACATGAATAAGTAAAGCTGCTTAGATAGATCTAAACTGTAAACTTGTACCAAAAGGATTCATCAGTTCACATACTGATACCAAGTTAGCTCAGTTTCTTGTCTAGCATGGACAAATAAGAAATCAAAAGTGATCACTTCTCTCACCCACCCCACCCCCCAACCACTTGAGGTACATTGCAACACTATCTGAAGTTTCTCAGATGCTTTACTTTTCTATTTTAGTAGCTGCCACAAGGAGGATATGCTTAACATGTTGTTGCTATTTGGTATGAAGACTGTTTTGCTTCAAGATAAAGAACTGTTTAACATATTTGTGCTTATGAACTGAAAGTCAAGATCAATCAGTTACTTGCAACAACCTAGCATTTGATTTCCTTAGTTTTTGTTACAAATCCCACTCTGAAAAAATCAAGAACTAAATGAATCCTAAAATACTTCTTACTTACTGGATCTTTAATTGGCCAGTCTGGAAATCTGAGTGTATCACAAAGATGCTTGAGGTAATAAATATTACAGAACAGTTCATTTTCCAGTTGTGGATAGTTGATAACTGGGATAGGACAGTATTGGTAGAGTGCTCTTGTATTGCTTTGAAGACGAGGGGTGAAATCAGCAAGATGAGCAGCAATCTTCTCTATCATGAGACGCCTAAAAGTTACAAAGTTTGGTTTAACACTTGCCAAGCAGTCCTCAGTGACTGCAGAAGTGTGTTCCATGATTTCTTCTGAAAAGATTTTTCTTTAGTAGTTTCCCACATTTCAGAAGGGGCTCAGAACAGGAATCAGTCCTATTCTGTTATAAAGCTATTTCAATGCCATGAAATTAAAGTGTATTGAAAACAGTGTAAAGTGACATTCTGCCATCCCTCAACACTTCTTTATTTTTTGGAAACCCTAAAATTGTATTGTACTATTAGAGGGGTATCTCCCAGACAGCTACTGGTAATACATGAGAATAAGTATAAAGCAGTCCACATACATAGTGAAGTCTCCACTCATGAAAGGAACTTAAGTATGACAGAGGCTAGATGCAAAGCATGTTGTCAGATGTTCAGGGAAATATTCCCCTTCTGCATTAAGGTAATGCAGAACATATAGAAGACAAAAAGAGGGAAGTAATGGAAACCATGGAATCCAGGTATTTGTTGTTTTCTTCAGAAATGTCTAAGACAAGACCTCTTCAGCATGAAACATAGCTCAGATTTATTTGTCCCTCTGACAGAAAACAGTTACCTCATTTCATTGCTCCATATTGCTTCTGGAGTGTCAAATTCTCCAAGGAATATCTCAGAAAATTTTTCTGGTTCATAGTTTTCTAAATAACACACCATTGCTTCAGGAAGAATATGTCCAAGTATACTTCTTTGAACTATATCTTGGCTTTTTGTCTACAGAAGAGATTACATTGTCACCTCAAAGGTAAGCTGAATTTAGTCTTGCTAACCAACTTGAGATCTAAAGAACCCTCCCCCATATCCCTTTGGTTCTTAAATTCTAAATCCTGAAAACTCAGAAAAAGAACAAGCATCAAGTATTGTTAAAACAACTACAGGCAGTTTGTAAAACCATTTGGAAACAGAGGTAGTTACTTTTGCAATCTACTCACTTCTTCAGACTTGAAAGCTTGTTTTGTATGTGTGTATTTCAAAAACCTAGAAGAGAAACAGCAGTTATTTTTTGTTTAATTGACACTTAAAAGTACCCTTGAAAGATAAGCAGACCAACACAGACCACCTGGCAAGTCTCATACATTTACTTGGAGATAAAAGAGCAAAAGTAACAAATTAATGAATCTCTGTACAAAGTCCATCAAACCCTTGGGAACCTCAAGCTAAGCAATCCTGTGTTATAAATGTTGCCTTATGTTCTTTGTTTCAGCTTGAAAGTCCTGTTCCTGAAAGTTTATTTTCTACACACAAAAAAAAACCTAAAAATGAAGCTGAGACACACCACCTTTTCCTACAAACCTCTCCCTGCACAGTTAGATCATCATTGCAGGGATGAAACAAGGTGATCTTACATTAACTACTGGGCAGTCCTGTTACACTACAGTCATCAAGGAAACATACCGTTATTTCCCAATGCATTTTGCTACACAAGAAACTTACTGGAATTGTACAATGGCTTTTTATGAACTATTGAATTTAGAGGACGAGTAGTGGAATGAACTGCAATAGATACCTGCATGTGCAGTGCACCTCTGTCAGGCAGTACAGACCAATTTAACTGTTTCAGGCTTCAATACTAAACTGGACTATCAGGTGTTTTCCCAGCACTTTTGATAGCTACTTACTATCAAAAACTACATTAGCATATCAATAGCCTATATTAATACTCTTTAGTGCTTGTAACAATTTGTTCTTCCATGATAAACCATGCCTAGTTGTACTGTTAGAACTGTATGATCAGACATGCTCTCATTCCCTCCCTGCCAGGGTCAATAAACAATTTCCTTTTTTAGTGACTGACCAGACCATGTGGAGGCAATTCTTGTAAAGGGCATTTACTTGCAAGCTCATGTTGATTCTAGCAAGCCACACTCCCTGCAGCATTTGGTACAACAGTACTAAGCATGACTGTCGAGGCACTTCAGCTTTTTTTTATTTTTCCTCACCTTGCAATAGGAAGTACATTGGAACCCGTGTACATCATGATAAAGAAGAACACTCCACTCAGATAAAAACGAGGTAACTGAGGGTTATCTTGCATGACATGAAACAGCAGTATAGCTACTTTTTCCACAAGGATAGGATCAAAAGTCAGTAGTAGCTGCAATCAAACACAAGCATTTACATTAGCTGCTTGAGTAGTGCAAGTTTTAACTAATTCAGTACTGGGACAAGCCAGTAAACTTAGAAGAATTTCAGTTAAAGGATACTTCAGCCCAGAAGTAAGAAGCTCAAATCACAGAAAGTTTAGAGTTGGAAGGGACCTCTGGAGGTCACCTTGTCAAAGTCCCCTGCTCAAAAGCAGAGTCACCAACAGCTGGTTGCCAAGGATCATATCCAGACAGCTTTTCAGTATCTCCAAGGATGGAAGTGTTTATTAATGAGATCAGCTGAAAAACCATGAAATTTGTAACACCCAGTAAAACTAACAACTGCTTTTCCAGAGGTTTGCAGTATGTTACAGATGTCGTTTGATGTGTTTGTCACACTTAAAGTACTGACACAGTATTCAGAGATAGCAGGCAGACTTTTGCTAGTTAGATACATTTTTGAAGAGTTGCTTACCTGAGTGATGTGAGGAAGGCAAGTACTGTCTGACAACAGCCTTTTCACTCGAGGCAGAGGTCTTATAATAGCATTGTCTTGATCCCTAAAAAAAAAAATAATATGAAGTGACACAGCAGAAAGTACATGTGCCTTTTCTCTTTCAAGAGCGAACAACTTTATTGAACTGTAAGTATCATACTACTGAGATCATACGCAGCACCATTATTTTTAACTTCAAAAATCTGTTGTTAGACTAGATAATCGTGGTTTGCTGTCAAGCATTAAAGCAGCTTTAAGCTAAACAATAACCTGCGTGCAAGAGTAAGACTATACCACTAAGTGTTAGAAATGCACACAGCTTGTGCATTCATTCATGTAGTCCTTTTCACAATATCAGTATTGTCTCATTTACAAACTATTTGCCTGCAGATCTAATTAGTACTATGTAAAGGGCTTTTTAATGCAGTTTGTTAACATACGACTTTGTTTTTAAGAAAAGCTTTAAGTCAGAATTTATGAATTTATGCACCAGAGAAAGGTAACCACTTCTGCTGAAGATTGTTTACCTGCTGGGAAAATATCCACACATTGTGATGAGCATGTTGAGTACAAGTGTGGCAAGGTCACTCTCATTCAACACAGGCTGGCCACTGGCAAGCAAGCACCACTTCAGCTGAGGGATAACCTGTAATGGTCGCCATCCATCCATACCTTGAGCCCAGCAACGTGTTTTTGAAGTCAGCTTTCCACTGTTCCATAGTTCCTGCATCTATTGCAAGATGAGAAATTCATTTAGTGATTCAGCATTCACAGTTACCTTTACTCCTAAATGTACACACTCAAGACAAGCTTTTAACTGCTGTATGGCAGACAACTATAGTTGCATGAAATTCTGATGTATTTATAATTCTGTTGGGAAATGTGAAATAAAAATTGTCAGGTTAATTGCAGCATAACTGGGGCATGGAGGGGTAGGCAGCCTTACCAAAAAGGCTGTGGTTCTTGACACAATATCAAGTCTCTTATCTAGGTTTAACCCTTATTTAAAAAGTTAATTTGAGAATATACTTTAGCATTATTTAATGTTTTCCCCTCTCAGTATTTTAAACGCACCATCACCAGGATGAAAATAATTTGCCCAGTTTGAAAATTTGTAGCTGACAGGTACCTCTTGAAAACTGTAAGGACCACTCCTTTCTTTGTCAGCATTGCCGAAGTACCATTCTTTCTCGCTCTCTCTCTTCATATCAGGTGCTGCTTCAATCACATTGCTCTAGAAGTTGATGTTTATAAGAATAGCTTTAGCACAAACATAACATTTCTACAGGAAGTGTGAAAGGACATTGGTTTGTATTTTTGTTAAAAATTGTCCTTTTAGCAAAGGAACACTAGTAGTAAGAAACAGATGCCACATACCTGCAGAGGAACCGTAGCTCTGCTTGTGTGAAGATGTGCCAGAGTAAGCAGATCTACAAGGATTCTAATACCATTTGAATCCATAAGATCCTTCACATTTTTCTGTCAATGGATAAACTGCATTAACACAAGCATTTCCTGGATAAAAGCTGTTATAAGTACTGAACAGTCTATAAGAAAAGTCAAGTCATTCTCTAAAGTAGCTAGAATGGTACCATCACCACAGTATCTATGGGTTTCCTTCAGTTTTCTCACCAATGAATAATTGCCACCACATCCCAGAAAGCTGTATCTAACATTGTTTTTAAGACTTTCTCAATACTTGAATTTTTGCTCAAATTAACCCTGAAATACTAGTTCAAGCCATTTTATACAGCAGAAAGACTGATCAACTACTGTTAAGGGTGCACGTCCACCTTACCTTATTAAGGATCAGCTTGTTGAGAAACAGTATCAATCTATCCCGCTCAAGTCTGTCAGTGCACTATTACAGCAGAAGAGAACAAGTTAGTATTTGATAGCGTATTAGAAGTTACCTCCAAAAGTCAACTGAGTTGACCCTGCAAAGACTCATTTACTTTTTTCACGCCCAGGATAAAACTGTTGACTATTAAGTATCCAGTTTCATGCACAGCTAATAAATGTAGCTTTCTGCCACCGAGAAGGAAAACCCTCATTACTCCCTATCCCCTTTGTTGCTCTGGGTCTGACACTTAAACTTACTTTTCTGCTAAGTCTATTGCTCTAAAGGGTCAGTGTTTGAATCCCCCAGTGAGTCAGTTCATGCAAATACAAGAGAAAAAGAGAATGCCTTCAGTCAGCAGACAGAATGGGCCATTGATGATACATCCCCGGTGAGACGATTAAGACTCAAGGCAAAATAACAAGAGACTGCATGGGTTCAGCTTCACTTACAACAGCCATATCTAAACCCCATACTGATGTGCATGAAGAATCCCTTCTTCAGACTGCATGGAAATGTATTTTTGTAAGCTGTATCAGTTGTCAGAAAAAACTTAGCAGACACTTAATAGGCAAAAGCAATTACCACCAAAATCTAATCACATGTGCCCACCCAAGGCTACCATTTCATTAGGTCTGGGACTGTTGCTACCGCTCTTGAAATCACCATTTTGAAATTATGTGACATGGAACAAGGTTCTCCTCTTAAAAAAAACTTTATACTTCTGCATTTTTCAAAAGCACAAGATTGATATCACATAATGTTTTTTCACACTATTTCTGTACAACCTGAAAAGCTGTTAAGGTCAACAAAATGCAGATCTAGAGACTACTTTTAAATACCTTTAAGATCAGCAATTTTTTTAGTAAAACTTCAACTGAATTAAGGGGAGATACTAGGAACACTTGGTGACAGCATGGAAAAATATTCATGCTGCAGCTTCAATCCTGTAAAACTAAAACCTGTGTTTCACAGCAAACAGAAGGATCTAAAGATATGTTGGATTAGCTGTATGTTAACTACCATATCAAGTAATTTTAAATAATTCTCACCCTTTCTAACATGCCAACAATGTATTTAGTATCGGAAAATGGTCCTATTTCTTCATGACATCTTCCATAAACAATTGCCAATGCTTGCAGACACAAGCACTTCATATTCACTTTTGGGGTAAGCAAGAAGCGATGGTAGAGTTCATTGAAGAATTCGTAACTAAGAAAGAGATAAGAGTTTAGAGAAGAAAACTGGAACCTTGGGAATGAGATAGATTTTAATAATGTCTCACGATTTTTTGATTGCTCCACTCTCTTCAGTTTCATCTTCTTCTAGTAGCAATCTTAAATAATAATCTCCTATTTTTATTTCCTCAGAAAGGCACTCATATTTTACCTGTAACACAGAACAAGTTATTTACTATTAAATATTCTTTCTCCTTCATTAAGTTCATGTTTGCTTAACAACACTGTATTTCCTTGCATCCATAAACTCAGCAAGGTTAGCAACCCCTTCTACAGTTTGAGGAAGACTGAAACCTGCAAGTTTGCTGTTAAAGAAACACACATCTACAAAATGCATGCCATAAACTATAGTTGGTCCCCAGAACAAAGTAATTCTCACCTTTCTGAAATCCCAGCTTCCAGCCTTTAACTAACCTAGACATTAGAAATAATGTCAGCTGGTTTTATGAACTACACTTGGATAGTACACGATGTATTCAGTGACTCACACTCTAATAAGTAGTTATTCCATTGCAAGGTACTTCACTCGATGTTACTGCAAGCATGACTTAATTACTAGTTACACTTGCTATTACACTGTGTAATTAAAGCCTAGAGGCATCAGTACATACACACCAAGAAACTGAAGTGAATTTGCACAATGAGAGTCATCATTAACTTCAGAGCAACTACATTACATTTAACCATATGCCTCAGTGCTCAGTGGTTTTAAGTATTTGGCAAGCAGCTCACTTAAAGGTACAAACAGCACAAAAGCCACACTTCAGTGTTTTTTCTTATCTCTAGTTTGCAGGCCACTGTCATGAGGCCACATAAGTTACCTACAGATTTGACCACAGCACACGATACAAAGATACCCACTAACCAGTATACTTTCAGACCAATCTCAAGCTACCATCCCGCTTGGCAAAGTGACAGCTTCCACAGCTGACAGTGAAGCCTTTGTCACCACACTACACAGTTAGTTCAAATACTTACAGCATAGCCTGATAAGTATTCATCTAAAATATTTAAAAGCAAATCTTTGAGACAGCAGCTGCCCAAAGCTCATGACAGAAGGTCCCTCAAACTAGTCCCAAAGTATCCTGGGCTGTAACTTCAGGAATCCTAGTGACAGATCCCAGCAGAATAATTCACAGAGCATCACAAAGTGCAGGTAAGAAGCCCATATTACTGAGTTTCAAATCTGTACTTTTGATTTTGTGCCAGTTAGCATCTCTAAAGTACAGAGACAGAGCAGACACTGTGGTGTCCAGAAGTTCTGTACAGGCCTGACCCACACCTAAAGACAATTTTGAAAGATAAATGCTAGTGCAAAACACGCCAATCCAAACTCAAATTTAGCTAATTACTGCATCAAGTAGTAATCTGTAGCTGAGAGACAACTGATTAAAATAAAAAACAGTTTTCTCCTAAAGCATTAACCCAATGTCGTAATTCTTCAATTTGCCAGTCAACTGAAAATTCAACAAAAGCAGCAGTTTACTCATTTCACTACTACTCCTCTGCTCAAGTTTCAGCTAGAAAGCTGTACGGTGACAAGGGTGGCACTAGTAACATGTAATAATACCTTAACAGTTGAATTCAAATGTGGCCTTGCTTTGCTTTAGCATCACACATTAATTAAAACTGTGTGGAACCGTAACAATACTGGAGATAAGAGCAGAGTACAGGAAAGGTTTATCAGCATATCACTCAAATATCTTGCAAGTCGTTTTGAGAAAGCCAATTAGGATCATACCAATTGTTTTGCAGAAGCCTGAAAGGCTATTCTGACTATTTAGATACTGCTGTTCCTAGAATGTGAAAACAGAATCCTCAATCAGTAATCTACTGAGCAGCACGGTTTTAGCCACTTAATCTATTCATGGTTTGACAACCCAGAATTTGACCGCCTTATGATCACTGAGACATGATGGAAATAAAGACAACGAACTTGTTATCGGGAAGTGACTTGTGGAACTAACCAAAACAAGTCTCATAAAACACAATTCAAGAACAAGTATGACTTATCCTGACAACAACGTAAAACCAACTTTTCTCTTTATACATCAAGGGTTCTGATCAATGTTTCATTTCTACAGTGTCATGTCAGCTGAAGAGGGTTCAGTTTTGCAGAGTGACACTGGACAATAGTACCTGTTCACAGCAGTTTGTTCCCTAAAGAACCCTAGCTTACAGTCAAGTACTGTCAACACAAGATTCACTCATGTAGTTAAGAAACATAGAAGTGACATTTGAACTAGACATTTTGCATATGCAGTTTCTCCTACAGTGGGTCATTTACCTCAAACTCCTGATGGTTCCATGAGATAACATTAGCACTACCAAGTTCTCTGTCAATATTAAATGCTCTCATCTCAGACTCAAGAGTATCTCTCAGTTCTTCCCGTGTTTTGAAGTTCCAAATCAAGTTCGATCTAGCATGATCCTGAAGAAATCTAAGAAAGGAGTTACATAGCTTAAACCCCTCAAAACATTTTCTGAAAGGCAGACAAGACTCAGCTGGCAAGCTACAGAAGATTCACATTACTGGACCTTAATTAGAAGGCATTAAGCAGTGGTCTCTAGTTTGTTACAATAATTATGGTTGTTCCTTGTATAGTAGTTCCAGTCATGGAGGTCAGCCTAGATTAAAATATGCCTGTTCTCATCCTTTTTAGCTCAATTTGTTATCTGCATACAGTTTATGACTAGGAGACATGCAAGCTATTAGTTATATCTGCCAGTAAGGGCCTCAAGGGCACAATAACCCAGGGCAGACAGGCCTATACCATGGGTATACTTTCAACAAAAACAGTAGTTCATGCAGGAAAACAGAATTTGACATCAAGTGTCACAAGACAGCCAGTGGACAATCTTTAGTAGAAGTTACAAAACAGCCTTTGGATACACAGATTGGCTGAGACCAGCACTTTAATACTGGAAGTTTAGGAGTGTGCAAGTCTTCCTTTCATGCAACACTTGCGCAGAATGGACTGTATTTGACCTTTAGAAACATTAAGCATCAAATCAAACAGTTTAAGTTAAAGGAATTTCCTCAAGCTTCCTTTCAGAGTCTGTTGAATAGTCAAGCTTTCATTAGTCCATTTACCATAAGACCCCTAACCAAAGTAAGGAGATAGTAACTTTTTTCAAATGGAAACTTACAGTTGTAAGTTGTAAACTTTGACAGTTGTAAGAACTCACAGACAAGCCAGCTGCATTTAGTAGCTTACAGGTTGATTCACCAACACACTACAATAACTTTCAGTACTACTTTGCTTAGCCTCCAACATCATGCAGATCTGCACCTGTAGCTTCTTATTCACTCTTCCTTTTGATTCAAGGGAAAAAAGGATGTATTTTGATTACATTTGAGAAAATCTCTAAATTCCCTCCCCTTTCCTAAACACAAGCTAAAACCTTAAGGATACCTTAGGATCTCATTTTTCCTTGCATTGTTTCAAGGCAGGCAGAAATTGGAATCATCAAGCCACAGCAACTCAGAAGATATTAACAAAAATCATAACCACATTAATCTTAATATTTTACCTGTAATAGAAGAGATCCCAGTTTGCTTCTATTTTTATCCTTTGGCGTCGTTTCCTTAATATCACTGGCTTTTGAATAATGTTCTGCAAAAGAGCCGAATTTAGGAAGATAGAAACATATTCCCCATTTTCCCCTTTTAAAAATAAAAAGCTGGAGCTTTTTACTGGTTCAAAAGCCATGCTAAGTTAAGCCTCATTAAAAAGGTCTCCTTTTCTAGGAAGTAGTAGCAAAACACTTTCACAAGTGTTATTTACGCCAAGTTAAATCATGCCAGAGAAACTTTCAGCTGTTTAACAAGTCATTAATTTAGAAGCAAGTTTTTCCTGAGGAAAGCTTAGTTCACATCACCATAAGCACTTATCAGTTCCAAAGCTGATGGAAGAGTGGAAATCCACAACAAGAATGCTTTGCTCTTGAAAGGAACTAACTATACAGTGTTCGCAGAAATAAGTCACAAACGTGACTTGGCCACTGAAAGGTTCCCTAGTATGATCAAGCATGAAATCAATGTTACACTCTACTGAGGTACCACATGCAAGCAGAAGTCTAAGAAACATAATGCACACAAGTGGCAGAGAATACAGACTCACCATATTGTTTCTGTCCTGATTGTTATTGAGAGTTGGAAGAAAAAGAAAAGGTACATTTAACAAGCCACAGCCACTGAAGTAATTCAAAGTGTTAATACCAAACTTGCTACTACCTTTTCCAAGCTACACTTGCATACATTTATTGTGAAATTAAACAGCTCAGAACTCCAGACAGAAAAACGATTGTTCCAACTCAGTATTTAGACAAGATATTTAAAGTGCAATTTGCTCTTCCACCACTGTTTTCTACATTTCTCCATTAATATTTTGTTTTGAACCTAGTTCATCATTATTCCAGAAATACTACCTGTCAATGTTCTGCACTACAGGCTATAAACTTTGAGCTAGATTTTACCAAGTTCAGGTTTTCCTAAATTAAAGCTTATTGCTACATCAGATCAAGCACAAAGACAGGCATTTCCAACACCCTTGCATTGCTCTTTTCATTCTTCCTTGCATATATAATAGTTTGTTTCATTTCCAGAATACACAAAACCAAACTTAGTCAGGAGACTAAAAGTTAACGGAAACAGCTCATAATGCAAAAAGTTTGTCAAACCAAACACAACAATAAAATTAGAAAAAAAAAAAAAGGAGACCAACAGTAAGAACTCAAGCAGTGCTTGGGCTATCCTATTATAGTATCAGATCAAACTAGTCACTTATCACTCCTATCTTAACTGTGGTTTTATGTATAGTCTTATGTTGCAATTTAAGTACTGAGCTACCTATATTAAAAGGTAACACTAAGCTTCTTCAAGCACGTTCCATAGCTAAAATAGCGCTAGCACAAAGTACATAATTTTGGATGCAAAGAGCATTCATAGTTTCTTCCAAATGTAGTTTAAAAACTGGTTTGGCTACATTTCAAGGAATTTCTTATTTTCCTGTATAGTTATCTTGGAAGAAATGCACATAAGCTGCAGTCCAGTTTGATAAGGTTGGCTAAAGCAAGAACAAGCTAAAGGTTAATGCATATACTGAAGGAATCTATTCGCCTGCTTTACATCCTCCCTGGAATTCCCTTCTAATGCAAGAGGAAGAGTGGTAAGAGGCAGACAGTTTGCTAAAAGGAAGCAGAACTATGAAGTTTCTCACATTTCTACACTTTATCATTGTCAAACTTGCCTCTGATTTCATGGAGTTGTAGGTGTTCCTCTCTACACAAGTTGCTGTAACAAAGAGTTCCAAATACTTTTACCTCTTTTTGAGCTATGCCCATTCTATCTCTCCAGTGCATCAAGACTAGATCCACCTTCTCTTTGGCAAATTTCTCAACTTCCTTTGCAGCTTTTCCAGCCAGTCTCTGCCACTCCGGCACTTTATTAAACTTGCCATACTGATCCTGCAGAATAAATCTTATCAGTTATTTGCAGTTGCAGGTCTATCATGTTGGATGCAAGTCAATGCAACAGTCAAGTGTCTGTTATTAGAAAAGTCACTAAAACTGTACATCTGTACAATGGAAGAGGTAAGACAGTGGCGTTTACTCACACTTGCAATTTTTAAGTTATCTCTAACATGCATCCTATCAGCATCTTTTTCAGGAACAGGATCAGCACTGTCAAGGTATGCCAGCAAACCTGGTGGCTAGAAACATTTAAAACCAGTGTAAGCACACATGTGGTTATTAATAGCACAGAAAACACCATATTACATAACAAGTTCATTTCTTTAAATTAGTGACTTCAAAAAAGAATTCATATTCTACTCTAAAGCAAGTATATAAAGCCACTGCAGCTTTTTGCTTTGTGAAATGTCACCATACTCGAAAGAACCACTCAACAGAGGCACATGATTAGCTTCCATACAGCAGAGCTCTTGCCTATATCCCATTTCTTAAAAGGAGCACTTAATGAAGCTAAGGACCACAGGGAGAAGAGTTGATCCCACAACACTATTGGGAAGGATGAATACTGTAATACTAGAATCTGTCCACATCTGATATGGACTGAATGTTGCATGTGACATTAGAGATGAGATAGTCTCATTTGACTAAGCCTTCCAGAAGATAGTAACAAAGACCAGGCCAGTTTGCTCTGCCAAAAGTGAACTACTATTTTTAATTTAAAAGTTGGTATTTCTCCAGATTTAATAAATCCTTACAACACTATCTGAGCTAGTTTCACTGAAGTAACGCAAGCAAGAATCTTTCAGGACACTGTATGGTTGAAAAAACGTAAGAACTATCAGCCAATATATAAATTTAACTACGATATAAGCAGTTGGACAAGTATGGAAGTGGAGACAGAACTGTTGCCTTAAGTTTCTCATGCTTAGTGCCAGTAAAAAAAATCGTGTTTATTATATCTCCCACATTTTTGTCCTTTTAACAAAAAACAAAAAAGTAATCAGACACCTTGTTTTTAAGTTTGGTGTCATACACCATTTTTCAAAGCAGCAGGAAAGTAACAGAGTACTTTAAGAATTCAAGATGTTTTCTACTTGCCATCAGCATCCTTTAAACAGCAGATGCCAACCTGCTGATTTTCCAGGCTAGACTTCCCCCTTGGATGGAAAAGGGGTTACTGTTACTATATAGACTACCCCAAGTTTCCCAATACTGCAGGCTCTCCAATTTTATTATTTCCCTACTCCATATCCCATTTTTACTCACCAAAATACGTTTCAACAAATTCATAGCAGTTTTGTTCTCAGCTGTCCAGAGGCCAACCAAATGTCTACTTAACTGCCTGAAAAAAGCCATTGAAATCAATAAACTGCAGGTTAGTATTTTAAACAGCTTGTTAAACGACTAAACTGACACCCTTACCATACTGGTGAAATGAAGATGAGAAAGGGATTCATGCTCTTGAGTAAGAGCAAAAAGCATTATATTGATCCAGTTCAAGTATATGCTTAGCATGCTTTACAGTGCTGCCCTTTGGAAGTATACAGTGAAGTCAGTGGAACAGTAGCAGTACATGCTTTTTGATCTAGACCTCAAAAGAACACTTGAGCAATAGAGCAGAAACTAATCATCTAATAATCAAATGTAAGTATCTTCAGTTAAGTTTAAAGGGTCCAGAAGCCATCAAGAACTGTTAACTGCTCTACCTGAAGCTCTTAACACCCATTATTGGTCACGAGAACCTCTTTGGGAGCCTGCCTTCTACACCAACTGACACTTTTTGCCAGAATTTGTCACTACAGTTCTACTACACTGAACTGAAGCACTGCTTACAAACAGCTCATCCGTAGTAGCTCCAAACAGAACTAGTATGACAGAAGGCTTCATACTAACTCCCTCTTGGACGACAGTGGCAACAAGTTCCACTTGCGGCTACATTGCTTAGCAACTCTTTAGGTACTTCAGGAACATGCAGCCAGAACTTCTATAATCTTGTATTTCAGTGGAAATAATTAAATTATCACTCATCCTGCCAAGTATACCCTCAGGCCCACTCCAAGAACTCACAAGTTTTACAGACTACTGAATTCAGGGAATGATTTCTGCACGAGGAGACCTCTCTCTGGCAGGTTGAATGAGCCTAACTGCATGCAAGATGCCCAAGGTGTGCAAACCGGGATTTAGACAGTTGTAAAATACAAGTTAAACCTTTATACATGTTCCAGACATTCTACTTGCCTTTTCTTTCCCTGAATATTTTCAGGGAAAAATAAAAACCTAAACTTGAGCCTTTAAAGAATAACCAACCCATGTCCCATTCTGGGAAAAAAAAAAAAATAAATCAAAAGGTTTATTAAGTGGCTGCAGTCTCAGCTGAAGCTTGCTCTCCTTAAACATACCAGCTGCTGAAAAAAGTATTTTCCTGAAGGACTTTTCTTCCCTGATCTCCTGATGTTTCTAATGTTAGCTAGGCCAGTACTTAAGACTTTTTAAACATGATATAACAAGTGACACAGACATACCTATTTGTAAGCATCCTCTGATCTGTGCTTATTGTAAACATAGCAGTGTGCAAATGACGAGGTAAGGCACCTTCACTGAGGGCAAGATCTTGCATTTTGGTAGCAATCTCTTTGTCTCCTTCCTTTGGAAACAGGGCAAGATGATTACTAAAAGAATCTTAGTTAAGCTGCTTTTACCTTAAGTCTACAGTTCCAAGGCCTTCCTGACTATCAGTTACGTCAACTAATACCCAAAAGCCAGACACTATAGTATGACACACTTTAAGTGCCAGTTCTGAACAGCAACTCAAAGTTGTAGTAAAGCCACAGACCCGACAATCAATAGTTATATCTGAGGACAGTAATTGGACAGGGTAAGATGTAAGCCTCCCATCACAGATCAGGAGGTTGGCTGTACATTTACAAGTACCACTTCTATACTGTTTAACCCTAATTTGCAATTGCAGAGAATGACAGCCACAAAGTAACTGCTTGTTGCTTGTCAACTGTAACCATTTAAGAGTAACTGTTTAGACAGCCAGGTGGATAAGATTGCAACTAATGTATCTCAACTGAGTGACAATAAGTAATTAAGAAAAAGCTTTCACTGCATTTTTACTTGCCAATGTCCCACCATAGTTCAAGTGACAGGCATTAAACAGCATAGCAACTTTTAGGTAACATTATCAGTTATATCAATGGAAACTTGAAGATTTATGATACCTCTATTTCAAGTGTTCATTCGTTTCCATTCCAAGTACTAGATGCATTTCAAGTGCATTGTGATACACAATGAGGCACTAAGTTAAGCCCTGAATTTCAACACAGGAAATGTCAAGAGTCAGTTAGCAAGGTCACCCTGCAACAATTATGAGCAGCCCTTGAGAAGTATGGACTTAGCCCATACATCATGTGCTATGAAAACTAACAAAGCCAAATCATCCTTTGCTGAAGCAGAAAGAGCAAGAACAGAGACTGACATCACTAGTCTGCTCTGGGACTGTACTACCTGTTAATCCAGTCCCATTCCAACTGGCAATGCATCCCAGGAAATACGGTCTCTGTCCAAGAGACCTTCTTTAACATGCAGGAGAACTCTGGTAGCTCTGAAGTATCTGACTGAGCTACATACAACACTAACTGCCAACTCTGGACTGCAGAATGAAAACACACAAGACTATCTAACATCCCAACTCACGTGCCTTCCAAACCCCCAAGTGGAACATAAAACAAATTGCTGTATTAAGCCACACACAATTAAGCCAGCGTTCTGTTCCTCCCCTCAACCCCCTGCAAGAAGCTAATTTAACAAACAACTTTTGGTAAGCAACTACAGTTCTGAAATATTTTTATTAAATATTAAAATTACGTATTTTAATAGGCTAACCCAGATAACACTGATAAAGTCTCACCTCTATTATTGCCTTCATTACTAAACCTGCTCCTTTGACAATTGCCATTGAAGGGTGCTAAAATAGAATATTGACAAATAGTTACCCAAGTGCAAAATCTGAGGATTAGATCATCTGTGATTCAGTTTCCTTAATGCATTTACATGCCTGTTCTACCTCCAGCTCTGGGCAAAGGTTAGTCTTCCGGTTTTGTGAAAGCTAGCACCAGGAAGAGCTCCTACCATATGCCTGTCAGCAAGAATCTCTCATGCAACTATCAGATGGACTTCTTGGCACTGAACAGCAGTATATACCAAAGAATCTGGTATAATGCTGAGGAAACTGACAAGCTGATTCCAAACAAGAAGCAGAAGAGCTCACTGTTTAAAGAAAATTAGCATTTGCATTTTAGCTCAAAATCCTAGAACTCTTACAGGTTTACTACCGAAGAGGTTGTTACTCTTGTTTTGTAACCCTTTCAACTCTCATTTACTGTTAAAGAAACAAAAAGGTGGCAAATCCTCCCAATGAGAGAAAGATCTGTGCATCTGCTGAATCTAGCTTAATATTTAACTGGTATTTTAAAGTGTTTCTAGAAACAAGTCTTAGGCAGCCTATTCTACAGTTTGGCATATCATTCACTATAGGTGATATATATATATCACCTCAATCTGATACATGAAGGTAAAGCAAAAGGTCACTAAAAACCTGACCAAGGTAGAAAAGGTTTACACACATTAACCAGCTGACCAGTAGACAAATTTGTCATTCAGGAGAACAAGAAAGTTCATGCTCACCGACTACCTAAGGCCTCTAATAATAACAACAACAAATTATGAAATCTTACCTGAAAGAGCTTAAATAGTGTTCTTCCATTAGATGCCACCATTTCCAACAACATGTCAAACTGCTGCCCCTCAGTAGTCTCACTATATGGAGCACATAGGGCAAATGTCAGGAAGTCCAGAAGCGAACTAATTACTAGGGCACCTGTCCCATGATCCTGAAATTAGGAAGACAGATATGTAATATGGATAAGTGTTTCTCTCTTGCCTAACAGTATTCATGTAAGTTTTATTCAGTACTCATGATGCTGAAGGTGCTCTTCCTTGTCATACCATGAAATACTCTGCAAAGAAAAATTACAAGTTTAAAATATGCCATTACTCTGAGCATGGCAATACTCTGGTGAAGTACTGGCTCCTAGAGCATATTGGAGACTCATGACCTCATAGACTGGTGTACTGCAAATTACTTTTTCTGGTTTTAATCCCATAAATACCAGTTTACACCATCCTTTTGGCTAAAAGGAGCTGGTTTCCATGTTAAACATGACAACATTTGTTGCATGACACACATTCTGTAGTATAGATAGCTACATTCTAACCTGTCAAGATTCAAACCTGTTTAGAACAGGCCTCAGTGCCAGACATAGCTCGATTTTCTGCACTTCAATTACAGGTACAAATACATTCAATGACATATCCAAGTATGACAGCAGTGTTTCCATAGCAATTTGGAAAAGCATTAGAGCTGTTTTCAAAATTTGACTTACCACATGGGAATTGAATTTCTCCAGTAGGTTTTCCAGAAACTTCTTCGAAGAAAGAAGGGAAGCTTTGTTCAGCTGCTCCTGCCTCAAGTCATAGTCATCATGCATGGGCTGTAAAGAAAGTATTCAGTATGCAGTCACATTTCAACCATCAGCTCTTAATAGCTGTCGTCCAAAAGCCATACACTGAACCCCAAAAAAGCACATCCTACTTCAAATTCAGTAGGAAATCACTGTACCATAGGTTATTTCATGTCTGAGCATGCTGCAAGTTGAAAGGCAGTCCCTACTTCTACATCTTTCACTAGATTGAAGTTCATTCCAAAGTTGAAGAATCTGCAATTTAATACTTACACACATAAGAGCACAAAGCATGTCAATAGAGGCATGAGTTACTCCATCATTGTTCCTTTTGAGGGCTTTCACAACCTTCACTCCTAATCGCTCTCGAAATCTTTTGAAAGGAAAGGAAAAGATTAGAAAGAAAAGAGAAATCTTAGTTTTAAGATAAAAGTCCAACCAAGACCAAAAGTGGTCTGCTCCCACTGCATTTGGCAAGCCAGGACCTTGACATCTACATATATATGAAATTCCTTGGTAGGAAAGCACTAATATTGACTTCACTGTTAACAACATGGCAAGAGCATGCTCACCAAAATAAAGATATTTCTGTAGTTACATGATAGTGATAATACAGGACACTATTCACAGAGAAATAGAACTTTATAAAGGTCTCAGACTAAGTACATGTGTTACTCTTCACATCATTCAGTTACCCCATCATCTACAGTCAGAAATATTCCAAAGAATTTTTTCATTTTCAGGAGAACATCAGGCAATTTTTCCGCTTCCTTATGTCATCCAATTAAGACACAAACTCCAAGTAGCCTGTACTTACTGTAGGAGTACGAGTCTGCTTCCTAACATCACATTTTATCTTGTGTTGAACTAAAGATAGTAATGGCATCAACATACTTTAAGAATGAAGAACCGCCTACTTCAAGGACAGATGAAGGTGCATTTTAGAAGTTTTTCCACTAGGAAAAACATTAAACTATAGTTGACTCAAGGCAGAGAGCATTCAGCAAAGGAAGAATCAGCTTTACGTATTAATGATCATTTGGGGTTTTCAACTTGCATTAAAGCCTGATGACAGCCTCATACTACTAGAAGCAAACATTTACAGAATCTTCTAGGCTTTTTTAAAAGTGAAGCTTAACTCCCAATTCTCAGTTTTAAAAATAAGACATCAAAAGCATAAAAGTTGTTTTCACCTACTACTTCCAAGCTTGAAGAGACCTCTCACTTACTTTGGAAGCTGAGTAAAGGCAAGGAAGCCTGCTTTTGAAGCTACTAGTCGTCTTACTGCTTGGAATTGGCTTTCAAGCTCTGCATTAGATGCTGCAATATCTCCCTCTTGTGAAAGCAATGCTGTTATGGCATTATTAATGAGTTTCTCCTTGTTTTCTGAGAACAGACCCTGAGGTTAAGAAATAACATGTTATTAATCCATAAAGGTATTAATAATTCTTAAAGAGGATGGACACAGGACTTATTCTTACATCTTGTGTAACTGCATGTAGTACCCCACTGTAGGAAATGTTAGCATTGAACCTGAACACAGCATCTGCGAAGTTACCATCTGGAAGAAGACACAATAGAAGTTAAGTGCACAGTATCTGACTAAATATCTGGATGCTTTAAAGAGTACTATTACCTGGTTTTATAAGCATTAGCTTACTTGGAGGAGCAGCCAAAAACCTCAGATGAAGGCTCTCTACTTCTTCATCTACAGGCATACTAAGTAATCCCCAGCGCTGGCCTTTGTGTGTGGAGGTCATTTTCACACAGACATCTCTATTACCAGAAGCTCTCACTCCATCTAACAAGCTAGCCAGGAGAGAATCTCTAGGTTGGGAGAAGGAAATACAAATACAATTTAAAGCAAAGCCAGAGAATCAAGGTAAGAAAAGTAGGCAAAAAAAAAATAGAATGAAAGACAGCAATACTTGGAATCTCTTACTGACACTAGTGCAAACAGCTACACCATTAACTTTCAAGCATTCCTTTAGTCACTGTAGGAGTGGAGCTGTCTTACACCCAGTAATAGACAGCTGCAGCCTTTCACTAAAGGGATCAACTCTAGATTATCTGTTAATGAGTTACAAATGTTGCAAGCTACTTCATCCCTGTGCCTTCTGCAAAACCTCACTTGGCAGGATAAGACTATGTTACAACTGCAAGTGCACTCAGGGACTATTCGGTTGGCTGGTTTAAATAGAATCAACTAAGGCTATCCCAAGCAGACAGCACAGCTCAAAGGGTTTACAGCCTTCACATTTCTGTATCACTTATATTGTGCTTTCTTTCCTTGTGTCAGATATACTGCTTAACCAAGTTCAACATACACAGAACACCACTACTTAGGAGAGAAATGGGCTGCATCTAACTGTTCAACACCCTTACACATTCATCAGAAAACTTTTGGATGGATTTCCTTAAGTTAGGANNNTGAAGGCAAATGGAAGAGATTTAGATACCTAAAAATCTTGATTAAGTAGCGGACCACTAGAATAGCAAGGCTTTGAGTTAAACTCTGACCCCTGTGAGTGTTATGGAAGCTGAGAAACTAGAAGCACTACAATGCCAACTTCCATCTGAATTTATAACCCATAGCAGCTCCGGTTACCTTTCTGTTGAAGAGTATTTACGAATTTGTCCTTTGATAAATTCAATGGTAAAAAGCTGAGGATTTTCATAGTCGCATACTATTGCAAATACCTAAAAATAAGAAATAAGGATCACATTCACGAAGCAGTGTTATTTATCTAGCCTACAAATTAAGGCCATCTTATGTATACTACCAAATGCCTACTATTATCATCTTAGTACCACTTCCTCCAATAGAAACTGTAAAAGAAAGGCAGCTCCTTACCTCGCATAAAGGTTTCAAAGTTGCAATGTTATAAGTAGCTGGATCCCGCTCAACTAAGCAAGCTTCTGTAAGAGCTAGTACTCTTTTCACAGGTTCCTTGAAGAAAAAACAAAAAAGCGCATGTTAGGAAAGAGAGTACTTAGCACTTAAGAGGAACCAAATAAGTTCAGTTCAATACCCTTACCAAGTGTCTAGGTGTTATTTTTTGAACAACAAACTCTGCTAAAGATGTTACAGATTCATCATTGCTGTATTTTCCAAAGCGTAGATTCAAGTACTGCTCAAATTCTAGGGATTCTTTCCTTATCCGCAGAGAGATACCAATGAAGTTGCCAGCATGCTCTATTGCACTTTTGATAATTTCCTCCCTCTGCTCAGATGCAAACAGGTGCTGCAAATTTTGACAAGAAAAGATGTAGGTGAAAAATATGATATAGCTCAAGAAATCAGTTCCATGAATAATCCTCCACTATATACCCAACAGCAGACAATCTCCCCAGCAGCTAGGCTTGACTTTGATAAGCACATGGTATAAAGAGAGGAGCCAATTATTACACAAGAGATCCACTATTAGTTCACATTTGCCTTTCGGGAAAAAAAAAAATAAAATCTATAGCAGCTACTCCCACTGCCATTAAAGTAAAGGTCTGAATGACCTGCCTGCCCACCCCCGGCAACAGAACCTGACAGCCTGGCAGGAATGAGGAGCCAGGAACCACAGTGGTAGCCCCAGCTGCTGTCTCTAAGGGCTGCTATCCAGCCTGGCTAGGCAAGGTTACAGCAGATCTAGAGGATCAATTATATATTGTTAGTTTTATGCAAGAGAAAAGCATGCTGCAGTACATAAGACACGGAAACCCTGATCTAGAGAACATAGTCCTACCTTGTTCATAGTGACAAAGATAGCTATATTTACATCGGTAACCATAAGTTAATTCCTGTAAGAATTATTATACTGCTTGCAGTATACTGATATATATATATATCTCAGTATAATATACTGATTGCAGTGTAGCACACAGAAACCCTTTTAAGATTGAAACCACCATTACAACACAGTATTTCCCAAGCAAAGCTGCTGAGTATCAGATCACAGGCCTAAAAAGAAATCACCACTGATCAATATATTTCTGAATAAAATCCCTCCATTAGTTAAATAGATTAGCAACACTACCTGTCACTTTTTTAACTTTGAGAAACGTCAGGAAACTCCATGTTCACATTACATTCATATTCACTATCCAATATAAATAACTAGGCATTTTATGCTCTTAGTTTTTAAACACGCAATAAGCAAAAAACCAAAAACACCCTAACACATTGCTCTCAAAAGTTTTTAAACCCCCTTTTTTACAGGAAATTAGTTAAAACTTGTCCACAAGCCTTGAAGCTCCACAGCTGAGTTTCAAAGACACACATATTTGTATGCTCAAATTATGCTGAATCCTCATTATTAACTATGCAGCTGTAAACATCCTAAGCAACATACCAAGACACTTTGGTTTATTACTCACCAATCTACTAAATCCTCCATAGAGGATACAGAAGCCTCCCTGATAGCCAGCAATATCAACAAAGCCTTCAATGTTTCTGTAGTCATAGGAGCACAGGACTTTATTTGTTGCAGGATCAATTTGGTCAATACCTCCAGGAGTCACTTCCAAAATCACAGGTTTCCTTGAATCACTCCAGTGATGTTTATAGCAGTTATACCTCTGCAGAGAGAGCTACTTTTAGACATCTACACACACTCCTTTACACCCACACTGCTTACTAGATTGGAAAAGAGCTATTGCTGTGTGGTAAAGTTAAAAAAAATCGTATCATTTTCCTTAACACTCTTATCTATGTTAAGAACACTATGAATCAAAGGAAAGTAGCTGTCAACTGACAGGGAAGTCAGCACTTAAACAATGCATTTTGAAGAGAGAACAGCAATCCCAAAACAGCCACTCCAAAAGGGAGTAAGTTTCTCCTGCTGCAGAAGATTTTCTACTCACAGATTACACATGCTGTGCTTAGTCAAGGAAATAGCTATTGCACCAGATACTGCTACTCAGTTAAACTAAATTAAGGTAAACCTATCACTATAGTGTAAATTTTTCATCTCCTGCAGTCATACTCCATTACAAACACAGACTTAATGAAACCACCAAAAGTTAGAGGTCTATTCTAAACTACAGCAAGGCAAAGGGGACCCCCATATTCCAGCAACTTTACTAGACTCATCAATTAAAATTTATTCTATGCAATGCTTCCAGTTACTTTAAGTGCTGTCCTCTGTGACCAGAAGACATAACACCAAATATAAAGTCCAGCTCTGTCTGCCTTGCTTGTTACTGTATTACCAAGATTCATTAAATGGCAATCTTGTCTTTAATTTGACCTACAGAAATCCTCCTGGGAAACAATATTCCCACATGAAGCATTCAGGATGTTCCACAGAAAACTATTTAGAGTTAGAAAGTGAAGTGCTGGAAGTAGTAAACATTGAATAATGACTGGAGACTTATGTTTTCCTTCTTTCTTCTCTCCAAGTAAGAACTCCACAAGGCAAAGGCCTTTATTTCAGAGTAACATTCAGAGTATTCAAGTGTACCACCATAAGGCTAAGGTCAAGTAAAGAAAACTCAAATATTCCACTGTTGAAAAGGCTCCCATTGCTTTTTAACAAACTTCTATTTTTTCAAAGCAAGACTTTAGATTCAAATTTACAACAGCTATTTTAGGTAATATATTTAGCATAATATACATGAACAAAATTTATGTCTTTAGGTCACTTCATTAAACTGCACAATGCAGACAAGCCAGACACTTACCCGGCCTGTGATTTTTCCTTCTGAGAAGTCTGTCCTGAATCTCTGTTTTTTAAAAAAAAAGTTAACCATGAGTGAATGCAAATATGATAGCAAATCCATGCAGGAAGTCTATGTTTAAGCTGACCATGTTTTAAGAAACTCAAACTAAGCCTCCTTGAAAGCCCACCATTCCACTGCAGTTTAATATATTCAGTATTTCTAATTTTACTCAATATTTAAGAATTATACACTACTTGCTGCAACTGACACTAGATCAAGTCATTAACGTAAAAAGTATGAAAGCAAGTTGTCTTGAGCTGTTATGTAAGGAGAGAAAACATATTAAGCTACCACAAAATGAATGATAACCAAGAAAAAAATTCTTACCAGTGCCTCTGTAAGGAGTTCTGTTCTATGCTCTGTGGAAAACTTAAGTGTTTCAGACTTTTTTCCACTCCCTTTGCGAAAAGTGAGACTAAATTCTGTTCCTTGTCCTTTTCCAACAGGAGAAATACTGCAGATATCTCCATAAGGCCACTAGACAATTGAAAATAATTAGGTTATACTGTTAGTAATTTTAAAGGTACATCTCATCTACTCAAAACCCCTTACTACCTATAACAACTGAGTTGCTGTAATGAGACAACAGCTAGCAGGCTACGTGACAGCCTTCGCTTGAACTTCCTATTTGATACTCTGCAAAGTAAATAAGCGTCCCAGCTCCCTTCAGGGACATAGCCTTACAGTGATCAAACTTAGACTCATTCATTCGGAACAGCACACCCAGAAGCAAACTACTACTTACTAGCCAATAAAGACAAACTGCCTAGAAGTACAAAACCCACTGGATATTCATAGAGCGGTAAAGGCAACACCAGCTTTCTGTTATGTTGCTTTTGTAGCTGCTGCCATACCTTCTAGTTTTGCTAAGATCTTGTCAGACTAGATAGCTTCTAAAGACTGAATACCACTGTTCCATCTGGATAATGAACATAAGTCAGAAATCAACTTCAAGAAATGGTAGTTACCTGATTTGTAACTTCTAGTGTGTTGGGATTGTATGTGGTGATGGCATGGGTTCCAACTGAAAAGACTCTCTTATACCTAGAATACAGAAGAGAGTTAGTTTCTCCAGAATTCACACAAAAAATGCCACTGAACTGCAAAAATTATGTTAAGAGGCTATATAGAAATTATTGGTAGGAAATGGATATAGAGTTTCCTTTGTTGTTAGTTTGCAGTTTACCCTTGTAATATGTTAAGCTCCTCTTCTCTATATATCAATAAAAGGGACATACAAGTTAAATACTACTAAATATATTTCTTCATGCGTAACTTCTTTCCCTACCATTTTCTATTATTACTCAAACTAGTGCAAGTTCAAACTCATATGGGCCAGTAATGGCTTATTTAGGAATTAAGAAGTGCTTATTTTCTTCAAAACTTAAAAAAATCTGTACTATTGAAGTGACCTGCCACCTTAAATTTGTTTAATCTGTTTGAAAAACCTATTTATTTTTCCATGTAGTTAAATTTTCTTTACTCAGGATGCAGATCAAGAGAAGTCATAGTAATGAAGCATAACATTTGAAGTTACTCTAGCTGCTAATAATTCCACTACATTCAGCTTGTCAAAATATGCTCCATTTCTTAGATCATAAAATCTTTTGACCAAAATCAACTGCTCCCTCTCCTCATGTTACACAATTTAGGTAGGTATTCTTGTTTGTGCTGTGCTAAAGAACTTTTCACAAGTAATAAAGCACTTTATTATTTGCATTAGGTTTTGTTTACTCACTTAACATACTACAGAGCTTCACAGTGCTTTGTGGCAGAATAAGGATCTGCCATAATCACACATAATTGAAGAACATCTGCCAAACATTACAGCCCCTTCCTTTTCTTCCCTCATGCTCTAGAGAGCACTTCAAGATCTAAGAAGCATATTTATTATCCAGCATTCTTAATATGTGATGCAACAAGGAAAGCAAGAAAGAACAACAGATTTACTGAGTTACCGTTTCCTTCATCTTGTCTCCCTAGGCAAATTCAGAATATCCAAGTCTTGTTGCGCAACAAGGGTACTACCAAGTCAGTTCTTAGATGCAGCCTAAACATATTCTTGCCCAAAACTTCACCTTTAAGTACGTAAGAAGGTATTTACACCTCCAGGCCTTGAAGGCTCTACTGTTAATTATCTCAAACTACGCTACAGTACAGTCTAACACCAGGCTGTTTTAAGAAGAATATGAAGCAAATGTGCTCTTCCTAGTAAAAAGGCTATTGTCTATTCACTAGTTTCTCTGAAGCACTGTAGAAGTCAAAAGTTACACTTTTTTTTTTTAAAATCAAGATGAACCTGCTAGCCAAGTTTTATACCATCATACTTAAGAGAAAGACAGCGTTCATTAATTTTACAGAACTACAGATTGACACTGGAGCATTACTATCTGCACTACCAGAAAATACTTCTAGTATTTTCTAGAAAATACTTCTAGTATTTTCTGCCATGTACCCAGCCCTCATTCAGCAGTGTGATAAATCATACAAACAGTCAAAGTGATTCAGGCTGGTTTAGCACTATACATGAAGTTACTCTGTTTTGTGTTGTCTGCAGATTATACTGAGAGTGTGTAACTATGGAATTAGTTATTCCAGAGTGGAATAAGAGTGGAATTAGGAATTCAAATATAAGCTTACTACAAGCCATATAAGCTTCTGCTGCAACAAGAAACAACTACTCACTAGATATTCCTTTCCCCTCATTATGTGAGAAGTGTCATGGAGTTTTTAAACTAAGCCTCCAACTTAGTCTTTAGACTTAGTTTGAAGTTCTGCAAGACTTCAAAGTTTATCTGAATGTTACCATCAGACTTCAAGATCATACTACTCTAACTTCAGCAGCTTGCATCACATAGGAACAGGCTCTTTAATGGAAAGCATTGGGCAAGAGAAAAAAAAAAAAATCAGTCTCCTATGTATTTGATTTTCACCAAGTAGCTCAAATCACATGCACACTAGATTCGCACACATGCCTTAGAAACTTCAGATAGAGGCACCCAGTATTGTCTGCTGGGCAACAGGAAGATAAAAAGAGACACACAGTTCTAATGTTATACCCCACATCACTACTCTTATTATTACTAAAGGAAACAGTTTACTTACCCATGCCCACACTAATTCAAATGCATGGATCTTACTCAGGTAAGAATCTACACAAGTATTAGCTAGAATTCTAATGAGGTAAAACTAAATATTAAGCTATTTATTTCAGGTCAATCAAGAATCTGTCCTGGCAGAGGAAAGATTTTGTCCTCAGACAACTGCTCAGTCTAGTCTGGACTCTGAACTACCCAGGGCTTTAATTTTTGCTGACACAAAGGCAAGAAGCATTTTGATTAGATACTGAAACAATCTCATGGTTCTTCAAAGCACAACTGAGAAAGATCTGTGGCTGCCACTCCCTGCAATCCCATCCTCCTTTCCTTCCCAGCATTCCCAGTCTTTGATAGGAAGAATTCATTAAGTATCTATCAGCATACAGCCAACAAAAAGAGCCAGTTTCAACTTACAAACAGATTTAGACATCACCTCTTACTAGAATAAAGCAGTAGTCATGCTCCTGAGGTGCAGACAACGTACCCTCTTTGTTCTGTTGATGTTTAGGTAGCAAGGAAAAATCCCAGTTCCACAGTGCTACTATGCATGTGAGAAGGAACAATGGGTAAGGAAACCAAAGAAATTCCTATGAAAGTATACTTTAAAAAGTATGCATAACAGCTGATTTCAAACACAGTATGACAGACACAAGTTATAATTTAATGGATAGTTTTATCAGAAGTTCCCTAAATTTTGCAGTCAGAAGCATCACTGAAAATTCATTTTCAGATCCAAGACCCCCATTAGGGATGAAGTTTATTTCTATTAACAGAAGTCTTTAAAATCTCACTTAGTAGTTTAATAGATAATCTATTGCACAACATGTTAAGTATATGTGTGAACTAGCAAGCCTCATCTATCAAAGTCTGTAAGACACTACTCCTCCAAGACTCTGTTCTGAGAAGAAGCATTTCCACTTTAAAACTGGTGCTTTATATATTAGTTCAAGAGACTGAGAAGCTATGTCAGATGGTCCATTATGAGCTACGCTGAAGTGTGGGAACATGTACAGAGGAAGGCTAAAATGAAGTGTTTAAATCCAAATTGGTTCTAGTGCAGGTACATTCTGTTCAGAGACTGAGCATCAGAAGCCTTTAGTTCTATTTTCATCCATCAATACAGGAATTACGCAGTTAAATCAAATAATGGAGAAGAGTCATGTCACACATGTTAAAAAACCACCAAACTTTAAACTACTTACTTTCCCCTCCACGAATGTTTTGTTGTGTAGAAACAAGCAAGATCTCTGTTTTCTCTAATTATATTCATTCTGTGCCAAGACCTGACAACAAAAGAGACATCCTGTTAGTACCCATGATTTTCATTTAAAACCTAAGTTCACTAATCATCAATACGCTTCATGACAAAAAGACTTTGTTTTTAAACATTCAAGTCATTGCTTTGTCAATTCCACACAAAATTAGGAATACTTATGTTCCCCACTGATTTTGTTACACTAGTTACTCTAACAGTACCAGGTTACAGTAATTTACACCCCATTATTTGCCATATTATTTCAATCATACTGTTTTTGCTGCACCTCCACACATTCAGGTTGAATTATATCCTGTATCATTTCAAGAATGCTTAACTCCTGAAAATTGTGTAATATTTTGAAAAATGTATAATAAAACCCCGAGTACCCTGACTCCACAACTCCAGCTAAGCCACATTCCTATTGTGATTTTTAAATACACAACAAGGAAAAATCTGGACACATATAACAGCTTATTTTCCAGTCTGAGATGGAATTCGAAGTTGAGAAATTTATTTACTAGCTAAGCATTACGACTGAAGAGCTAACTACCCTTTCTCTACTTTAAAAGTTTAAGGAATCCCACCACTAACATCCTGTCATGCCTATTTCATACACAAATACCTATTCTCCAAGAATTTAGTGAAACTTGCCCATAACTGCCTGACTACATCACTGCTTTAGGAGCTCTAAATTCCAAGGGATGCTTCTGAACACTACACACAATCTTCCATGACTGAAATGGATGCATGTTGAGTTAATTTTTCTTTTCACTTTACTATTATTACATATACAAGGCACTTAAGTAGACATACCCTAAGCTGCAAGAGCAAAGCTGTCACTCGAGCTTACTGCTCTGACATTGGTTTTATTTTCGAATGTGTCAAAACAAGCTCCCCTGCTCTTGGCTGCAGACTAGTACTACTCTCAGGTTCACACCCTTAACATGGTAGCATCCCCAGAACATCACACACAAACTCATCTGCAAGAATTCATATTCATAGCTTGCCTGAAGCAACACTAAAGTAATCCAATCCCAGTTAGCACTCCACTAAAAGTTAGACTACAACTCCAGTTATCTTTTTACATTCAGCTAACCACTTGGTTTGGCAAAGGAAGATCTCTCATTTTAAGATGGATGACCTGTAACATTAGCTCATTGCTAGTTTCTACCCTCTGCAGTTTCAGGCTATTTTCTTTCTGGGCACAGACTGTAGCAGTTATGTAGTCACAAACATCAGGAATGGATAGTCTGACTGAAATGAACTTGAGAATTCATTCCCTCAGGTGAAAAACCAGCACAACCATCACTACCTACTGAAAAGAACTTGTGGTACTGCCCCTGGAAAAAAAAAAAAAAAAAAAGCAGTATTTACATATTTCAATGACTCTTTCTTTGAGTCAAGTTTTCAGAGTTAATATCTCACTGACTTGTGACAAGCTAAATTCTATAAATCCAGTTTTTGGAAATAAAATTTCATGAGGGTAAGATATCCAACAGCATTATTCCTGAAGTTCTCCATTTTGCCCAGTTTAAGAACTATACTGTATTATTATTGCCACAGATAAGCATCAGAATAGTACTCTGTCCAAACTACACAGATCTTACTGTATAGTAGGACACTTTAGATCTGATATGTTTTGAAGTTATTTTTCAGAATGAAGTGCCAGATACTGTCGCAGCACTCTCCAAACTTGTCAGCTGCAACAAAGTCTTTTACCATCTCATACCATCACACCCTTCATGCCAGTCCCTCTGCTGCCTTCTCCCTGTCTCGCCTCATCTAGGGCCTGTTCTCTCTTCTCTTGCTTCTTCCTCCTCTCTCTTCCTCGGCTGCTCTCTCTTCACTGACTCTCAACCATTTAACAGAACCAGCCACAGCTGCACCCCTGAGGCCAGTCCACAGCTGTATATTATCAATGATAATTAACCCAGCCTCCTTCCTCTACAAGATACTCAATCTTCATACCTCCCTTTTTAAGCCATATTCTTGGCATTGACTAATGTATTAATAAAAATAAAGGGCTTATAAGACTAGTCCACTAAGTATGGGATTATAAGATCTATTTATCTGTAATTCCAGTTTCAGCAATACCACTCCTCTGACCAGCTCTATTAAATCTCCCAGACCCGAACACCACCTGCTTTAGAGTATTTAAAGCAGGATGTTTTCACACTTGCAAACATCTAGTCTTAATAATACCGAACCAAGAAACACTCATTAATGAACTACTAGCAGCTTCCATTAATTTTAACACCAGTATCTAAATTCAGATCTAGTTTAGAATTTAAACTAGGTTCAATTACTGACACATGAAGTATTGTACATGCAGTGGAACTGACAAATTCACCGCAATGCTTTTTTGTTTAGATTAAAACTACTAAAATCACTAAGCTTTGATGCTTTACTCACTGTGCTTCTGGACAGAGATTGTAACTATCTCTCCCACTGATAAGACTAGCACAGAGGCAATACACGCCAAAATCTAGTAACAATTAATTCTTGTACACATCTTCCTGCAGTTTAACAGAGAACAAGGCTAACAATAGCCTAGTGTTCTGAGCTGCTATGTTGAAGTCCAGCAATCATTTTTCAGTTGTCTTTGGTTCTGCAGCAAGAACAAGATAAAAAAAAAAAAAATAGTTCATGCCAAAGATATTTTAGAAGAAACCAAGTTAGCTTCCTTCATCCATTCTGGTGGAATCAATGTGGCATCACTATTTCTATACTCTACAGCAGGGGTCCTCAAACTACAGCCTGCGGTCTGGATACGGCCTCCCAGGTATTTACAAACACCCCCCCACCAGAGGTTGTGGAGGGGGGTAGAACCAAGCAGCTGCAGATGACTGCAGATTGATAATCTGCGCACCAGCTTCCTGTTTAAAAAGTTTGAGGACTCCTGCTCTACAGTATGATACACTGTAATTTTATTACCCAAGATAGTGCAACCATTGACTTCGCAGAGCGCATCACGTTTTATGATTAATCAAGTTTAGCCATATTGCCAGTGTAAGCTATAGCAGCCTGCTTAGTCATATCATATTAATTTCTCAAAATAATATAACATTATTATCACTTTTACCCCTTCTTCCTGTACTAAGAAAACATTTAAAAACTTTACTGACTTCACAAAAATTGAGTTAAATTCTTTATTTCACTCATTAAAGCATCCAGAATAAGACCCCAATTTTTATTATCATCTTAGTGTCCTAGGGTACCTGATAATAGAAAATAATTTCAAATGTTATTTCAATATTTTGCAGTACAGCCATTGGATATCCCCATACTCATGGCTCTCAAAGGCTTAATACTAGAGAAACACCTAGTTCAGTTGTTCTACTTCCACTGCAGTAGAGGTGACAAGTACTTTGAAAGTAGCAGTTTATAGACATGTTTCATCTGGTTGAGAGAAGTGCAAGCATGCTGAATGCAAAGTAGTCAAATAATCTGAAGTTCCTGCAGGCAAAACATTGTCTACAATTCACAACTTCTATTGGGAGCTTAACTAAAGCACTCCCCTAATACCTGGATATTTTAATTAGCTTTTTCATAGACAGAAGCTCAGCAATACTCTCTCTGGTTTGTGAGGTACTGTAAGCAGCAGTGAAACAACTTTTTGAGGAAAGAGTTGAAACCACATTTTCGTATGCTACATGTACCAGAAGTAGCAACCCCTAAAATTAAAGGGCCTGAACTGCTGCTAGGGCTCCCCCTCCCTCAGAGCTTAAGCTACCTGAACAGGTATATTATACAAGCTGTGTTCAAATTGCATTCACTTTTCTGGGATTTCACGTTCTTCAGACAAAATTATCATGTGGGAAAACAGAAGCTATTTCAGGAAACAGAAACAAGTCAGTCTCAAACTAACACTTGCAGAGTTAGAAACAAAGCTGTGACCTTGGAGGCATCAAACCATCAGGCATAGCTGTAATTATACATAAGTGTCCCATATTTAAAATAAAGTCGTAAGTCTGAACGTGGGTTCAAAGTTTAGTGCAGAATTCAGTTTGACTTTTTTCCTTATCATATTATTCCTCTACAATTACAAAGCTTCCATATGTTTCACTGAATGTTTACCTTATGCTACTGTAGCACTCCAGAGCCCCACATGGGATTATTATTCTCTTCCACTGGGGGAGGAGGAAGAGAAATGCTGATTAGAAACTGAGATTACTTGTAGGAAAGAGGAAGAGCAATACCTATAAACTCATATTTCTTTTTTTTTTTAAAAAAAATCCTTATTCTAGCAAGGCTAAAATACAAGGTAAAGTTCCTGGAAAGTCTATACTACACAGAGACAGATAGTCAGATCAAGTTCAAGTGTAGCTTTTCTGAAAGAGCAAAACCATAACAGGAAGATAAAAACAGGGACCAACTGGAAAAAAAGTAAAGCACTGGAAAAAAACCCAAGGTTCTTGTTAATCTGTGGTTCTACATACCTACCTTTCAGCTTAAGAGGTCTGGAGCCTGATTTCCAGACATATACTCATCTGTAGCTTTAAAAGCATTATTTAAATAAATGAGGTTTTCTGCACCAAAATGTTTTAGCTGTCTAGGTTTCATCTGCTTCTTCCACTGCTGTGTGCACCAACTGGCAGAGTTTTGCCTCAGACAGATGCTTTCTAACAAACACTAAACTTTTTCCCTATTCCCTAAACAGTACTCTTAAAGCACTACAGCCTAATTAGCTGTGGAAACCCAGATTTCTTGATCTGTTGTGCAGAAACTCACAGCCCTTTTTCTAAAAATAGAAAGAGTTGAGACCCACCAGATCCTTAGAAGAGGATTCAAGCAGCCTGGCTCAGTGATAGCTGCATTGCCGCCTTTAGTCAGTCCAGGATGCAGACAGGCTGAGAATTTTAACTTTATTACTACCAGAAATTATGCCAATGACATTAGTGTCCATCCTCCATCTGACTGTTCAGTCTCACACACTGAGGACCAGTGCTGAGGATAACCAGAATCTTCCATGCTTGTTATTTCTCTTTTCCATCTACATTAGCATTCTTCTGTACCAATGAACCAATCTGATTCACCAGCTAGACAGGTGAATATCAGAACAGAAAGGTTTACTCACTAATCAGGGGAAAGAAAAAAACTCCTCTCAGTCATAGTTTAACCTTACTGTAATATTTCCTCAAAATACTGCTCTATTTTAAGTTTTATTAATGAGGTAGGACAACTGTTAAGGGTTTTTTTTTTTTTTGGCATAAGAATAGCTTTTTGGAAGCAAATTGAGAGGTTAAACAGTTGAAAGGTAACACTTCAAGACACAGTTGAATGCCAGCTGAAGAATTACTTTATTAATTCACTAATCTTCATTTACTGAGGCTCAAACACAAGTGAAAAGTTATTTGCTCAGTCTGAAGCACAGATCTGGTCCTTAAGACAAATACCCAGCATACCACTTAAAATCTGGAAATGCTCAGTGATTCAGTCCCTCAGGACGATATGTATTTGGAAACTGTGAAAAACACCACATGACCCCTAGAGAAGCAAGCGATACATAAGAAACAAGTCTTTTTAGAACTGTACTCCAGCAAGGCTGAAATACAAGATAAAGTTCCTGGAAAGACTATATTACATAGGGACAGATACTCAGGTCTGAGTCTCCAAACACTTAGAAATCTGTTGCAATTGGGGAAAAAAAAGGGTCAGTAATAATGGTAAGGAGTCAGTAATTTCTGGTTAAGAGTTGTATAGGCACTTGGTTGCCTATAGCAGGCAGGGATTAGACCAAGATGCATATCTACAAACTGAAGCAGGCTAGAGCCAAGCATAGTTTTAAAATCTGTAATACTGGTCCCGCTATTTTGAACTAAGCCATGGCAGACTGTCTGAACAGCATCTTCCTAAGACAATTCAAAGATGCATCTTGAGTCACTGGCAGTTCCTTCAACAGCCTTCTTCCTTTTCTACATATCTCACTACATGCAAGTAGTCTACGTAGACAATCTTCTAATTATCAAGAAAAGGCTTCAGCTTCTGGTAACTTGAGTTCTAAAACAAGGAATATTTTCTGAAATACTTAATACTGATTAAATAATACTGTAACAGGAGACTGAGCTATCTACACAGCTTCACCTTCTCAGACTGACTACCATAGATCTTATTTGTGAAAGAACACAAGAGAGAAAGGGAAAATACATTTCAATTGGCTTCAAAAGCAGCCACAGAGCTGAGAATAAGTACATTAATAGCAATACCCCAAATAAACTTATATGCCTGTTTCCCCCAAGCAGCATGCTCAAACATTCCCTTGGCCTGAGGGCACTAAGCTGAAAAAAGAAACACACACACATCCTCAAACAAAATTTCTACAGTCCAGTGCTCGGCTGTCAGTAGAGGCACAGCTACCAAAGGTGCAAACTCCACACCACCTGACAGGAAAATCTATCTGGAACACTGTTGGCAGCTCACTGCAGACAGAAAACCATTTGGCATGCCTTCAGAAAACAAAAAGCAAGTGAAAAAGCATCCATGAGAGAAATTAAAAAACTTTGAAAAATAGGCATGTTAAGGGTAGCTTTTCTGAAAGAGACATTCAGTTCTGTTCATGCTTTTCAGGCATACTATTGCCACTCAAAAAAGAAATAAAATCTCATCTCTGTGACAGCAAGTCTCCTCCTCACCTCTCCCACTCTTCATAAATTATTTCCCAAAGCATATCATGGTGGGTATATTTTCATCTGAGGCCAGGAAGAGAAAAAATAACGCGTCTTTTCTGAACGGACACGCTAGTACTTATGTGGGAAAGAGGACAAATTCTGCCCCACGGCTACAAAAGCTGCAGCAGGTGCAGAGCACGTTCAGTGAAGAACCAGCCAGGCTGCGGATGGAGTAAAGCCCAGCTTCGCCTCTGCTCGGAGATGCAGGAAGAGAAGGGCTTGAGAATGGCTCGTAATAAAACAGGTACCGCACCCAGGGATCCGGGCCGCCCCGCGGCCCTCGCCCGCCTCCCCCTCCGCAGCCGGAGCAAGGAGGGGCGCTCCGCCGGCTGCAGCGCCTGCCCCCGGGCAGCACAGCGCGCTGCCTCCCGCCCTGCCCCCGTTCCCCACACAGCCCCGGCAGCCGAGCGCGCCTCCCGGCCTCCAGCGGCACCTCGGTGCCAGCGGTCCCGCCCGGAGCTGAGGAAGGAGGCGGGAGCCGCCACCACCACCGCCACCGCCACCTCCTCACCTCCCCCGCCTCTGAGATTTACCTGGCCGAGGAGCCTGCGCCGCCCGGACCTGCCCCCACCAGCACTGCGCTTCCCGCCGCTGCCGGCAATAAGGGTGAAGGGCCACCGAGCGGAGCGCGGAGCCCTCGCCCCTCACCCGGCCAGGCGGCAGCCGCTACGCCTCTCCAGCTCCCTCAGACTCTGGCTCTGGAGGCCGCCATCTTAGCTCCGGCAGCAAGACCGCCCTCCCGACGCAGTCGCCGTCAAGCCCGGGGCCGTCACGGGACGCGGTCAGCTGATATACTCCCTCCCGCGGCCGCGCTGGCCCGGCCCGGCCCGCCTCGCCTGCTTGCTTCCTTCCTCCCGCCCCTTACCCCCTGCCCTGACGGGAACCGGGGCGGGGGGGAGTGTAGGGGTGGCTCCGTGCGCACGCGCAAAGGCGCTGGGGTGCCGCCTCCGGTCACCGCGGGCCCTGGGGAGGGGGGAGCGGGACCCGCAGGGGGTGGGCTCGAGCTCGCGGCGGGAGCGGGAGCCGGCGGTGAGGGGAGAGGTCGCGGCAGTGATGGGGCCGTGGCGGCGGCGGTGCGGCCTGAGGCGGGCTGGGGGGTTACCCAGCGCCCTGAGCGGCTCAGCTCGTCGTGTTGCTCTCTGGTATTTTAACGGGTTTAGTTTGTCTAGACTAGGTCAACTAGTTTGGGGCTAGTTGGTGGTTTCCTGAGTGCCCAGCTCCTGGAGACTTGCGATTGTGTAGCGCTGGGAGAATGGACATCTGCAGCACTGCCAGTTTTCCGAGCCTTCGGCATCCTGGTAGTGCATTTTTGAGGCCTGGTACTGGTTTAAGGCTTTTCACAGAAATACGTATCTAATGAGAGAAATGCTTTAATTGCATACAAAATGTTGCTAACCTGCCGTCTCCTGTTAGAGAATGTACATCATCAGGGCATGAAAGGCACATTGAACAGTCAAAAAGCAACGTACGCTTTTAAATTATGCATATTATTTGTGTGGTTGTAAAAATGTTAAATCCAATATTAATGTTGCTGAACCACTGATTCAGGTGGTTGCCTAACCACCCTCAGAAGTTGTTACAGGACTTTTCAAGTTCTCTGTCGACTTCCCATATTCTGTACTAAACAAGATTTCCCAGAGATGTTATAAACTACAGCAGCATTATAACAGCTTGCCACAATCTCCTTAAAATGCCTAGATCGACAAATATTTTGAAATATGACTCAGAAGAACACATGAGCTTACCATGCCTTTCCTGTAAAGTAGTGCTTTTAAAGTCTGCAGATGAGAGAATTGAGGAACAGATCATAACTGCAACTAATTATCTTGGAGAAAAATTAAGTTTAAAATCACTATGTTGCTATTTTTTAATATCCTTTTCCTTGTCTTATAAGCTACCCTTATCTCTTACATTTTACATAAGATATTTAAATACTAATAAGTCATTCTTTTGATAACTCTAGTCCTCTGAATCTGGGTCACCATTGTAAAATAGTTCTAATGGGAAAATAACATTACTTATAGGAAGCTGATAAATTACTTTTGGTCACAGAACTTTGAGAGGGAAAAAAGATTTCATGTTTTATTAACATACTAGGAATTGTAGAAATGTAATTTCAGAGAGAGGTGATATGATTCATGAGAGTTTCTTTGGCTGAGTGCATGGAAGAAGTTTTGGAGGGGTTTGGAGAGATTTTTTTCTGTTCTTGTTGATTAGCTGGCTTGGAGAATTTTTTTGTTCAGAGGGGTTATATTTTGTATTAATACTTTTTTTGTGTTGCTAATATAGGTAGGTTAAACAACAAGCGAAGCAACAGCTTGTTTGATGTTTATTACTTGAGAACAAAGAATGATATTTGCATAATGAAATTGATATAACTAGGAATCAATATTTTCATAGCCAGATTTTAATCAGACAACATAGGTTATATTTCAGCATATTTATTTTAATCAAGCTAGTATTTCAGTAATAAACTATGTGTTTACCTGTTTGTTTTACTTTATAAGCTACCACTATTTTTGGATATGCTTTTGTGTAAGTAGTGATGTTAACTTTGGTTATAAAGCAGAAAAATTATAAAAGGAAGGGAAGATACAGATCAAGAGTGAGAAAATATGAGAGGAAGTGAAATAATACTTTTGAAATTATTGTTCAGAGAAAAAGCAAACAAGAAACAAGAAAGGTGCATTTAGCAGTTCAGACAAGTTGTGGAAATTATATTGTCAACATGGCAAAATGACTTTCAGAAATTAAAATAAATCAGGATTTCATAATTGTTTAATTGTAAAGTATATGTGAAATTATGATTGTGTGCAGACAACATTCTAGTTTTCTTGGCCATTTTTTCTCATTAGGTGGTACTAGATATTTTTAGAGATAGGGCTTTGTTTTTCTGTTTACCTAAAGTTGTGTTGAAAGCCTGGAATACAAAATAATGTATTTTTAACATAATCTTTTAATTTTAAAGTTTAAATTTTTACTTTAAAAAGCTATTAAAAAGAAAGCAGATAAAATGCCTACTTCATTAACATCAATGGCAGTTTTATTATTAGCTGTGACACAGGTACTGTTTCACCCTTAGTTTTCCCAGTCACACATTCAGGAGCCATATTAGAGCCATTCTCATTATTAAAATAAGAATAAAAAAGCATGGGTTTGATGCCTTCCCAAAAGATAAAATGCTAAGTTGCTTCGGTCCACTTTGGAGAAGCGAACCCATTTTTGTTATTTCTAGATCTTTCATGTGAAGAAGTACTGCAAATGTCAATCTGACCTTGTCAGTTTAAATGCCGTCTTTTGCAAAAGATTGCAGGCTACCACCAGTCTAGGGAGGAAGGTTTCTCCTTACCATCCAATTATTGAAATCCGGAAGGAATGAAGAGTTCCAGTCCACTACTAAATAATTAACACTGCACTGGCTATTTTTGAGATCAGCACCTAATCTGAAATATTGTGGTTTAGGATGACTGAATTCTTCAAGCACACCACAGAAAAGATACAGTAGAGGGCCAATACAAGGATTCTCTGCAGCAACAGTAAATATAATGATTTAAATACAACCTATAGTAGCAGAGCTCCTATTATTTTTTAAAAGGATATGTTGTGGTCTATAAAGAACAAGTTTCTACTCAGCTTGCACACAGTGAGCAAAGGACACGTTAACTCCTTTTCCCAGTACTGCCTCTAATGCTGGGGCAGAATTTTGTGTCAGCTTTCTGGAGAAAGGCGAGATTCCTTCACTCTTCCTTGTCTACCAAGAAAACAGGTTTCTAGTAGAATTGTGAATAGTTACTTGATATATTTACAGTATAGGAAGGTGCAGGACTACCCACTTTGAGACCATTTTCTGCCATGAAGTGATGGGGAGCTATCCAGTCTTAAAGTTTGTGTGTAAATGGCACGCTACAGCTTAGTATAAATATAGGATAATCAAGAGATATTAAGGAAATCTGCTTAATAATTGTATTTTTTAGGTCACCAGATAACAATAATACTTTGATGCCTAATTATAGGACTTGACTGATAGAGGATACCAGAAAGATTTTCAAAGGGACAAGAGGGAGGTAAGCGTACAAGTCCTACCTGAAACCAATACACTAAGATGCCTTTGAAAACCCCTTTCCTGAATCTTGTTACTTTTACTCCTAATTTGTTGCTGATGCCAAAACACAGGTTACACAGATGGCCTTCTGGGAATCAGACCCACATTACTGCATCTGTCTTTGTTCTACTCTTTCTCATCCCAAAGGTGCATTAAGACCATGCTGAGAATTTGCCAGCAGTTCAAAGCTTAAATCAAGTTTTTTATGTAATTTGACATATTTTTTCTAAAAATAAATGCAGATAATATTGACAATTTAGTTTATAATCTCTGTGAGATTAATTAAAAGGTAACTTCTGGGTGCTCCCTATTAATAATTCCATATTTCCTGATAGACTCGTTAAATGATATTTGTTTGTTGTCACAGCTAATAGCTTGATAATAACTGCACCCTAAGCTAATTGGCTTCACAATACTGTTACTGAGTTTTGTTGAATTATTAATAAGGAGCATCTTTAACACAGTGGTTCATGCTAAACTGTATTCGTATTCATACTATTCCTTTTGGCTACAACAAGCCCTTCTTTTCTGTTTGGATAATCTTTTCATTTTGGCATCTATATACATGGAGTAAATACTGCTGATTAACTTTTGATATTTTCGTCTACCTATAGCCCTGTATAACTCAGTATTTTTGGTATGTCTTTTGAAGATAATCTACGTATTATCTTTTAACTCTTTTACCTTCCAGTAGATAGGTTTCAACATTACTTGCAATCCAGTCTTAGTAGTGTATGTGGGTACATCTGGCATAAGTACAGTGAATATAATAATTTACTTCATATCTCAGATGTCATTCATTATACAATGAGTTTTTTCATGAGCCTTAATAGCAATGGACAATGACACAACAATTATTAACAGAATTACATTATTTAAAAATGTGTGTTTATTTTTTTTTTTCAAAGGAAAAAGTAAAGGAGAAATATGTTGTTTATTGCATGTAAAAGAAAATAGCAACCATTTCATAAAGTCTGTAAATACCTTCTCTTTTGACTGCATTTAGCCAGGTTGTGTACATCTGAAAAAACTGTGTTCACCCATGTTCAGTGGAAACCTCGATAAAATACAACAGTGAAAATTTCCAAGTACTTAATTCATCCTGAGGATGCTTCATCATAGTATTGCAAGCCTGCTTGAGGTAAACTGCTTTTTGAATTACCTGGCTATTGGGGACAATTTTGTGATAGAATGTACAGAAGATATCCCAGTTTTTGTCTTCCCACTGTTGACACACTGCCCATGCAGTGGAATGGCCTAAAACACAGAGAGGCATTGAGGAAGGAGTAGGCTGTAATAATAAAGGCAAGGGGCCTAGGGAAAAAAGGAAGGAGCATAGGAGAGGAACTGGAGATCAGATGCTAGCTGAGGCCAATGTGGTAGGAGTGAGTTTGCATATAGGAATCACAGGGTGGATAAAGATCTTGGAACAGCTGAGTGGAGAGGAGTGACCAGTTAGCTTCAACAGGCTAGACCTGAGAACTGAAAAGATAGGAAGAACTGTGAGGCTATGATTTTGGAAAATTTGAAAAAAATAGACTATGAACAGAAGAAGCACTTATGTAGGGAGAAGAGGACTTTTTCTCAAGAAGACTAGTACCAAGAACTCACAGAAGAGGGAAAGTAAAAGGAGTAAGGAGAGAAACACCTAGGTCTGCCATAGGGAAACACTGTTAATGATATAAGTAGCTGAGAGGAAAGACTGGGAATGGCTGGGAAAGGAGACAGGGACTGATGTAAGGAATACTGTGAGGAATATGAACTTAGTCAACATAGGATGCTAGGAAGATTCAAATGTAGAAGCAAGGAGAGGGAAAGAGGGCTTAGCAGAGTAACAGGCTGGAAAAGACAGGGCAAAAAAAGCAGTACCAACAACAGTCTGCTAAAATAGAACCAACAGTTTCTCCAGGATGACTCCAGCTGAAAAAATTTATGCCTAAATGTATATAACATGCTCTAGTGGATGTCAATTTAATTCTGTTGCTAGTTACTGTTAGTCCTCTTGTCAGAGATCTGTATTGCAGATCTAGATGTAGTATATGATATAATCCCACGTCATAGTTATGTGGATTTTTTAAATAAACCTAGAGTATTATACATCTACACACATAAACAGCTATGCAGTATTGACATTGTAAAACCAGAAGACTTTAAGAGTTAAAAACATCCAGAAGATTAGGATTGCCTTTGCAATAGTTGTATACTTATGTACCATTTTTTTTTCCATGGGAACTTTGCCTTATTCACTCCACAAGATCGAAGGACTCATTCAATCAACATGTATGCAATACTGTGTTCTATCCACATTGCTCAATTTGATGGCCTGAGATTTATTTAATGTCAGCTATACGAACTCTATTATTCAAGCTCTAGATTTATTAATTTCCATATTGACATTTCTGTGACATTATTCAGTACACTGAGTACTCCACAAATATGAATTAATTTATTTTCAGAACATCCTTCTGCTTCTAATATTTGACTAGTTGAAAGTGCATTAATGCTTTTTTTCTGTATACTGTATATTCTTGTGTATAATTTCCAACTATCCTAGCACAAGCTTTAAAAATCATGTGTTTCTTAGCAAAACTACACTCTTTCTGTAAAAATACAGAATTGCTGTTTGATTCTTTCCATGTCTCTTTTTATGGGCACTAGAATAAAACAGATGATACTGTACATTGCAAACTTATTCAGTGTATTTGACCTATATAACACCATGTCATGCCATGTTTTACATACCTTACACATTTGAGAACATAAGCATAGGATACTTTGGGTTGGAGGGGACCTTTAAGGGTCATCTAGTCCAATGCCCCTGTGATAAGCAGGGACATTTTCAACTAGATCAGGTTGCTCAGAGCCCTGTCCAACCTGACCTTGAATGTTTTCAGGGATGGGGCATCTACCACCTCTCTGGGAAGCCTGTTCCTGTGTTTTTCCACTCTCATTGTAAAAAATTTCTTCCTCATATCTGGTCTAAATCTACCCTTTTTCAGTTTAAACACATTATGCCTTGTTGTATCACAACAGGCCCTACTAAAAAGTTTTGTCCCCATCTTTCTTATAAGCTCCCTCTAAGCACTGAAAGCCACAATAAGGTCTTCCCAGAGCCTTCTCTTCTCCAACCCCAACTCTCATTTTTTTTTCATAGGAGAGCTGTTCCATCCATTTGACCATCTTTGTGGCCCTCCTCTGGACCCACATCAACAGGTTCACTCCTGCCTTGTGAAGTTCAAACACTTAAGACTTTCAGTTGCCAATGTGTTTGTTAATTTATTTGTTAAAACTTTTTTGATTTGATTTGATAAATTTGATTCTTGTGGAAAGGGCTAAGTTAAATTTAAATACTAGCTCAGGAGTAGGAATACTACTAATATGAGAAGCTGGAGGTTAACAGAGTGTCCAAGATTTGTGTTCAGCAATTAAGGTAACAAAAAAGAAAAAATGCTTCCAAAAAGCATCTCCTTGGTACTACAGGGCCAACAAGCTCCAGCTGGCCCACAAGTCACCGACCTCCTTGTCCTGTAGCACCAAGGAGACCTGGAGCAAGCAGGATCCAGGCAAGCAGAGGTGAGTGACTGCTGTCCTTTGGGTAGCTCTCTAAGGTGGCTCTTTGCTGAACCATGGACCAGATCATTCAGCTTGGCAAGAAAAGGCAGAAAGTTAAGAAATGGGACATCTGGGATGTTGTTTTAGGCACATGAGTCATTGCTGGTGCTTATGCAAATGATGACACACAGTGGAGCCTGTGGGGCAAAATGACAGGGTAGAACCCATGGAGATGGACTCACTGGTATTCCCCATAGGCATATGTTCTCACCCTTGCACAGGCAAGAGATCTGGTCATTCATACGTAGGTCAGTGTGCAACACCAGCGATCACTAGTGCTCATCTGAACAAGGGTGGGGAATATCACCAGGCAACATAGCCTCTCCTTGGAAGAAGGCTTAGAGGAAATGGGCACAGGTGATGTGCTTATGAAGCTATTTACAATGATAATCGGATTATATCCATGTTAACAATAGGAGGAGAACATAGCTTTATACTGCAGTAATGCTAAACTCCTGCATTGCAAATCGTGGCCATACAGAAGCTAGTAGTTTGCCTTTCCTGTGTTATTGAATGACATCTACACTGTAAGAATGTCAGACACAGTGAGTCATTAAGAGCATCAGTCAGCATAATTTTCAGGCTCTTTCCTCCTTTTTAATAAGCAGAAGCAGGACTTTGGAAATTTCTCTTTTCTTTTGGGTTGGTAGATTCTTTTTTTCTTGGGTCTTTGCAGTTTCACCTTAATTTTTCTTCTGCTGTTCCTGGTTCTGGTTTTCTCATTAGGACTGAATCATTGATTCCCTTGCCAGTTTCTTGTTATTGCAGAAATACCAGCCTTTCAGCTTTCAGAACTGCTGCTTCTGAAGATGAAAAAGTATTTTGCTTTTAATATCCTTAAAATTGTCTGTAATCAGATCACCGGGTTATTTGGCTAAACTAATGGAAACAGAAGTATATGAATCTGAGAAAGTACAACAAGCAAGGCAGAAATGCACACAGTTAACACCACTTCTAGCATCCATTTCAGGGAGTATATTTTCCATATTATCTTCCCACTCCTTTTGCTTTGCTTTAACACAGATCGTGACCATCAAATGGTATGTAAGGCATATGCTGTTGTTTTTAAGCATAAGCATATGGATACTTATGTAATCTTATTTAGTGCTAGTTTGTAATGATACTATTAATGCTTGGAGTTTTGGCCAAATTTCCCTGAACTTCTGCTGTCCTATTTTTACTGTATGGCAGAGAGGCGTGTAAGCAAAGAAGCTTGAATATATCCCTATTTACATCTCTTTATTTCTGGAAAATATGGAATTATTATTGCATTATACTAATAAAATAGGCTTGGATTATATGAATTAATTAGTTGTTTGGTAAATCACTTACAGTGAACTGAAATTAGCTAGTATACTTGTTTAATTAGTTGGCCAGCAAGTAGAGGCTATCCACTTGAGAGGAGGGTAGACTAAGGTATTTAAAAATGCTTGAATAGTCCTTCAGTTAAGGTGATTTTATAGCAGCCATGAAGAAGATAGTGTTTTCTATCATGCAAGCACAGAATGCTTTTGTTTCTGCTCTTGGTCCAAATTCCATTTTGACAAATCATTGTTCATTATTTCTATTCCACTATTGGAGTGTCAGGAATAAAATTAATGGATTTATAAACAAATTTCATAA
>JAVJGJ010000047.1:98941670-98993319 GCA_035590215.1 Microhierax caerulescens
CAGGGTACTACATTACAAAGGCTAGCCCCAAACAGTCCAGCCTGCAGACATGCAAGCTGACTTGTTTGGGTTTCCTGCTCATGGACACCTGGGGGATCATACGATAAATTCCTGGGTTGTGTCCTGAAGTAGCATTAGCATGTGCATAACCTGTGTGTCCCAGTTTTGGAGCTAAGCAGTAATGCCATTTCTTGCAGTATAGACATAATGTGAATCTCTCATCTATTCTGATCAGACTCAGACTGTTCTGGAGCAGCTTTATATCAGTCTCTCAGAGAGCTACCAATGTGTTGCCAAGGTTTGGGTGCAATATATAACCAGTGCATCAAAGGGAAAAACAAAGGTCAGGAAACAATTAGAATAAATGGAGAAACAGAATATAAACTTAATCTAACCTAGTATGTCACAAATAATGATCATACCCATGAGGGCTTGATTTTTCCCTTGATTTTCTATAGTCTTTCTTAAAAACTTAATCCCTTACAAACTATGGTATAACTAAATACGTTAATGTTTACACCTTGTTTCAATATATCTTCCATGCAAATGCCAGCATTCAGCACATATTTTCATGCTTAATATGGCATCCAATGTCCATAGTTACAAATCAATGTTCTGTATCAATAATTTTGCATGAGTCAGATGACAGGATGTTGCACATTATTATAAACTTGTATCCTTCTTTCTGGGAGCTGAGCATTTTTGATTTACCTCCTTGTAGTCGTGATTTCTCTTCTGTTTTATAAAGCCCAAATAGTGATAATAAGGACAATTCTGCCAGTTTTTCCATCTTGTCGATTACATCTTTGGTGGCCCATACAGGGAGAGTATAATTGTGAATACCCTAGTGATAAAGGAAAACAAAATAATGTTTTTTTCTTCTACTGATTTCTATCATCCTATTACCCAGCCTCACACTACTACATTTAGACTCTCTGTCCTGCAATTCTTTGCCCAGTGAGATTTCACTCACCAGCATGCCCTGAAATACACCTTGTAGGAATGAGGATCAACCTGAAGTGGGTGGATGGGAAGAGGGGAAACACCCATGTGAAGGGGTTCCTTTGTAAATATAATGTGTTCTTGCTATATATGTTCTTGGTTTTGCTAGTGTGAAAGATTGCAGATGTGTCTTATTCTCTTGCTTTCCTTTGGGTCTTCAGAGTATAACCTAGCTACAGCTCTTCCTGCCTTTTCCGTGCAGTTGTCCAGATGCCAGTTCCATCACTGGCCAATAACAGGCAAGTGTCACTCTCTAGTCATGTAACAGTGACAGTGTCTTATAGTGTTTAAGTGCCTCAGTGTGTAAAGGATATGTTCAGCAGCCTTCACGTGCTGCTCATAATGGCTGGGGCCAAACAGAATCGTTCCATGCTTTGGGCCAGTCTGATTTTATTTCCTGGTAGCAATCATCATCTCCTAATTTTCTAACTGATAGATCATATCTTAACTCTCATTTTGAACATCTGAGTATTTAGACATTTAGCTGTTGATAGATTAAATCAAATAATGTCATTTTCCTGTTAAAAATCATAAATATGACCTAGCTCAAATAATTCTATAGTAGCATATTGGGAAGGAAATGAGAGAATAAAAGGAATGGATTCTGGTACCAGTACTTCTGGAGAAAACCAAATGGAAACAGCAGTTTCCCAAGCTGTAAACCATGGGGTTTTGAGTTATTTTTTACCAATGCACTAAATTAGAACTTAAATTCAAACTAAAAAAACAACAACAAGCAAATCCATGAAAGAAGGGAACTCATTCCTATGAAACCACATTGCCATGGTTTAATTGAAACCCAGCTTAGGAGTTATACTCTTTCCTGACCTCTATTGTATTATTATTACCTCACAGTGTAGAGTATCATATGTATTCCAGAGCTGGAAATTGTCCAGTATTTTAAGATTATTTAGTTCAAGTCCTGTGTTAACTGCCATTGTTTGTAAAAAATCCTGGGGAGAAAAAAGTGAAGTGTATAGCACAAATACTCAATATATATGGAACATATATGCATACAGATTCATTAGCACCCAACCTGGCAACACAGTAGTGTTTAATTTTACATGGGTGAAGCCCTTGTAGGAGAATATTTTGGTTGCAGATTTCATTTTGTAATCATCTCAAGGTACTGATCTCTGTTTCAGACACTGCCTTTTCTCAGCCCTGCTATGGATAAGCCTGGTGCTCTCTGCACTGCACTCTTCTCTCCCTCTTCTGACTGTTCCAGGAGACTACCTCAGTCACCTCAAGCCTTCAGATATACAGAAGGCGGCACTAAAGGAAAAGGAGCATAAGAAAAAAGTTGAGGAGAAAATAGAAAATTAAAGAGAGCTGAGGCCAATATTCAAGATGAGGCAAAAAGAAACTGAAAATGAAACTGGTTTTTCCTTCTGCCATTAAAGAGGAGCTGAATATCTATGTAATAGTTCCACAACAATTCCCACAGAGATTCTTGCTACATGTTACCACAGGGACTATTTAATATCCCTTGTTCCCATGTTACCTGTTTCATACCAGTAGCTGAGAGATAGGATAGCTATGAAGCCATAACTGCCCTCCCACTGCAGGTGAGTGAGGCCGTCCAGAGCAGCTGAGCTAGCAAAAAGTTAGAAATAAGCCAAAAAAAGGAAACCGTTTGGTTTAGCCCAAGCAGTAAGCCTGAAGTGACTTTGAGAGAATGTGTACAGGTGCAGTCAGGGTATGAGGAACATGAGACCCATGCTTTATTTGTGCAGTAGTGCTATGATGAAGTGCATGGTAGACAAATGAGAGCAGCAGTAACCACTGTTTAGAGCAATTGTTATCCACAAGAACACAGTTGCTTGAGGCAGGTGTATCATCCATATACCTACATCTTTCTGCAGCACTGGAGTCAGAAATTTTGAATCTCTCACTGTCAAGACTTGTGTCAGGGCCAAAACAGAAGTGTGTCTTGTAATGGATCCAAAATACATCTCAGAGAAATTTATATAAGTCAGAGTTTTCACCTGGTTGGGCTTCTTTAGTCCTCTGTTGTAGTGTCAAGTTCATAAAAACACAGCAGGAAGGAATAAATCTTCCCAAGTTTCATATTTATCAGATTTACTCAAATTCATTTTGTGCTACCCTGTAGAATGAAATCACTGCATCCAGAAATTTCTTCTACCCTCATATCATGGAACTTTAATTATATACAGCTCTAAATAGTCTCAGAAAATTAATGTTAAAGTCACGTTTTAAAAGATTGATATAGAAAATGTGAGAAATGCATAAGCATATAAAACATACTTTTTCATTCTATTGGCCTAAATTTCCAATTTTAAGAGAGCCCTCAGGATTATATATATTTATATATATATATATATTTTTTTTTTTTTTTTTTTTTTTTCATTTTAGCAAAAGGAAACAATGCAATTCTGTAACTGCTACATCTTACTTACATTCCTTCTTTTGGTTCCTTTTTATTTTGTCTTACCATGTATGGCTGTATTCTATTTTGAAATTCATTAGATGTTTGTGTTTCATTCTGAAGCTCATCAAAACGTGGACAGTCAGTCAGAGGAAAATGGAGCCTCTGAAACAAGAGATATAAAACTTAGAATAGTTCTGTAATTAATCAACAGACTTCTAGTTTTTCTGTTGCTGAGATTGCTGATGTAATATTTGTTATATAGATTTATGGCTGTGCTACAGCTACTCCATAATGGTTTGTTAAGGTACCTTGTTCATGAATTCTGTTACCATAAGCAATGAACTGTGGTAACTTGCTTTTCAGTGGCTACTTGTGGCTATAATAGCTTGATTTCCCTCAGTTTAACTGATTTTGGCAAAAAGCAATTATGCATATCTGTCAGGGGATCTCTTTGAGAAATGGATCAAGGTCCATTATCAGGAGTTTTAAAAAGCTAACACTTCCCTCTTAATTTCCGAATTCCCCCCAGATGCAGCTTGACTCCACCTGGTACTGGAATATGAAATGCTTCTGCATCTACACATCCCACTTTCATCTCTTTGGAGGTAAGCAGCATATTATATTAAACATTTTAAGTGCCACTTAATGGACATAATTTGAAAGAAGAATGAAAAAGAAACTGTGCTCCTGAAATACCAAAAAGCTGTGAGCTTAATGACTCTGTTCTTTTTTAGGGATATGGTTCACTTTTAATAACTCGAAGTGTATGCTTTACGGGGTCACCTGATAGTACATATTTATCTGAACCATCCAACGCTGGTCTAGCAAATACACTTTACACTAGTTGCAGAAGGACAGATGATATCTGATCCAGCATAAAGTGTCAGTAGAAAGTTATGATGAGCAAAATAAGCTTGTGTTGATTCAGCACTTTATGTTGCATCACTAGAGCATTTTTGACCCAGCACTAACATTATCCTGTCAACTTTACAAATCATGGCAAGGAACTGACTTAATATACAGTGGTAATATTAACTTCAATATCTATGGCTTATGTATGTGCAAGAAAGTCTGCTTTGTCTTGGGTGAGCCTTAGCAGACTGCACTTCCAGTGCATGTCTTTTCTTTTTGACTTATCAACATGAAGCTTGCAGCAGCCACCAACTGACACTAGTACACTTTCACATGGACAGATTTCCAAGGGTGCATTTTTTCTGTAACAGCAGCGCACTGGAGGGTGAAGGCTTAAAGCTGCAATATGAAACTGGAGAATGTTGTTTAATTACACAATAACAAATGTTTTCCTTGCTGTATGGTATAATTATCCCCCTCTAGATGTTATTAACTAAGCCACTCCCTTTGGCCTTGTCAAGCAGTACTCAGTATTGCTGCCTGTCAGGCTGAAAAATAAGCTGTGATGAGGATTTTTTACAGGACTGTACTTGGCCTCAGTTTACCACTGTTGCTTACGGCTTGAAAATTCCTTCAAACTTCTCCTTCATTTAACAAGGGAACTATTTGGTTTTGGGTAATTTGCATATTTAATAGGAATTTTGAGTTGCCTTAGAGTTGTGTTTCAGTGAAACATCAATACCCCCTGAGGCAGCTGCAGAAGTGGTAAGGTATCATAGTTTCCTACAAATGAGCTTGCCTTCTCCAAACAGGTCATTGCACTGCACTGTGATTCCCCTAAGGGCTTTGATGTTTTATTTAGCCAAAGCTCTCCCTACTTTGATGCTTTTTCAGTCTTCTTGTGAAAGAACTTCCCCTAGTGTCCCTCATTATGTAACAGTGACAGCATTCTTTTCTGTTGAGGGACAGAGTTAAGTTTCAAGCTGAATCACATTGTGCCTAATCCAGTTTGTGGAAGCCTCTTCTCTCTGTACCTGCTTTCGAGCATGGCCTCCAAGAATAGAGGAATGCCAATGGGAGGCAGGTGCGGCCACCCCCTAATGACAGAGTCCATCCTCTGATGTTGGTGACTAGACAGGTGGTTATTTAATGGGGGTGGGTGGGGGGGTGTGTGTTGCATACATTTCCTTAAAGACAACTTCTGTCATTAAAGGCAGAAGAAAGCTACCCTTTCTGTCATTGCACTCAGTAACTTTTTATCCTTGTTTAGCACACTGTTCCTTATATAATCCTTGCCACTGGAGCCAGGGAAATTAAAATTTACAACTGAGTCAGTCAGAGAGAGCTATGTATAGTAAAACTTTTCTACAAGACCTATTATTCAGGTAGGTCTGCTCTTACTATGAACCACAAGGCAAGTGCTAGAGTTTCATTAAATGTTTGTATAACTGAGCATAAAAGGACCCTTGTCTGTAATTAGGGTGCCTAAGTGCTACAAGAATAGGAAAGTAATAATTGAGAGGTCATTACAGTGGCTGTGAAAATTCCATTCTTTGAATAAACTATGGAACAAACTTGCCAAAGAGGAGAGGTCTGTCTAGCTGATTGGTGCTTAGAAAAGCACTTGTTCTCTATAAAGGTTTAGGGCAACTTCCCTATAATATTGTCCAAAAATGTGCTTGCCAGGAGAAATGTTAGGGCTGTACCTTGAAGAAAATGGTAGTACATATGACAATTCAGATATTCTGCAACTATAGAAGAAGGATTTTCATGCAGCTATTACAGTTGACCTATGACATGCTTGTCAGCCAGTAGCTGCAGTTGCTGTTTTCTATTAGATTGAACTCAAAAAGAATAGAAAAAAAATTTTAGCTTTTTTTACCCCTTTTTCCTCTTTTTTGCTTCTGGGAAAGTTTAAGGTGTTATAGGAAGTGTCCAGTCAGTACTCACCTGGCCTGTTGATTTTTGCAGAATATGAACTGGAATGGGTTGCCAGAGAAGTTCAGGGTTCCAAATTTGGCTGCTAGTTGGTGGAAAGAGGCCAGAAAGGTATGACTGGGCACTCATAATGGTGCGATCGTAGTCTGTACTTTGAATGTAAAACTGACGATAGAACAGAAAAGAGTTAAAAATAAAATGGAAAAAGTAAAAAAAAAAAAAAAAAAAAAAGGAAATTTTACCCAACTCATAAATCCTGGATTCTCATTTTTAGTTTTATTGCTTTGCATAAAATCAAAACAGTGAAAACATAACTCAGCTTTCTAGGGCCCTACTTCATTTGCATAAATGAAATTGCCAAAGCAAACTTTCAGTTTGGAATCTAATTCTCACACTGAATTAGGAAGAATAAGAAAGCATAATTTAAAAGAAGGAAGCTCTCCATCTTCTGAGATTCAGAGGAATATTGATATATGTAGATGTGTCACTTGGGGATGTGATTTAGCCATGGACTTGATAGCACTAGGTTTATGGTTGGGCTCAATGATCTTAAAGGTCTTTTCCCACCTAAATGGTTTATGATTCCATGATCCATCTGCTGTACCTCAGGAATGAAGGCACTTAAAACTTTAAACCTCTCTTGGAAGCAGGGCAATGCTGTAGTTTTTTATGCCTTCCCATCAACAGATCCCTCACATACAGACCAAAATGGTAGTGGTGTCTTCCCCACAATGGATCTGTATCGTGTGAGAAACACATCCAAACAACTGTTAGACCTCTCTTTTACAGGATGAAGTATGTGAGCATGGCCCATCACATGGTTGGATACTCATTCATTTGCCTTTCAACAGGGTAGAACAATATTGGGTCACTATGTATAATTTCCCAATTAATTTGGTGGCTTGGAGCTGCTCAGTCCTGGAAAACTGGGCAGTAGAAGACCTGAACTGAATGTAGGAGCTGAAAGTTAGACTCTAGTCTATGTTTTTACCTTTACTTAATAGCCAGGCTATTCTTCTATTACCTTAATTTTTCTATTAATGAAATTAATATGATGATGTGCTTTTATCTAGCACAAGTCTATAGTTCTGCTTTGCCAGAGAAACGTCCTCCAGACAGTTCTGCTATATACCTCTTGCCGGTTGTATGTGCTGTTCAAAAAGTTGGAATATCTTTCCCTTGTGTACTGTCCAAGTTCAAACAGCTGCTGCATTCCAGTCTGTGAGGCAAACATACAAATGACTATTAGATTAAGGTCACTGAAGTATCTTCATGTAGAAGGTTCATTTCTATTTTGTTTTTTGTCTTCAGCAATCAGTTTTTAAGTGATCGTTAACCATTTGTATAATGTACTGTGTATGTTGTATGCAGTCTAGAATTTTTAACAGAAATACTCATTTATATATCTATGAAAAATTATATATTCTGAAATGCTAAGACCCCAACATCTGCTACAGGAAAGGCAATGTTCCTGATTCTATACAAGTACTGTTTCCACAGTGCTGTAGCTCTGTGGATGGCTCCTGGAGTTATTAATGATCAACATTGTTTTTTACAATGCATGTCAGTTAGTGACAGCTGAGAAAGGGTGATTGATAACTAGTATTTATTATTGTCATTGCTCTGCTATTGAATCAACCTGATAAATTTCTACCTTGCACATCATGCCTTAAGTGATTTTCTTTCATGTTTGCCTTGGTGCACCTGCAGTTGTGTTAGATTGCACGCTGTCTTTTTGGTTACTCATTTCAAAAGCTGTGAGCTGAACTTTTTAACTTCTAGATGTCAGAGAAGTACATTCTTACTACTGTTGCTAAAAAGATAATAGAATAGCAAAAAGCTCTCAAAATTCATGCCAAAGCAGAAACTTTTTTCTTCTTACAACATAAGCTATGTACCTGGAGATAGCAATTTGTTGTCCAAGCATCTGAATTTTACAGATCCTTCAAGCCTCACTTCAAAAACCAAATGCCGAGCTGACTGATTCATGCTTCTGCATCATGATAAAGTATTAGGAAATGCATTGGCCTTTCTTTGCTCCAGAATTTCATGTCAGGTACAGTTAAAGAGCTAAGGCTTGACGTTGAAATGCCAGAGCAAGAAGTAGGTTCAGTGCATCCTACTGAAACTCTGGGCTGAAAGTAACCTTATTAGAAGGCATGTTAGAAGCAGCCTTCTCCTGCAAGACATCCCTTGTTTTGCGAGTAGTTGGTTGCCAGTCAAATGATGAGATGTAGACTCATCACTTGACCTGGTGGGCAAGCGTCATTCCTTTACCCTGTCACAGGGCCCAGTACTTAGTGGTCATTGGAACTTCATCAATGTCAAGAGTATAGACAATGTTTAAACTTGCCATTTGTTTGGAAGCAAACAAACTATCAGGAAGTTGTTGCTTTTAGGAAGGTAGTTATAAAGCTATGATGAACAAGATTTCAATTTAACAGTAATTGGATAAATAATGTCACAAAAATGTTTAGGAATTATGGGGTATTTCTAATACCAACTGTTAGTACTTGGGATTTGTTAACATTTCTGAGGCACACATAAGCAAACCTGCCCACTTACTATTTTAGCAGCATATACAAGTTCTAAGAAAGTCAACGTACCTTGGTAAGTTGTCCAAATCCCTGGGGCCATTCACTTTCTTTGTGTAGATCAGTCGGAAAGTTTACAATTGGTGTTCGGTCACCATGTCGGAAAACCTAACAGTATTACCAAGGAAAAAAATTGATTTAATAACTGTTACCATTTCTGTATTACCTAGCTAGAAGTCAAGCATACATTATACTTCCAGTGTCATTTTTCAAATTAAAATATTGGAGAGTCTGCAGAAACCTAGTCGTGTAGGATTGGAGTACATTCTTTACACACAAGAATAGGTTTAATTATATAGGAATTTAGCAGACATGAGCCTGATGAGTCTTCCTCCTAGAACAGAAAATTAATTAGCCAAGATGTTAATGCTGAGATTATATCCATAGCTAGGCACTTAGACAAGAAATCTGACTGAATTTTGTAGATTTGACACCTCTGAATATTAAACCAGTTACTGATGTGCTTATATTAGTATTTAATTACTTTGGTGTAGACACTTGAAACTTTTGTTAACTGCTTTTTTCATAGCAGTTATCTTTAAGAGTAACTCCATGTACACAAGGCTTTTATGTTTGATCTCTCAGTCATCCTAAAATATAAAGATGAAAAAGTATAAACTTTTAGACTGTTATCTTGGTTAATATTTATTAATACTTTTACGTAGATGTATAAAAATACTTCTGAAAGTCTGTAGGTTTGTTGAGTTTTTTTCTGTTAAATTCAGTGAGAGCAAAGAATTTGGTTGCTTTCCTATCCCACACACTCCAGCATGGTGATTATCAGTGTGGTACGTTCAGTCATATTACTTTTATGTCAGAAACCTTAAATGAGCCCTTTTTTTATTTTTCTTCCAGCATACAAAGAAAGTGCCAACTTTAGATTAAATGGTTCTGAAAATTTCTGAATTACCCTCCTTAAGTATGTCATGTGTAGCTTAGAAAAATGAAGTCCACAAAAGTTTCACATTAGAGGAAATGCTGGAATACAAATTCACAGGGCTCTAGACAATCTTCCAGGATTCTGACCTAAACTGTTACAAACATTACCTTTGTGTGCATCAATGTTCACATAATGAACCTCATTCCTGATTTTGCAGAATAAAATTACAATGTAGAAACATGGTATATTTGTTCATAAAATGATATTTATTCCATAATACCTCACTGGTATAGAGCTTGATTATAATTAATACTCTCCATTGCCTCATTAAGCCACATCATTCTTGCCCAAACATCAGAGAGGTTTGTACTTGCTATTTAGTTTGCCACTCCCACTGGGAGGTGTTTTATGTTTATATTTTTCAAAGTAAACACAAGCAGTGTGGCTTAATGTTTTAATTACAACACACACCCTTTTCATCAGCCTTCTGGACTAATGTGCACAAACCTGTGCTAGAGCAGGTACTTCAGAAGTGGAAAATACTGCCCTTTAAAAGCAAACATAATTGGATTTCTCCCTATGTTCGTTTTCTACAATAGACAGCAAGGTTTGCTAGAGTAGGTGTTACCATTAGAACTGTGTAGAAAACTGCTTGTTATATTTTTGCTTTCCTGGTTGAATTTCACTAAAGATGTGGCCAAGTTGAAGTGAATATTTTTTCAGCAAATCAAGGAGTTTTTTTCATCATGATCAACAACATAATGATCAACATGAAATTACACAGTTTCAAGAAAAAAAAAAGACACTTTTTTTTCCTGAGTTCAAGCACAGCAAGAGTTCATAAAAGTTTTCTTATATATTTTATTTTTGCTTCTCTATGCAATTTTTAATTCTGTACATGTCTTTTCTTTGTAATGTGGAATCTCAGTTTTTTTATAATAATTTCTCAGAGCATTTCTAGTGAACAGGGGAATAAGTAAAGAGCTACATTGTCTGGTGACTGATTCAGTTGCATGCAAGAAAAATGAGTGAGGAGGACTTTTGTGTCACTGCTAATTTCCTTGGTGTCTTGACATACTGACATACACAGGTGTCAGGTAGGATTCATCAGCTTTTCTGGGCAAGCTAATGCCTCTGTAAAGAATGAAGGTTAAATTCCCAATTACAATGTAGCTGCCTATTTTCTTCTTACATTATCCAGCTTCACATAAAAGCATTTTTATGGATAACTAACAGTTATTCCAACTGACTGACATGATTAAATGACTAATTTTTTAGGCAATATGTAGCAATGGGTCAACACTTGGCCAATAAATATGCCTTTTTTATTATTTAAAAATTACTGAAAATATGTTAGATTTTAAATACTGTTTTAAGATGCTTTATACTAAATGTGCAACATAATCCTCAGTGTGTATTTTACTGTCACAACAGTCAGACCCTAAAAATTTTCCATAAGCCATAACAGAGTAGCATTTTATCTGAACAGAGGTTAAAAGGCAAAAAGATCAAGATTTAAAGATGCTCAAATATATGTGGGAGCAGGTGGTGTAAAGAAAAATATTTTTTATCTTTGTAACCTTAAAAAATGGAAGCGGTTTAGAAGAGTATGTTCTCTTCTAAAAGGCAGCACAGCTTTGTTAAGTCCACACAAAATAGAAAAAAAGTTCAGTTCCTTGTTTGTATTTCTGCATCTTCATTGCAGAGCAACATATAAATATGATATTAATACTAAATTGGAAGTAGCAAGAGTGGAACAGATACTTCTAAGACCAGAACCCTGTTTTTAGGAATTGAAGGACTAAGCTTTTCAGCCAACTGATTTTTGTTTGTGCTCAAACCTCCTTGCTTGCTATTTCTGAAGATGACCTTCTTTCAGTTGCAGTTGGAAATGAAACAATGACCTTATGAACAGCCACTTAACCTAAAAGGCTAACTCCTTCAGTCATAGCTACATTTTAGGAGACTTTTTTAGTATATATTTTAAAGCTTTAAGAAGAGCTTGTGTATTTGAAAGTTTTGTCTTTTTCATTAGAACACCTGATACTGTTAGGGAAAGAAAGTGTTTCCCTACAGAGCATGTCTTGCTCATCAGTATAGGCTTCGCAACATTCATCATTTGGATTTTGTTAAAAAGGAGTTGATCCTTCAAATTCATTTGAAAATACATGTACTGCTTCATTTATTACTCCTGGCCTACAGATTGCATTCCTGACCTTTCAGAAGACAGAACATGGCAGGATGAGAGAAAAGGAACAAGGAGGCATCGTTAAAGGTGGAAAAAACTAGAAGTCAAGAAGGAAGGGAGGGCAAAGAGGATGTACACAAAAGGAGCAAAGTACACCTGTTTGGTGTTTTATTTCAGTATATTTATTTCAGTTTATTTATTTCAGTACTTCTATCTGAAGTGCTTCACCTCAGTCAGTTCTCAAAAGCAATAGATGGATAGTTACCAAATACCCTCTCCTTCAGCTCTAATACAGCTTGAACCTGATTTGGTGTCTGGGTTCTCCCATTCACTCTTTGTAACTTTGTGAGGGTGAGCACTTAAGATCAAAATGGCCACATGGCTCAGACTTAGGCCAACATTTACTTCCAGTGATCTTAGGTGAAAAATCATATTGGAGAAAAACTGGGGTGGAGGAGAGGGTAAACCGAGAATATGGCATGTGTAATATACATAACATTTTCATTCAGAAATGCCATTAAATATCTGACTCTGAGTAATAGCAAGCCTCTTACAGATATTTTTATTGACTCAACTTCAAACAAAAAGATTTTTTATCTTAAGCTGGCAACATGGATGAAGAAACGAGAGAAATGGAACCAGTCATGCTGCCACTTCAGGGAAATCAGAGATGCAGAAATACTGAGCATGTTTAGTCAAGGTTCAAATGGCTTGGCTTGATCAGACACAGAGATGACATGCTCAGTCAACACTTCCTATCTTGAGTTACAGGAAGAAAGACATGATGAAATCACAGTACTTCAAAAACTACACCTCTTTGTATATATGACAGGCTCCTGTGTGGAGCCAGAAGTTACAGGTCAGAACTTCCTTATACAGACACTATAAATCAGTTTTTCATTTCTACTTGGGCACCTGATAGTCCTACATATTTCCTAATTTCTTCTTTAATGTCTAGTCTAAATTCAGTGCACAGGAATTCTGGTGAAGGCTAATGTTTACATGTGAGAAAGAAATTTAAAATAGCATTTTGACAAATTGGCTTGAATTAGAGCTTTTCAGACAAAAGGACTTGTGGCCAGTAATCAAAATGCACAGAATCAGCACAAAGATGGATATCATAAGCAGAGATTAAGTCACCTTCCCAGAGCATAGCACGATTCTAGAAATGAGCAAAAGCGAACATTATCTGTTTTTTCTTCCCTGCAGATGTATTTTATATTCTGCAGCTCTGCTAAGAAAGTTTAAAGAAGTCATTATGACATATCTTCACAATGCAGTAATACTCCCAGGTGAAAACATAGCAACTTACAGAGTATAGCTGGGAAATGGCTATTGAATTATCTCAGAAAGATGCCTTTTAGACTTACCTTGGCTGTAGCCATACCCTCATTATATCTCATTATATCAGTGAAATGTTCTGAGGCTAATTCCTATCCTATTTGTTCATGCTAGCAATTCTGTTCCCATGAAAACTCCATCATTGAGTTCAGAAGGCAAAATTCAATTGAAGACACAGAAACCATGCCTTGAGAAAAGAGATGCATGTTGATAATAAGATTAAACCTATGGTAAATTGTTATGCAGATAGGTCAGTCTGAGGAAAAGTATCAGGGATAAAAGGAAGACAGTTTAGATTAAATTTACCTATTATTTTAATATTAATTGTTATAAGCTACCTTATACATAAATAAAATCCTTTTTTTTTTTTTTTTTTGGTAGGTGGCTGCATAGTTGTGGTAAGCAGCTGATTTTGGATAGGAAACCTCTAGCTCCATAGTGGTGAGCATTTCCTGTAACTCTTTCTGCAAAATCACTGCTTGGTAGAACACAGTAACAGCTGCAAATCAATAAATGTCTCCTCCCCTTGAAACAGTTAATTCTCCAAGGCTTGCTGATGACTTGATTTCATCTGTGTATCCAGGTCTCCGTCTTAGCATTAAAAAAACACTTAAGTATATTGCTATACACAGAAGGTTACTGGAGTTAGTGTTGAATCCCTGCCATGTGTAGTGTCTGATAGGGCAGCAAATCTCAGCATGAATAGGAACTGGTTTTTCCTGTGCACTCTGGCCTCTCTCCAAGTGGCACATTACAATATAGCAAATAGACAGCTAGATATGTAATAATTTATGTAGATCTAGCTAATATGTGTTGGACACCGCACTTCTGTCTGTTAACTGCACATGCACGTAATGTCTCAAATAGAGAAAGGTGGAAAAAGATCTTAAAATTCCTATTTTTAAATGTGAATTCAAATCCCCACAACTTTGTATTGAAAATATTAATTTAGACTAAGCATTCTTTATCAGTATATCTCTTACTAAAAAAAGAAATTATAATGAACAGGACTGTGATGCAAACTTTATGATCCAAACTATTTCACTGAATTAATCTCTCTTTGATCTGAGGTATTGGGGAAGTGACATTGAAGTAGTGTCTAGCGACTTTAAAATAAGAAGTGGCCCACCAAAAATTATTACAGTCCTTTTGCAACCTAGCTGCAGTTAACAACATGTATCTCAAATCTCTACATAAAAAATGCCTTTTTCTGTTTCTCAGTATACTGCTGTGCCAATTCAGTTATTCTGAAATGGAAAAAACACTTGTTTTTATGGTAACTTCTGTAACATCCTAAGTTTCAGCTTCCAAGCACAGAGAATGTAAGCCATAATTATCAGCTCTCAGACTATGCATCAGTGTCAGCTAAATTAAGCAAGAACAGGTAAACATCGACCTTAGATCTCTCCTGTGCACTATGCATCTACCACAAAGCCAAGTTGTTCGGTTATCTTGAAAGAATAACTAGAGGTTATGAGATACATTTTTTTGTATCTTGAGGCATTTTTATCTTCTTTTACTAAAGTCTTTAATCTCAGTAAACAGAAGGGCAACAGTGGTTACCTTTAAGTCTAAAAAGAAGCAAAGCAACTTGTTTGATTAAACAGCCCTATCAAATTCCCTGTGCTGCCCGCAACAAGGTAGAAAACAAGTCTACTTACTACAGCCACAAACTTCAGTTCTCTTTCTGCAGTAGTCTGCTGAAGCAGAATGAGAATAGTATGAAAAGAAAAACACAGGATCCTAGATGAGTTGGGAAACTGTATCACTCCCATCCTGGCAGAGGGTGAAAAAGGCTTTGTAACTCCAGCAGCTGCTCAGGCTGAACAGCCCAGATGTCAGGCTGTACTTTCAAAAGGGGTGGAACTGCTGCTGAATTTCAAATCCAAGAGGAATGTTGTGTGACTACGCAACAAATTGCATTGCCCTTTGTTTTCAAATTACTGTTTACATTCTATTTAATCAAATCATAACTCAGTTCCTTTTTGTTTGTGACATTTTTCTCTTTTAGAGTGTAAGGATGAGGTTAAAATATGAAGGAGTTACTAAGCATTCCTAATCTTTCAACCTACCTGTTCTGTTTCTACTTCTCAGGGCTTGGAATTTTTCCAGACTAGCGTGGCCATGAGGATGAACTTAGAACCGAGAGCCAGGCAATGCTGTTTCTCTTTCTTCTTTGCTGCTCAATTAGTCTTCTTTTCAGCTTTCCTCCCCTCCTTTTTTCTTTCCTCTTCTACATTGTCCCTGTGAAAACAGTATAATTATTTCAAACAACATTTCATGTAGGTTAAAATTGCTAGTCCTCAGATAAAACAGTTGAATAAATCTTGCAACAAGTATGTTCTTTAAGCTCCTTTCTGGGCAGCTATTTGCTCTTCAATTTGTGTGTGCTGTTTTCCCTTGGAGTATATCTATACTTCCCCTTGTGTAACTGCTTTTGTCAAGTTCTTTTTTAGCCTCAGTTCTCTATTAAATTTCTTGTGAACAAGCCCTGGAGCTCTCATTTTTATTGTTACTGATTCAGAGCACTCTTTCTGACAATAGCTCACTGACTTTGAGAAGATTGGTCAGCTTGCCTTGGCTGACATCTTCTCTATAAAATAAGCATAATGATATTTCTAGACTTGATTTCTTATGAATTTTCTGAGTAAATAAATTACAGTTTGCAGAGGCCGTAAATAGAGGTCTCTAAGTGTTAAAACTTCAGATCTACTGTGTCTTGTCTGAGTCATGCCATTCTGTTATACCCAAACTTGTGTCAGGGTCTTCTGTTGAGCTCTCTGCAACAGTATTCTCTACAACCGGTATTTTACAGTTTACCAGAAATTCTGTCTTTAGGGCCCTAAACCCCACTAAGCCTCAAGGGCTTTTCCCTCTGAGTTGTGTGAATAACCTGATGTATGCATTTCATCTGATGGGTGGGAGTGGAAGAAGAAGGACCATGGCTCTCAGGCTTTCCCATCTCTCTTGTCAGTCCATGCCCAGTTTTCAGCACTTCTTTCTTCCTCCACTGTTATGGCCCCACCCCGCTTTTTGGTCTCTCCTGGTTCTCTCTGTGCCAATGCAGAAGGTGTAAGAGAGTAATACATACTTCATAAATACATAATACTTTGTCTTTCTGAAAACAAGCGTAAGCTGATCACCTTCCTCTTTCAAGAGTACAGGTCATAACATTTGCTTTCTTTAGAATATTTCAATATGTCTCAAAAATCAAGCATGAATGTCCTACTTTTTTAATCTACATAGCTTTTTATATAAGTGGTTCCTAAACTTTTTGGATCAAGGACTCCTTGTTGGCTCTCAGAATTTTTTCTCATCCTTCCTAAGTCCTTATGAAATTCATAATTGATTAGTTTTTATAAGGTTTGCTGGTTTATTGTCTTTCTTTGATGAGTGACTATGACTAATGAAGTCTCATTATTATAGAACCCTTACAGTAATTTCCCTTTAGACGTGAACTCATGGTGATACTTGATGGCATCATTCAGGAATATTTGAAAATACATAACAACTGCATTGTATAGAAAACCTTTGCTAACATCCAAGCACATGATACATATTTCTACTTTCTGTGGTTTCACTCTTCCCTTTGGCATGTATACTTTGCTAGTGAAATTATTTTATGCCCAAAAGAAGGGGCACCACAACATCTTAAATAAATCTCTACACATTCCAAAATGGAAGAATACCCTCATTTGTGTGCCATAGTGGTGAAGACAGGGTCCTGTAGGAATCCTGGAGGTAGTATGTAAGTATGTTGGTAGCATATATTTAATTTGGAAATTTCCTTGCCTCTCTTGGGTTGTCTCCACTCCTACTTTGCATTTGGCAGCTATAAACTTGTTATATTCTGCAACAATTAAACGCCTCCTTTTTTGGGGAAAGTTGCTTCAAAATAAAAAAAAAATTGTTCCTATATCAATCTAGTTAAAGTTGTCCAAGCATTATAATACAAGTGGACCTAACCAATCTGAATCATGTTTATGTTAATTTGTCTCATTGGCATATATTTTAATAATGAAATTATGGCATTAAGTAGAATTAGCTTAGGCACAATTGTCCATTTTAAGTGCATGTAGCTACCTTGAAGGCTTGCTGAAGCATAGCTAGATTGGCTTTGAAGTGGACTAGTTGCAAAAGAAGCCATGATTTAGTGTATGCAAGGGTTACCTTAGGTAACTGCTGCTGGTGGAGCACAACCTACACATTGAAAGGGTGGAAGCCATTGTGGTCAAGGCAGCCAGATGTGAAAGCATTGCCAGCACCCATGGACCAGGCTGCTCACATGGGGAAACAGCTCAGGATCTGTCACCGACTGAATGGGGAGATCATCACTTAAACTAGTTTGGATTTATCTGCAACCATTTTTTTTTCAAGCTTTTTCTTGAGCTGGAAAAGGGAAAGAAAAGTTTTGATGACAAGTGACGAATTTTCCAAGAACTGTGTCGAAGCACCTATGACAAAACCAAAAACTTTCTTGCAGTAATGTCTTGGGGTGGTTTCACCCAATTGTGGGGAGTAGGAAGGGACAAAGAGTTCATTGGTGATGCAGGAAGGGTTAACTTGCTTAGGCTGGTGACAGGACATGAACCTGTGTCTTGCACTACAGGAGAAAATGCTCTAAGCATTCTAAGAGAGATGGGGTGGAGGAGTTGAAGAAAGTGTCTGCTCAATGTCTCCTAAGAATTTCTTAGCTAAATTTATAGTATTCACCTTGTTACAGGGCACTCAGACAATTTCTTTCTGGTCTTATGATTAAGGTGTTTGCCTAAGACATTGGAAGCCTAATCTGCACACCAGAAAATATGCAAACAAAGTGAACTGCTATGAGAAAGAGATAGAAAGTACTATTCATCTTCACATTCCTCTCTGAAACTCTGCAGCTTGGTGGTGATTTTATTTTTCTGGAAGATGTAGAGTGGGATTCTTTCAGTACAGGAGGGATTTGAACTTGTGCCTGCCACATTTCAGTGAGTAAGTAAAAAGAAGGAACACCTACTTGTAGCACTACCATGAAACAAATCAAAATTAGTCAACAAATTTGATCCATATTTGTGAATTATGTGTAGTTTTGGTTTTTTCTTTCTTTTTTAGGGAGTCACTCAGCTTAGTAAATAACCTAAAGAGAAAAGGTGGTGAAAAAAAGGAAAATTACAGTCCAGGTAGTACAGCGCCACATTTCACAGGCAGCACAAGATTACTGTTGCTTTTTTGTTGTCCATTCCCCATCTTGCTGACATTGTTTCAGTGTACAACAGGAAAAATAGTGGACATCATGAGCTACATCTTACCTATGTTACAGCACCTATGATTATTCAGGTTATTGTATTATAGCAAGTCTTCTTTAAAATACAACTGGACTGTCTATGCATTGTTTGTGAAAGAAGCAAGGGAGTTCCATTTTCATGTGGTACTGCTTTTGCAACATAATATAAAATTTTCTTTTCATTTGCTTCTAAATAATTCCAAAGCTGAACTTTAATATTTTACTCATTTCTTCTTTAAGAGGAACAGAAATGAAACTGTTTATGGTTTCATACCTGCAAAAGACTATGGGACAGATTTTTCAAATGGAGTCAGCTGGTGCAGTTGTAGAAAAACATAATTTTAAGTGTTTTATTATTCATTCACTGACACTCCTAATTTGTATTCCTACAACAAGATCTGGGCTTGATGTTTCAGACTTAATGAACACTGATGTTTATTTTTCCTTGAAGTAAGCAAGGTATAAAGGAAATCTTCCTTTCTGTGTTCCTACAGTGATAGTCCTAAGAACAAAATACATGAAGAATGTGTGTGGTGGGGTTTCTGTTGAAAATGGATGAGTGGAGGGGAATAAAATATTTTAGAAATATCTTAGGAAATTAAACTTGAAATTTAATTTTGCTCAACAGAAGTCAGAATGTTCAAGATACTTTCACTAGGGCATGTAACAGGAAAGAAGACATGGTCTTCTTATATGTGATGGAAAGCTATATAAGAAGGTAAGATATCTTCCTATAATGTGACGGAAAAGGGGGACCTTCTGTTGGTGTTCTGTGAGTAGTGGCCTCAGCTAGAATGCACTTCCATACTGAACTGAAGTGCTGAGGCCAGGGTCCAGCTCCACAACCCCCCATTCCAGACAAATCTGTGGGACAGAAGGGTCTTCATGCGGTTCTGAACATTTTTGGGATGGATTTGGGTGAGGACAGAAGGGAGAAACTGGGAACTGGAAGCTGAAGAGAGTAGTGAAGAATGTCTCAGCTCCATATTGCATTTTCTATGTGAGCCTTGCCCAGTCAAGAAATCAGCAGAAAATTTGCCCTTGTGTTTGATGGGAGAAGAATGAAGCTACCTGTACAGCTCTTGAACTTCCAGTTCTAAATATTTCACAAACAAAATATGAAAATCAGCTCAAGCAACACAAATTGGCACAAGTTTAGAAAAAGGAGAAATAGGAACAAGTTCCAAATAGAGGAGAAGATGACTAGAAACTTGGTTTTGGCAGCCAAGGGTACAGTCTTGTTAAAAGTCTAATACCAATAAAGATGGAGTCTTGAATTTTCCTCTCTGCTTTCTTAGCAATGTTTTTGTAATTACTTCTTGTTAAAGGAGGTGTGATGATCAGCTATGTGCTTTTGAGATGAATAATTTTAACTGTTTGCACTAACTCTCCTGTGAGGGCTGCCAGACCTAGGAAGGCTGTCTGCTGGTGTCCATTATAGATGTTAAGATAATATGGAAAAAACCAAGTTTGTTCTTCTTTGCATTTAGAAGCACTTAGAACTGGTTGTCTCATGCTGTTGGAAAACATTTTTACCCTTGTTTCGATGCTATGATAAAAGGGATTGCATTTTTCACTAGAGGGAATAATTTATTTTTATCTGTGTTTGAACTTCTTTGCTGTGAAATGTAACAGCTCTTCTTGATGAACTGTGTTTCATGTGCTGGTTTAGGAAGCACAGGAATTGGGCCCTGCTGAGAAGAGAATATGCTTTTACAGTGAGAATTCTGAAACTTAAGATTCTTGCCAGAGGGGGGAAGGGATCTTTTTGTTCTTTTTATTCTTTTGTAGCTTATGGACTAGCACTTTCCTGCTTATGCTGTAGTTCTATAAAAGGAATATAAATTTAATAGGTTTAGCATCTATTTTAAAGGCCTAGTCAGAGGAAAGGAACTAGAATGCCAAAACTTTCTTCATCTTATCCACTATTCTGGTTCTCTTTGAAATGATCCATGGGCAACAAGGCTGTGGACAAAGGTCCTGTCCACTGTGAGGAAATAAAAAATAAGAAAGACTAGTTTTTCAAGCAAAGAAGGTTTCCACCATTTTCAGTAATTAGTTGCATCTGATTGTTCTGACCCACCTTTTATAGTAAGAACACAAATTGGTTTTGCAACAGCAATATTAGAAAATGTAACTAGTGAAGGATTGCCTAGCATGTTCTGCATGTTTTAACTAGTATGTAGCTCTGGATTTTTTGATTTTGTGTTGTCAGTAAGATCTTTTTGTTGTTATTGTCAAGAATAGCATGGATTTACAGACTTCCCTGAAGCACAGACTTCATATGATCAGATCAGAGTATACAATCAAGGTAACATAACAAAAGGAAGATGTTTGAAATGCTATTTGAAACCACTGCTGTTTGACAGCCACAAATGGTTTTTCTTCCAGAATTAACAGTTGGCCTTGCTGTCTTTTCGGAAAAAGACAGAGTGGCTTAACACCCAAAAGCCTTGTTGAGTCAGCTAATTGCCTGCCAGGTTTTCATGGTACCCAGGCTGGCTGTTTGTAGGCTTCTCTTACGTCTAGATCCATGGTCTGTTATTTCTGTAAGTCTCACCTTCATTCTGTATAGAGGTGGGATACTTGTGCATGTATAAGACAGAAATAAAAAAGACAGATATCACTTAGGTAAGTAAACAGAAATTATCCTATTTTTTGTAGCTTCTGGGATCTGTTTGTGTAAAATGCTTCATTACTTCTTGAATAAAATAAAGTAGAAGGACACTGGAATGACCCTCCTTTTGAAGCACCGCTTCTCTCACCAGTCCTGGAAGTCCTTGTCTCATTCTTCAAAAAAGGGCAACATTCCTTCAGAAGTATTTTCCAGTTTTGCTAAATTAACGCTATAGCTCTTCAAAACGCTGTAACTATAATTACATTCTCAGATCAGTTCTTCTAATCTTCTTCATTATTGGAATTAATAGATTTTGAAAAACTTCTCTGGTTTCATATTGCACTTAGGTCTTGCCACTTGATAAAATAAAGCAAATGTTTATGAGGGATAGGTCACTGCTTTCTGTAATTTTGATTTGTTTTACTGAGGGATGTTTTCTTTCAACAGAGATCAGGAGACTGTTGGTCATGCTGATGGAAGTTAATGAGAAATGTAGTCACATCACAGTGGGAGGAGTTGTTTCATAAAACTAATCACACTGAAGATCATGGAGGGAACACCTAAAGGTAATAAAAAAAGAGAAAATTATTCTTAGTATATAGCCTTGTTCTCTGCAAACATGGCAAATCTGTTAACAGTACCTCAACAAGTGGGTAGCTTAGGCTAAGTGCAGAAGAGTTAATAAATTTGCTCCCATTTTGATGGATTTAGGAAGAGTCTGTTGAAATGGTGAGCCAAACCACACTGAAAACTTCCTGAGCAACCAAAATAGCACAGAAATGTTGTATTGCCTTCCCAAATATGCTGAGCTGTCTTCATCTCCTATGTTCCACACTGTGGTCATCATTATGTGGAAGAAATACTGCTACTTTTGTGTGACTTGTAATAGCATCACTTCCCTAAACCCCATATTTTCCTGTACTGGGGACATGTCATCTCCATGAAATTTCAATTAAGCATCTTCTGGAAACAGCTTTATGTTTGGGAAATGGCATCTTCATGTAGAATAGCTATGTGAGGTGAATTTTTGAACTCAGTCACACTCATGGGTTTCACTCAAAAAAAATCACATTTATGGACGTTTTTTCATCAAATGCATGTATAATAGAAGTATTAACATATGTATTAGCAAAATATTTGAGATTATTTTTGACAAAGCTGAAAACAGCTGAAATTAGTGATGTTGCAGCTGTGTAAGTTAGGTGTAAATGTGACTTATAAACTCCTTGCATCACTTTTCAGCTTGGGTTGGCTTCCTGGCATTAAAGATCAGCTATTTCAGCCTATCTGCATTCATTGAGAATTGGTAATGCGCAGTGATTTAGTACAGTACAGTCCCTCTGCCAGTGTGCTGCACTGTGCAGGCTGCAGGGCAGTGTTCTTTGGCATTTTATCAAGTGCCATTCAAGCACAGCAGAGTTTAAAACTTCTGCCTGCAGGAAAAGTTACAAGCCCCACAATTAGGTTCTAGCCTTAACACTTACTGAGATGGAACCATTCTGAATCAGGATAAAATAGGGGAAAATGTCAAATTTTGAAATGACAACATGACAAATTGGAGTGTCAGTTCTGGGTGTAATCTCTTTTGTGGTCCGTATGTGATTTCAGTACTCAGTATTACTAATGGAGGCAGTCATCAGCAGTAATGCTGGACTTGGTGGTGTAAAATGCCTGAACACCACCTAAGTTCTGCTTAAGCAAAATTGAGAAAACAATGTGCAGCCTTTGTGTTGAACTTTAAACATTGTGTCTTCATTAATGCTAAATAATAGATTTTTTTATTATTATTTGCTTGGTCAGTTACACAGTTTGTTTTGTGAAGGACGGGAACTAATTTCTGCAACACTTAGATTACTAAACACCACAGTATAAACATGAAGTACTTATCGCTGTCTTCTGTGGCTTTATTAGTGGCTTGGTCAAAAAAGGTCATCTGAACCACCTACTCCTGATTAATTACCTTTTGCAATTAAATGTGTTAATTTCTTGATGTTCCATGAGAATTTGTGAGCAATTAATATAGTGAAGAAAAATATTCAGATAATCATTAGTTGCTAGTTATTCATTCATTCTGGCTAAACTATCTCTAGTCTGTGCAGTAATTCAAGATATTTAATAGGAAATTATTTGCAACAAGGTAAGCTGGCTTGCCTGCGTTCTTCTAATCTCTGAAATTTCAAATTCTTTTAAGATCAGTGATTCAAAAATCCATTCAGTTTTTTTAACATTAGGTACAACATTTGACCATCAAAAAAGTGGGGACACTTTTGAATACTGGGACTTGTTTGCGTTTCCTCCCCTTAAAGAATATAAAGCTAGAAACAAGAGAGACAGTGTAATTCTCTGCCTTCCTGTTCCCTCTTTCTGCAAATGTAAATATCATCAGTGGTCAAAGCAGAAAGTTAGGCATCCTAATACAGAGATACAGACAACTTACTACGGAATGTGTTAGTATGCCAATGTGTGCCTGAATATGTTTGACATTCTGGTACCAGACTGGTATGCTATTCAATATCCATCTGCTTTGACCTCTGAATGTCTCCTAAAATCAAGGGTATGCATAATGTTGATATCAGCTTGGACAAATACTCTACAGTTAGAGAAGATAAGGTGAATTGTTATAATTCACTGCATTTGTATCTGCTTCTTCAGTAACTGAAGGTCTTCTTGACTATACTAAAACAAAAACCCCCATGAAAAATAGTACTCTAAAGTCTAATTAGCCTTGGTTCCATTGAACTAGAAAGTTGGGCTGTAATATATATATCAATGGAGCAGAAATTATGGCCATGGGTACAATTCTGTCTTCCTGGATCTGCATATCTTTCATTTCAGACCAGACCCTTATAAGAATGAATGTTACTTCAAATGAGCTCTTGGCAGATGTAATCCTGACTTTACTTTTGGGTACATGTGCCCAAAACACTTAACTTACCTCTTTTTATGTCCTACATCCTACATTCTCTTGTCCAATTTGTACTAGGACTGGTTAGACCAACTGAGTAAATCTCTCCAGTGGACAGCGAAATTTGCAGCCAGGGAGAGTGAGGGGGTGAGGATCTCTCAAGGAATTCTTCCGATAGTACATCTCTATGGTGTATTTCCTGTTTCAAAATACAGAAGGGTCAAAATTAAGTTAGGTATGCAAAACCACACAGACTTTCCATGCTGTAGTGATTGTACTTTGGGACAAACTTTTAGCCAGCTTGTTTGTCTGGCTGTTAACATCTATCATTAGTAGTCTGAAGAAATCTTTTTAAACAATAATTGGTCAACACCAGTTTGCATGTAGTTTGTCTTCGCAGTAGAGAGTGAAGGAGTTAAATAGATTAAAAGGGTAGATAACGGTAATGAAGAAACAGACAGAGGGTTTTCTCACTGCAGTGCTGTAATTCTGCTAATGCCAATAACTATTAAGTTGAGTCCAATTATAATAATTAAAATCAATCTATAATATTTTCCTATGTAGTGAACCTTGTGTATCCAGTTTAATTAGTCTGGGGTATCAGTAAATTGCTTTTTAGAAAAAGTCTGTGTTAACAGTACAGCTTGCAGGTACTTGCCCATTTGTTTCCTGGTAGAGTTCAAAAAAATGACAGGCACTGTAAGGAGGCAATTTCCCATTGAAGACATTGAGTGCCATCTGTAAGGCAACAATGGTGGCTGCATGCCGTAAACAGAAGAAACCTTTAATTAAAGGCCTATTGAAATGTACCTATTTTTTAACAATATAACCAGTGCTGTATCTGTCCACTTAATGTTACTTGCATGGCCTCATTAATACTTGCCCTCTGCAACACTGAGAAAATACTGTCCTTTTAATGGCTGTACAATAAATATATGTAAATATTTAAGAAGTCTTAGTCACTTGCAGTTCTTATCAAAGTTAGTAGGAGCTGTTAAGACTTATTTTAAAAGGACTAGTGATTTTGCATGCTAAGTAAACAGCATTTGACATCAGATCAGTAAACTCTTTGGCTGATATAAACCTTATAGGTCATAACATAACTGCAGTTTAGAAATAGGAGCTTTTATCTGACAACAATCCAAAAATTTCCTTCTCAGTGATGGTGTTTGTACATTCTAAGCCAAAATATAAAGTCACAGTTGAGTAACTGACTTCATAAGACTTTCTAAAATAATTACCTTTGACTTAATTTTTCTTTTCTTTTTTTTTTTTTTTTTATTTGCATCTGAAAAAGATGCAGGAAGCAGGAGGTTTGTTGCTTAATTATCTTTGTCATAAAAGTTCAATAAAACGAGGCACCGTGTTTCCAGTTCTCTGCTCAATCCCAACAATATGACAGTGAAACAAGCCATGACATCAGGTGGAAAATGGAATTCTTCAGGTTTCAAAGTAGTATTTGTTCATCAAAGAATGAAAATAATTCAGTGATATTAAACTTTAACCAAATGAAAAATGCTTGTAGGTGTACTTCATGAAGGAAATAGTTTCATGGTTTTCACTGCATTTAATAACTGCAGAAAGAGAGCATAAAAGAAACAGAAAGGACTCACCGCAGAATACATAACCATTTTTTGCTGGTGTGAAGGCTTTCTAGCATCTGAGATATGCTTTAGAATATTTTTTAAAAGAATACCTGAAAAAAAATGGGGAAGCAATGATAATGAAAGGGATGCTTGTGTTAACATCTGTATCACTTGGTGTTTTAACACAATCTATCTTTAAATGCACAAGATTTTTTAATTGACTATAGGTGATTTGTGCAGAAATTCTGATACAATCTTTTATATGAACAATGGGCCTATTTTACTCCTGTGTGAAATGTTTTGGGTGTCCCTAATAGCCTAAACAGCTTCAAACAGTGCATTCACAGCTGCTTTGTGCCAGCAGAACAGTGCAAGAAGAGCAGGGTAATGAATACTACCTTATTTTATGTGTAACTCCATTGACTTCCTGATTTCCAGAGGAAAAGAGCATATCCTTTGTATTCTGGGCCTTTTTAAATCATGTGGTTGTTTTTATTTTGTTAATGTTAACTGCTGAAAATTTGTATGACAAACAATATGAATTAAATCGATGGCCATGCTAGTAGTATGTTAGCATAAGGTTAGAATCTCAACAAATTAAAATCCTAAAATGAGAACTGTACATGCTAGCAGAATTAGATACATGTATTGTCTTCAGCTACTGGCACATTTTTTTAATAGCAATTGTTAGTAAAGCAAGAACAGAGATGTAAACTGTACTTAGTTTTGTAAGTTGGAGCTCCAAAAAAGCAAACAAATTGGTCCATGCATAATGTGACTTGTCCTTGTAGGTCACAGAGCCTGACTACTGTGTCCACATAAAACAAAAATGAGGCCTGAAAGGTGACAGTGGATGAATGGAGGAGAATGAATGATTGAAAAGGTATAAACTATTTTGAAATTTCAGCTACTATTTGCTGAGCAGAATAAAGTTTAGAAGCAGTTTAATAATCTCGGTTTAGTGCTCTTAGTAATGGAATATGAAGACAGTAAGGCAACAAAATTACCATCCTAGAGATTATTACAAATAATCTTTTCTTAAGTAAGTTAAGCATGGTGCTTTACATTAAATTCAGACTTGGTTCTGTTCAGCAAGGATCTCTGTACTACTTTGGATTTCTTGTATAGTGTAACCAAAATGATACCTCCATTATAATGTTGGACTAGGATATTCATGACTCATATCTTCACCATCTCTCTTCCCATTAATCAAAATCTTGCAGTGCTGATCACCAATATCCACATCATAGAATCTTTCATAGTTCTGCTATGGAATCAGTAACAATGCTTATGATATACCCTGTCTTCTTTCCCATTCTACTCGTGGTTTTAAATGGGGTAAGAATTTGGCTTACCTCCCTGCAAATGTGATTTTTGTATTCGTTTGTGGAACCCAAATTCCACCTGCAGTAACAATTCTGAGAGCTTTGTCAGCTTGGTCCTGACACCATGAGTAGCCCAAACAGGTAAAGTGTAAAAGTGTAATTGTTAATATCCTACAGTGAAGAAAGAGAACATGGTGGTTTTCGTACAGATTCCTACTGCTAACTGTTGGTTGTTCTGGCACAAAATGCTTGTCTGAACAAATTCTGAATGTTTTACTCAAGTAATACTTTCTCTATAATAAAATAATTACTGTATTGTCCATTTAGGCAGCTGTAGAATTCTATTTATAGCATCACATTGGTCAAAACAAATTTGAATGGCAGTGTTCCACAAGAAGAAAAAATATAATACTAAAAATTATGCAAAAAGTGACTGGTGTTATTTATGCCAATTACTAATGCAGTTGTCACATGCAAAAAAAGAGCTTTTTGACTCTGTCTTTTTTAGCCATTTACTGGCATATATACTGAGTTCTTTACTGAAACAAATCCTAGATAGGTGTCAGGATTTTAGGGGCTGGCAGCCCTGAGATATGGATGAGATCAGAGATCAAGTAGGAATATATATAGCTGTAATCAGATGGACCAGAGTATAAGCTATATGTATAAGGATTAGAAATGTAGATGGAATTCATACCTACTTATACCAGGTCTATTGGATACTGACACAGTCCTCAAGATAAAGTGGAATGGATTAGTCTTTCCCTGGGGATGCAGCCCAAGATACGTCAATGGTCACAACTATGAGAAGGGAAGATCCGCTTAACACTCCTGATTTGCACTACCTTGAATTCCTGTTTAAACGAGGTGGGTACATTTCCTTCAGTGCAATGTGCATTGGACTGAGCTCACCAAAGGGGGTGTTCTTGTAACAAGGTCTTCTAAGGAAAATGCAAACTACTTAAAACATTTGTTTAAACAAGTGAAACAATGGAACATGTTAGGTTAAACCAACTCAGGTCACAATGTATCACTTTCTTTTTAACAGATATGATTTGTATCTTGACAGGAAAATTGGCTGGTTGAGTGCTATTTAAGACAGTGCTGTAGGCAAGCAAGTACTTCAGTTTGCAAGTTACTTGGAAGTCAGATGACACTTAGCCAAAAGTAACAAATACAGACATGCAAGCTACTTTAATTTCATGAACTGCAGTTTAAAAAACTATGTGAGAAAGCTCTCTTTGTATGCTTGAAAGGGTGAGAGTGGCTTTTATGGTAGATTTCTTGATTGATACCCCCAGAGTCTTCACTGAGTAGTATGAAAGACCAAAGCTCATCAAATCTAACACTAGGAGGAAAAACACAACTAATGAGTTTTTTCTTCCAACATTTTGCTAGATCCCTGATGGGAGCTATTGATTTTGCACGTTCCTCTGGTGGCACAGGTTTCTCAGTATGATATAACAATTGAAATAAAAAGTTGTGGTGCTGAGCTATCCTGCATTTGGAAAATATGAAAGGGTGACCTCACTGAAATTACAGTGAGATGTCCCAACATGTTAACATTTCGTTTAACTTAGGGCCTGCCTAACATTCTATTCAACATTTGGTCCATACTTTGACCAAAGTTGGGCCCTTACAGAAACTGCAGGAACAGAAAGTGAACTCATTAGCATCACACCCAAATGTTACATTTGCTTGTGAAATCTACATTAAAACTGCCTCAGTTTTCTAGGGAATACTCTGGTACTGATGACTGATTTATCATTATTATTTTAATTTAAAAATAATTATGCATTAAAGCATTTGTAGTGAAAGCTGCCTGTAACAATAACTTGTTAACACAAGACTGCAATTCTCACTTGCTTCAGCTGAGGTAAGTCTAGACTTTGAAGTGACATGAAGAGGGACTTGTTGCTACATTAAGGGCACTCAGGATTTTTTCAATTCCAGTCAGAGGTACCAGACTGTGGGACCCAGATACCCATGACAGCTGGGCACCACAGTACCCCTTTTGTTATAAAATCCATGCTTCTTTCTAATGTGCCTGGTTCCTTTGCTTAGAACAGGCTCCTAAACTTGCCCAAATAACCATTTGTGACATTCCAATGGCTGCTTCATTCCTGAAAATACTCTTGACTTCTACTGTCCATATGCAAATAATGACTTCTGTTGCTTATACAATTTACATAACATCTTTGTGGAAGGATGCTTATGTTTCTTTGCTAACAACATATTTTATTCCTGTGCATCTCTGTGAAGGGGTTTGGAGGAGTAACATGATAATTTTATCTAAAGGTATGCTTTTGCCTAACACATATGCAGTCACTGACAGGATCTCGAATTTGGTAGGCCATTGCTTTCTGTTCCTTATAGTGGTGGATGACCCACAGCAGCCTCACACAGTCATAGTATCTTTACAGGATTTTCAGTTGCAAGTTAGATTAGGTAAGGTTTTCTGGGGAAGAAGCTGCAAATAGTACTTCAAAAAGGTCTGGAAGCACAGAGATACCCTCTTTTGATGTCTTACAGACAATAGAAATAAGAGCTAAAACAATTTTGAGAAAGAGTAAGTATTTCTATTGGACCTTGGGAATTTTCTTTATATTATTACCTCATATTGCAAAGTGTCAGAGAGCTTCCAAATTCTTTCAGTGTTCAGCTTCTTCAATGGGTATCCTATATGAGTGGCTAAAAACTTCAGAAATGACTAGAAAACAAAAAAGCAAACTTGTAGTACACAGGGCCTTTGTATATCATTTCCTCACGCTGCCATACTAGTACGTAGTAATTTTTAGAACCAAGATAGTCTTTGCACTTAAGCAATGAATTGTTGCTGAGTGGTAAGAGACTCTGGCCTATTCATCTAGACAAGGTCGGTGACCTGAGTTCAGGTTTGAAGTATGGTGGTGCTTTATGCTTGATGGAAATGTTCAAAAGGGGGCAGAGTAGAGGGGACACGGATATATGAGGAAGTCTGGCAGAAATTCAGAAAGTGCTTAAAGGAAGTGTGATAAACAGAATTATGTTGGTACTCAGCAGAAGGGAAGTATGATGTAAATATGATAAAACTGGGAATTATGATTCACTTATGTGTAACACCCAGATGTAGAGCCACAGATAGATGGCTGATGTCAGTGATTAAAGATTATAGAAAATCAGTTGAGTTTGATTAGTGTCATTTTTAATAAACCTGAGAAGAAGATGGTTGCAGCAGAACAGACAAGTGATTACATAGTCATGGAAAGATTTTGGTAGTGGAGAAAGAAAGGAAAGGATACCTTACAGAGGCAAGAACAATGAATGGAGGCTTCAGGTGTGAAACATGAACAGGTACTTGAGGAAAGCACTTGAGTCTGTTTTATAGAAAACCTGGGGAATTGAGCTGTGAGCATCTTGTGGTGGAAGAGGAATCTGAACTAGAAGAGAGTTATATAGACAAGAGACATCAGAAGAATTGCTTTACATGGGAGTAAACAGAGAGAGGTGTTGGAGTGATTTGAGAGGTTTTGGCACTGATTTGATCTGAGTTTTTGTTTTGTCTGCTGTCCTAGAAGGTAGGTGGGCTGGTTCTTTGCAAGGCAGTCAATCTTTTCTATGACTTGTAATTTTCAATTAATGGGAATAGCCCCCTCCAGCTGGATCTATAATGTTGTAATAAGGTTTTGGGTATGTTGCTTACACCCACTGTGAAGATTAGAGAACTGGAAGGAGTATATTGACTGCCATTTTTTAAACCTGTTAGATAATGTTGATAAAAATAGTACATTTTAATTGGATTTCCAGAACTGAAAATACTTTACCTTGTACTGCTTGAATTGCCTTTGGAAATCCTTTGTTGCAAAGGTTTCTCTCAGAAGCTCACTGTATCTTGGGCAGTGTGAAAAAGGTAAGTATAGCAACTGAAAAGAAAATTGCAAAACACTTGTTAGGCAAGGTGCTTCGTGTTCTGCAATTCAATATAACCTTGCAAGATTGTTGTTCTAATTGGCTGCACTAGTTAGAACAAGCTGAAAAATAATTTGGGAATGTAGTTTTCAAGGATAATAATCTTCAGGACTGTAAGAGTCATACTGATGACTACTTACAAAATAATCTTTAAATGTTCAGAGGACTAATGGCTGCAGTAGTTCAAAGTTAAGGGATCCATTTACACAAGATGAAATTTGTCCCTCGACAGAAGACTAACACAAGCCCTCATGAGCAGCTTTGTGCTTGGCTTCCCCAGGGGTGATTTCATTCACTGTGTTCAGTCTTTCTTTAAACACACCATCACCTTTTTGCAACAAATTGCCAAGCAGCAGCTGGACTGCAATAGGAGTCTTTGTGCATACTCAGCTGTATTAAGTGGACTTACCACAGCTTCATTTAGTTCAGCTAAATTGTAGAAACTTGTGAAGTTTCTGTAACTCAGTTTTGTCTTTCATTAATTCAAGACATATGAAGGTTGAAGGTTACATGTGACTGGGATAACTTAAGAATTTATTAATTCCTTTATCTGAGCTAAACAGTTTATTCTTGTTTGAAGTTTTTTGTGTTAAATTTTAAACACAAGTTAAAACAAAATTTGACAATAAGATATTCTTAGTGTTTTTCTCTAATGTGCGTTTTGTCTTTTTTCCAGTAATAAAGCTCTATTGATATAGTCCCACAGATAAAAGCATTTTAAAAAGAACTTGAGAGCCCTGAAGGCATAATTAGCTTGGAAAGCTTCACAGCAGTTCCCTGATCTTTTTAAAATTTTAATCTACCTATTCCAGAAGATGGGAAAGTATTTCTGAATTATAACCATAGGTTCATGAACAGGCATGACATTACCAATAAATGATGGACACTTGTTTTGAGTTGTAGGATGCATGTGGTCTCAAGTTTAGCCTGTATATGTAGTAAAGACGAATAAGAGTTTAAAATAGTTGAAGGAAGTAGAAAAGTGTGTATGTGTTCATGACTTTATGATTTGTTTGAATAAACATACTTGCTCCCCTAGATGTTAATGAGGAGCAGCACCTGCTAGTGGTGCTGATACTGGCCAGGTATTCTTGACTGTTTGCTGGGATACCACCATCTGTGACAGTGTCAGAAGCAGCTTCTGACTCTGCGCCAGGCTATGGGTATGAACAGGAAGATACATATCTCCATGTTCTCTGTCTTCATGTTGTCATCACTCCGAGGTGAGAACCATTGCTCCATGGCCTATTTAACCTGATTCCCATATCATCACAGACACTGTTAACTAGACTTGTAAGCCCACACAGTTTATCTTGGATCACATGTGGAAACCTCCTCTCCCAAACTGGGACTCACACTGTACACTCCTGATCTTGCCTAACTTTTTACCTCAAGTTTTCCACAAATGGGAAAGTCCAGCTTTACTCAGTTGCCCAGCTTTCCTGTCCAGGACAAGTATATGCAGGCTACAGAAATGCTATCCACACAATTCCTTACGGCTCAAGGTGAAGAGATGAGGAAGGGGGGTTAAATAAATACATTGTCCTATAAACTCATGCTTTTAAAGCACTGAGTCCACTTCCCTTTTCCCTTTTACTTTTTCCACCAACCCTCAAAGTACATACACTGAGCTTCAAAGTGCATGAAAAACAATCCTGCGACTCAATTCTTACAGCAATGAAAGTCCCAGAATAATGATTTTGTCTTTTCTGTTGGCTGCAAACTAAGAAATGTTGAAGCACTAGTGAAAATAGGTATGCTTCCTCTTCTCATACAAAGTAAGCCATGTTTGTGATAAGTTTAGGATTAATCTGATTCTATTGTGGTTAACTCACATTATAGGATAATTCTTTTTCTCTCTACCTAGGACTTCTGTTTTTCTTCCTTTTTTTGTTAACTCTGGGTCTCTGATACATAAGTCCATTCTTGTAGAAGCTCTTGACAATATTTCTACTCAGCTTATTAGGACTTTCTGTGCAATGCTTGTAACATAATGCACTTTTCAATGCCTTTATCATTCCCTTTACACAAGCCTCTTCATCTCATATCCTAAGCAGTTTACTAATGATTAAGGGAAAACAAATGCCTCTAGTTTATACTGACATTATCATGTGACAGTGGCACTGTGTGAACTGGAATTGGCTGCCAAAGAATTCTGGGGTTCCAGATCTGGCCCTGTGTTGGTGGGTACAGCCCAGTAAGACTTGCCTGAGCACTCATAAGTGTGTGATCACAGTCAGTGCTTTGAACATAAATCTGAAACAAGGAAAAAAAACCCCAAAACTTTTGAAAGGTCATTTCTCCTCTTAGGTTTTGGGTTTCTTTTTTTCTCTTGGTAGGAAAGAAGGGGACTGGTGCTGTGCTGGGGAAGCTTTCATTTAAATGGAGTGGGGTAAAGAAGGACTGTGAGAAAGAAGGAGGAGGGAGAAAGAGTGAAGCTGGAATAGGGCCTTGGAATAAAATGTTGTTGGACAAAGGAGCTGTAGCATGGTAGCATTTCACTTAGGAATCCTAGTGAAAAGCATAAGAATGACTCCATTTGACCACTAGGCTTTGGGACATTGCGTATGCACTAACAGTTGCACCCTAAATGAAAACTAAGCTGTATCTGCACTCCATGTGGAAGTGTAGCACTGGACTTATCCAACATAGATACTCTGCCATACAACAGTGAGGCATCTGAACATGATACACAACCTAAAAAGCCTTTCACATGGTTTTCAGTTAGCCATCTGCCTGAATAAAAGTTGACCCACAGTTTCAGGGATACTTTGAAATTACATTGAATTCAGTGGGTATTAAGTTTTCTCCTTAAGTTCTTCTTGAAGTTGAACTTCTTGAAGAAGAGTTCTTCACCAGGTTCGACTCTCATGCATTCAGGAAGTCTCATTAACATCCATGAAAAAAATCTTCCCTCTCAGGTCCGGTACTTGCCTCACACTGCTTGTATAAAACACTCAGGAAATAGGAGTATCTCCTCCACACGTACTGTCCAAGCTCATACTGTTGCTGTATGCCAAGCTGTAGAAGTAAGAGAATAGTGTAAGAGGCTCAAGAAGTGTGCTATGCATCCATTTCTACAACCAAAAAATGAGACAGTATTTCATATTATTTTGATAAATACCTTTTTCCTTTATAAAATGGAGGAAAGGAGATGGGGGGAAAAAGCAGTAAAGTTGCTGCATTTACAGTATTGAGTAATGTTAGAGATGCCTTCCTGACGGATGCCATTTTACATTGTGCTTTATAGAAAGTTATGTTTATGTTTATCCAAGCCAGTAAGACTGGCTGAGGGGCAGGGTGACTTACAGCAGGCATAGAGATGTCCTGATACCATATGTCTAGTTCCTGCTCTTTTGCTGGCTCACAGCTGATTAACTGGGAATTCAGAGTAACCACCACCTGTCCCTGAAGACACATCCCGGATATGAATCCCATAGAGTATCACCAGTGTTTCTGTATGGAGGCTACAGTTTTAGCTTGAATCTTGAATTGAAGATTTCAAGTAAAAGTCCTCCAACACTTCAGGTATTTTGCTGCAATGGTTAATTATTATCTACAGTCTAAAACATTTGATTCTTGGTTCTTGTCTATGTTCCCAGTTTTCAGTCAGTGGATCTTGTTACATTTTTGAAGGACACATTCTTTACCATCACAGATCTTATTCCCAGTAAGATAATAATAAGATGGAATCAAGTCACTTAATCTCTGTGTTAAACTAAGTAGATGACAATTCTCTACTCTCACAGAAAAATGTTTTTCAGCCTCAGCATTTTAGTAGCTCATTGATTAACATTTTCCAGTTTACCAACATAATTTTGTAAACACATGACATGAGAATCACATGCAATGTCCCTGTAATGGTCTCAATAGTGTTATCTTTTTACTTGTACTTGGTGTTATGTGGCATAAATAGAAATATATTTAACTTTGCTCATGTAATCACTACTCTGCACTGGAATCTCAGGTACAGTGATTACTCATTGCTTGCTAAAGTCCTTTTCTAAGTCATAGGATAATTCAGGTTGAAAGGGACCTCAGGAAGTCTCTAGTCCAACCTCCTGTTCACAGCAGAGTCATCTATGAGGTCAGACCAAGTTATTCAGGGCATTATCCAGAGTGCCAGACATGGCCCACAGTGTGTGTGTGTGTGATCACCTCTTTCTGTTGCTGGAATTGTGCATCCAGTTTCCTAGGGTACATTTGACTTAGGCTTCTGCCCCAACTTGCCTAACATGTGTTGTTGAATCCTGACACCCTGGTCTTGAAGCCTTCCATGCCCTGGAACAAGCTGGCATGTAGTGCTGAACTCACAGAGTGTATATGTGGATGAGTCACAGCTGAGTTAAGGCATAGGAAGCCACTCCTGTTTCTTCAAGAGAGATGACATGAGAAGAAACAGGCCTGACTTTCACATTGGAGATCAGTTTGGCCTCCTAAGAACGGTGAGAAAGAGAACCCCCTCAGGCAGTTTGTTCTCTTCTGATTTTGGTGAAGACCTGACAAGTGGCTACTTCCCCTAGGAGAGAAAAACATATGCTTTGTGCTGGACCCACTGGTCATAAGGTGTGTAAGTGAACTCACTTCAGCAGCCTAACAGAGACACACACCTCACAGTCTGCCTACACATGCACAATAGCCATTCATCTGGAACATCAGATTTTTGGCATCTAAACTACTTCAGTGAGGCTGCCTGGTTCCCAGGATCCTGAGCAAATAACCAGTGGATTTTTCTAGCCGAACAACGTATCTTGGGGAAAAAGGAATGAAGCACAGACACAGTGGGTACTGCTGGAGCAGCAGTGGAGCAGAAGAATGGTTAAAGCCACCTAGTGCCCACATACTCCCTTACAGTCTGATGATACAAGAGTTCACCCTTGGCTCCATTCACAAGAGGTGGCAGCTAATAAAATTACAGTTAATGCAGAGGCACAGTTTCTGCAGTTGGACTCTGCAGTTGTCTTAGCTGCAGCTAGTTACTACCATCAGCTGATATGTGTGTGCAAGCTCAACTCTGCTGTATTCCACCAATACCTGCACTAAAATAGCTGAGCTTTAAATCAACTTTCCCTGGTACAGCTTGAGAGAAATTTCTGCTAGTACTGCTTTCAGTAGTTCATGAGCTAGGAGGCACTCCTACTCAGCAGAGATCAAGGCTGGTCTGTGAACACTTCCACCACCTTATGCCACTGATGATTAAAGCGTCATGTGTGGTCTCAGTGGACTGTGATGGTCACCAGTGCTTGGCTCCTCCCAAAACACCCACATCTGCAAACAACTCAACATATGCTGCTACTAGACCAGAACAAGCTGATTCAGTGTCATTTAAAATCCGTGACTACTCATAGCTGTAGCTTCCTAGTAAGTTCTTTGGCTGTCCTTTTGGAGAGCTGTATATAGCACCTTAATATGGGCTTCCCCCAAGTGAAAACAAAGTTCCAAACTCCAAATATCAATAGGATACATTTCAATATTTCAGTATGTTGGGCCAGGTAAGAAAACAGACCTTAGTAAGCTGTCCATATCCCTGCTACCTTGCAACTTCTTTGTGCTTGTCAGTTGGAAAAAACTCTTGTGGTATGTGGTCACCATGACGAAATACCTGATAAAATAGATGGAATTCCCTTTGCATTACTGGGATTTTTGTGATGGATGTAATTAGTACGGTCACAAGGAATATGCAATGACAACGAGTATTGCATCTGACAGATGCTGAATATACTCATGCTGCTTTTCTTGGGTCTAGAGAGCTACAACACCTGTTTGATTTATTTAGACAAATGTAGCTTGTCTTTTTTTCCTGGCATTTAAAAAGTAATTAGCTCAAATAAATTAAATCATAAAAACTATAAAATATCTTAATATAATTTAAAGAGGGTTTATGTATTTCAGGAGCTATAGATCACAACATTAAATAAACAGAAAACAAACAGAAGCATGTGAGTATTTTTCCAGAAATGTTATAATGTTAATATTTTGGTAGGATTGAGGGGGAATTCAGAAGGAAAAACCCCCAAACTACTGCTCTAGATACTACTTCTGTGGCTCACTGCTTTGAAGCCTTCTTTCTTGGAAGAAATTGGCCTTAAAAAGCCACCTGTTGACAGTTTCATCACACGAGATGATAGAAGTGTCATCCAATATATAAATATAGACTAAACTGTTAGTCTGAAAACATTGAACCTGTTCTGCAATTTCACTTCACATAAAAGGTATATCTATAAAGGTGCTTCCAGATTTTTCATTTCTACAATTTCCTGTATATATATTAATCTGTGTCACAGAATTTAAAAAATTAACCACCAGATTATTTTTTTAATTATTTTTTTAATCCAAGTAGAGAGAAATAAAATTGAAAACTGCAGAAAAAATAGTATATAAGTGATTTACAAGCACATACAGTGTTCAGAACAAGATTCAGGCTTCCTGCAAACAAACGGTACATCATAATCATAGCAAGTAGCTATAGTATCTCAACACTGGTTCAATGTTGCTTATTCAATGCCATAGTATGCTAGTTTGGATTTCACATAGTGAAATTTGTTTTGCATGTTAATCCATTGCAACCAGCGGAAAAGTGGGAACTCTTCTATGGTAAAGAGGGTTTTTGCACTAGTTATGAAATCCTCTTCTACAATTTAAAGAAGAATCCTATGTGATTCCTCTCTTAGTGCTATAAAAAAGGCATTATTTGTCAATCCAGAAAGTTAAGTTCATCTAGGACTGCACAAAGGAGACAAAGTTATACAATCTTATTTAAAATTGAGGATTTTGTTGTACAATGCAATAATGAACTTTGAATATTCAGGAAACACTTAAATATTCAGAAAGTGCCCCCTGCCCCCATACGCTAGAGTACAAGAGCCATAAGTGACAAGTTCTGAAGAAATTCCATTTGCCCATGAACTATCTACTTACAATGGACACAAACTTCAGTTTTCTTTTAGCTGTCGTTCGGTGAAGAAAGATGCAGAAAAGGCAGACCATGAAACACAGACTCCAAATTCCACACACCAGCTGCCTTGCTTTCATCCTGAGGGTAGCTTTCAGCTATTTTGCACACCAAGGTCCCTGGCTGATGTAGTGGTACAGTAGATACATGGTTAAGAGGGGAGGAGTCAGTTGTGCTCAGTGAAGTCCAAAAGTGGGCTGTAGGTTGCATCCTCCTCCCTTTTTTCCCTTCCAGGGTTAGTGCTTTTCAGGGGATTCGTGAAATGAAAAGTGTATTTTGCATTTGCACTCCATTTCTGTGTCCCATGTATAACATGAAGTGGCATCTCTGAGCACTCTGACTCCTGTCCCTGGCACTTGCAAGGCAGGTGAACATAAAGAACTAGAAGATGCCTTCTGTTATTTAAGCTAGGATATAGTATGGGTCAATCAGCCTTCTCAAAAGTGAAAATGCTGCAGATATGCTGTCTCTTGCTGTATGCAGAAGAGCTAGTAAACCATCCTCATACCTACTGCTCACACAGTCTTCTCTGAACACTTTGTACTAGAAAGCTAGAAGGACCAGTGCTGACATTTGTTCTTTTATAAAGGATCTATGGATTTTCCCCTGGATTCGGCAGTGCTCTGTAGCAGGAATAGACAGCAAAAGGTTTTGTTGCACATGAGCAGGGATAAGACCAAATTCACTGAAAAAAAAAAAAAAAATTACATGGATGAACTTTTAATCTCTACAGTAGTTTGACTGTGTCTCTAGTGGCAAAATGTGTGCCACTGTTTTCTAGAACTATTCCGCAGAATTTCATACAGTTAGGTAATTTTTTTATTTTCAAATCTTTCTTGCTGCAAACACTTGCATTGTTACAGCATGCATAATTCAAAACTTGTTTCTGTCATTTCCCCAGTATATTTTAAATAAAGAAAAAATGTAGTTCAGATACAGTGTTGCAAAAGACAGGATTGATTTTACAAGCTTATTGGTCTATGTTCAGTCACATTCATGTGTTAATGGAATATGTAAATATGTAAAATGATAATATGTAAAAATTGAGGGTGATTTCTGAATGATCAAAAGCTCTCTGTATGTAAGAATTTAAAAGAAATTACCGAAAACAAAAATATTACTACCTAAAAAAGTTTATATACTCTCAGCCCAGTTTAAAGCACAAAACCCAAAAGTTTCCTTCATAATTATTAGGTACAGCCTTGTCTAAAGGCATCAGTTCTCTTTCCTGAAGTAACAATGCCGTATCTTTCACTTCTGTCAAAGTTGAAGAGATTCCTCTGTGAAACATTCAGAGGTCAGACTTTCTTGGTGCAAGATGGTTCATCTGTTGTTTCTGCTTTTGTGCCTGACAAGTCTAACACTCATGCAGAAATAGAAAAATATGGGAACTTTCCACAGTTATTGAGAAAGATTTATTTATTTTTTTAGATGAAGTCAACTAATTAAAGCTGCTCACACCCTGTACATTTTCTTGCCTCCACTGGCTGTCATACTTCAAAAATCTCTTTAAAGAGACTATGTATTTTGCTGTTTCTAGAGGACATGATATCAGATGCCACTCCTAAAATACACTGCTTTGCAAGGCAAGGTTTTTAATTAGACCGGTTGGTATCACTGAGGAAAAGCAGGCAAGTTCTCAGAATGGCAAGGCTCCATCCAGGTTCTTCAGATACTGTAGATACATCTAGCAGGGATAGAAGATATACAACAGGAGCAGAAAGGTTTAATTTTATTCTTTTCAAGCACCCATTGTGTCATACTTTGTGTGAGATTTCTTTAACAAGGAAGGTGAAATTACTCTTACTTTGGAGATGACAAAATATTAGTGTAACAACTGATACTTGCTTCCTTCAATCTGAGCTTGGTGCTGCTAATTCTGTGGGTAGATGCATAAAGGGCTGGAGTTATTTTAAAGTACACCACGTTGGTTAACTCTGTTCCTGCTGAAGGTCATAGAGGGAGAATGAAACAGTGTGCTGTGCAGTGTACCAGTGTTCCTGAGTGAACCTCTAGGGAGTGGGAGGGAAATGAAGCATTCTTAGCATCTAACTCTAACCTGCAGAAATCCCTTGTTGCAGGTGGTGAAAGGTGTGAAAACTGTAGCTGCTTTCAAAGTCAAGGTAACTGATACTTTAATATGCCTGCAGCGGGTGTTAAAACAACAGCTGAAGGTAGAAGAGGAGGAGATAATGATAAAGACAGTAAGTGAACCTCCCTCACTGCCTTGGAAGTACAAATGAAAATATCAGAGGTGTAGATTATATGCCTTTATCTTACCAATAAACTTGATGAAATATTTGAGGGATCGTGATGAACATAATATTATTAAGCAAGTAAAAGTACAGCTTTGTGTTGTGTCCTGTATTGCGATATCTGAAAAGTCAGTGTGTTAAGAAATGCTGCTGGATCTCTGACATTGTTGAGGGAATTTAAGTTTTCGTTAACAGTCCTTCAGAGCTTTAAAGTAGGTTCACAGTTCAAGTGATGTTATTGTATTTAAAAGCTTAGTAATGCAAAGGACAAAATTTGGCCCTCTCTTCCCAAACTGCAATGTGAAGAATCTTCTCCAAGCTGTGATGCTTACCCGCTCCTCCAGTTTTTAAGTGTAGGGTAAGATCTGCTTGGTTTTTAAGCACAGTGTAGGATTGGACTTACAATTTGAGATGCTACGTCTTCATCTGAAGTGTAGGAGGATCGGAATCAGTTGAAGATACACTGATAAGCATGTTAGGAGAAGACTCCAGTGTAGAATTAGCGGGGAGAGGAGGCAGGTGTAGGACTTCAACCTTCCCACCCTGCCTCCCCTCATTCCCCCTTTCCTGAAATGCCCCCTAGTGGGGCATAGTGAGGATATCATTCATTCAGCTGCAATAAACTAACAGCCAGAACAAAACAATTACAACTCCATGCCACTTGCTTAGTATCCAAATAGATAGGTATCAGCTCCCTCTATTTAGCTAATGCTTAACAGACTTCTTTGGTCCTTAGTGTTAGGAAAACAAAGGCATGTCATGTCACCATGCCTGTGTCCAAGGGACACATTACCCCCACCGCAAAAAGAATTTTCCCCCAATCAGACACCACACTTTCTCTTAATGATTTCAGTGCTGGCATGCAATGTTCTTTCAGCCCATTTTAAGATTTAGAGACATGTTCAGCTGTCCTGAGGAGCTGGGTCAAGGCTTGTCAGGAGTATGAGCAAAATGGAGCATACACACTCTGCAAATAAAAGTAATCTGCAATGGTAACAGGCACCCTAAAAATCAGTGTGTGATGTTCTTGCTGCTGCTGGCAGGAGGCAGAGCTCCATATTCCCCAAACCTTCCTTAAATGGAAGCAGAAAACAGAGACAGCAGTTGGTCTTAAGACTTGTAAGGTGTGGGGCAGTGGCTGGTCTTAGGCCATTCAGCATTATAAGCAGTTGCCTTCTGTTTGGGTTCAAAGTGGCGCTTTTGATGTCAGTCTGAGATAAAATACTTGTAGCCAGGTTCTTCTCCATTACACTGATGCAAATATAGAGTAACTGCACAGAAGTTGATGAACTTATTCTAGATATATTTTCCGTGAGGTTTACACAGCTGTTCTTCTACTGATGCTTTTCTCAGCGCCTTCTGATCTTCTGCATTTTGTGGCTGTGTTTGGGGCATACACATCTGCTGCTCCAGATCCTCATTTGGTATGAGTTGGATTAGCTCTTTATCTTTCATGGAGTTGCACTGGCTTACAGTACTTCAAAATACAGGAAAAGGAGGATATTAAAATCAATTTATTCCACCTGTTCTGGTAAAAGAGAATTATTAAAAACCTGGGTCCCAGTGTTGATGCAAAAAGAGATCAAATTCCAGATCCAAACTTTGTCTGGAGTTTTGTGTGACTGTAAAGTTCCCTCCTCTCAAATGTAAGCACTCTCTCTCCAGTTCCATGTGATTGACCTTTGCTGTCATAAAATACACCACTCAAGAGAAGCAAGACTGACATGGAGGAGTTGCAGATTAAGGTGTATCTTGGTATTTCTATCTTAACAGATGATTACTGTAATATCAGGACAAAGGGATTTAGCTGGCATTATTCCACACAGTGGTGGTACTTATTTTGGTCTTAGGCCATCAGTGAGTCACAAACCTGAATGCTGTGCAGTGTAAAAGCTTTCTATTCTCTTTTCCCAAATTCTGTGAATGAATTCAAGCAACCTTGTTTGGGTATGATGGGTGGCTGTATCACATAAGCAGACTGCCACTGCAGGAGAGAGGTAAGTCTTGTAGCAAACTGCTAGGAGACAGAGACCTTTAGACCACTAACACTATCTAGTCATTTAGACTTACTAATGAGTTGCACGAGACTGACAGGATCCTGTTGTTTTGGCAATGAGAGGTGAGATGTTTCTTGTACTGAAGGAAAAGAACATTTTCTTCCAGCCAGCCATCATCACAGCTGTCTAGCTTGGGCATAAACCAGAAGTGTTCCATCCAGGTGCTGACATTAAGTCCAAACAATAACCTCCCTGTGTGTAATCAAGCATCAAGCTATTGTCCTTGTACACCTTAGAATACCTGAGGGGGTTGGGTTGCTGCTTTCTTTAAATTTTAGTAATTATATTTAACTTTGAGATAGGCTACAATAACTATGATTAAAGCAATCGTTCTGCTCAGCTGGAATGATTTCTGATCATGCCCTAGCACAATGCTGTAAGATTTGCAAGGCAAATATGTTAGAGGGAAGAAATGTTCTTTCAATAACTTTTTTATTTCTATTAGAATAAACCAAAAAGTCCTTTGTAAAAACCCAAACTGAGGGCAAATATAAGGTAGCAATTTCTCATAAATATTGGATCTTGCTGGTAATGTGTCATCTACCCATGTAGTTTAGGTTTTGGTACTTAAATCCTGAATTAAGAATTACTGAATTATTAAATTAGCTGTTTGCTTCGAAACTGTTATCCCCCCTCCTTCTCTTCCTACTCTGTTGCCATACTTCAGTCTCTTTGGATTCTTGGACTTTGTGGTTATTTTTGCTCTTGTTTCATTTTAGTCAATGAAGCATTTTATGCTAGGTCATAGGCATACTTTCACAGCATATTTTGAATCTTTTTTGATCAAGTGTTTTCCTGAGAGGCTAGTGATTGATTTAAATATAACCACATTTTCTGAATGAAACTGTCAGAGCTGTTACAATGGAAAACTGTGGGTTTATGTCACTGGACTGTGTCTATTAATACTAAACAGGCTGCATGTTGGTAGTACTTCCAAGCTCTCCTTGGCGTTTCCACTGTGACTTTTATCAGTGAAATTTTCATTGAGTGTCAATATGGTTGTTTGAAGCAAACTGCCTATTTTTGCTTTAGGTCATATAGCCAGTTCCTCTCATGTTAAATTGAACTAAAATAAATATTACATCTCAGGGTAATAGAAACTCAATATGTTTACAGACTTTCGCTTAATTTAGAAGTGAGATTGAGCTTGTTCTGTTCAGGTATTTTGATCTGCCTCTACAAAGTACCTAAAAAAGGCGTCCCATTTTCTTGCCTACTATAATCCTTCATTGTCCATGTTTTCCTTCACAGGCACATCCATAAAATCACAAAAGATGTAAATGTTCCTTTTGCAGAAATATGGGACAAACTATCCAGAGGGCAATAGCTAAAATGGTCAACAGAAAGAATAGTACTGGCAATTAACCTGTTGTGTTGTTTTGGGATCTGTTACTTACTGAATCGGTGGGAGGAATAGTAAGTTGCATGTGTGAGCGGTAATAACTTCAAGGACTCATTTTCATCAAAAAAGAAGCGCCAGTAGAAGGAAGACATGCTTAAAGTCACACAGGGAATTGGCCAAGGCCTTTCTGAGGTGCTGCCACTGCTGAGACAGATTGTTACCTTCAAATACTAATCATTCTTGGAAACAACCAAGCAACCCATTAATTAGAAGCTTAGGAGGTAATTATAATGTGAGTTTAGTTTTACAAAGTGTGGGTTTATAGATTTGATTTATAACATGTTAGGCTTTCCAAGGAATTTGGGAAAGCACTACGCTAAGTATAGGTAAGCCATCCCAAGTACCTTGGATAACTGTAGTACAATCCGTGCTATTCTACCTGCATAACTGACTTGGACTTCAGTACAGGCCACGTGCTTAGGCATGAGCACAAAACGGCTAACCAAGATTAATGCTTTAGGTAACCAAAGGAATCCTGAGCTGAATAGGTACATGATTACGTTCATGTTCTGATTTACATCAGTGGATGAAAGGTAGTGGCACACCAAATAAGCTTTCTTTTGATTTACAATTCACCAAGCATGATACAATTGGTCAACACTCATCATGTGATTCTTCACATTTTACACTCACACTATGTAGTGAATGATTTATAGCATACTTCCAGTTAAATTATGAATCTCTTCTGTTTGGTCAGCTCTAGATTAGAGTACTGTCTAAACTTAATTTAATGCAAACAATGAGAAAAATGCAATAGCATGAAAGGAGAGTGTATTTTAGTTCAAACAAAACAAAACCTGTATGCCCAAACCTACATATGAACTAAGAAATAGTATAACAATTGGAAAAATACTTGCCTATGTCTAGGCATCTCAGAGAAATATTTTGTAAAGGCACATTGCCATCTAGTGTTAAACTCTCTTCTACTTGTTGTACTTTGGGCTAGTGCAGTTGCAGTAGATTCTTGACAGACACTCCTGTGAGAATCATGGGAAATCCATATTGGGAAATGCACAACAGCATCACTGCAACCAGACATCAAGAACACATGTCCACATTTCTAAAATTAAATAAAGATTAAGTTCAATGATATTCACTCCTATATTCAGAGTTGCTGGTAATGTAAATTTACTCTCCAGAAGGAGTTTGTAAAAGTTGGTGTCCAGTTCTTTCAGCATTATGAGAAGTGGTGAAAACACATGTTTGTTTTCACTGTTGTTTTTTATATATTTTTATTATATATAATAAAACATAATGTTTTTTATATACTTGCAGTATTGAATCTTAAATAATTTTATCTTTGTATGTTTTCATTTATGTTGTCATCTTTCAAAAGAAGTCAACATCTTTGTAGAGAGAGAGGCATCTGCATTAATTTTACAAAATGAGAGAATCTGAGTGGCCACAAAGATCAAGCTGGGATAATGTAGCTTCTTTTCCTCTCACATATTTTATTGGGTTGATTTTTTTCTCCTTTTCTATGCATCTGAGTTCTGAGTTTTACTTAAAATGAAACAGAGAAATTACGTGTAGATTGTTTTGGTTGGTATTCAAAGATGACATTGCTTTCACATCTCTCTACGTTTTCTCTTAACTTTGGACTCCCCTGATTCATAGCAATGACTTCCAGATAGTGAACTGAAGGTTAGAATTTTATCAGCTGGCTGGAAACACTTCCTCTTAGGAAGGACTTTTGCCTCTGTGACATCCTGCTTTATAGGTATATAAAACTTTTCAGTACTTTAGTGATTGAAGCTGTAATTTCCTATCTGTATGACTTAGATTTAAAAAAAAATACAAACTAGTTTTACCTAGAAACAGTATAACAAAAGCTCCAGTACATCCAGCCGTGCTATTTGCTCTGTTAAGACATCTTTTTCAAATGATAGAAGACAAGTTTTCAGCCATTCCAGACTAGCATATTTACACTAAACATTTGTTGAAAGTTGTTGGGTGGGGGAAGGAAAAGGAAAAGGGAGAAATTTATTCTGTATTTCATCATCTGTTAGCCTTGGAAAGGTTAAAACAAATACAGAGTTTTATCTATTTCCTACCTATGTATGTATAACTTAATATTAGACTGCTAATATGTCTGTTTTCTTTTCATCCTGAGAATGAACAATTAAGAAGCACCAGAAGCTTTCTTAACTCTGTATTATGTGTGAAGATATTAAAGTTAAAAAGGTGAACGTATTTAAGAATAGCAAGTATAGCTTCTGTACTTGCACCTAGCCAGCTTTGTTGGAGTCAAGTTAGCAGCGTCTCCTGTGCTTGCTATTTTTAACTAAGCTACTTTAAGGTTTGGTTTCAGATAAAACTATGTTGTTGGAAAATTGTGGCTGCAGTGGATTTTTTTTTGCTCATACAGTGCCATATTCTATTTGCTTGTCTTTAGTTTTTGATACATGGCTCTGTTCCTTACTTACTCCTTTTCAAACAACTAACATTTATTGATTGGGAGGTTGGTAATTTCTGGCAGATTTCATAGCACTTTCTTCACCTCCTGTCTATAATGCCCTAACAAAGTTACTTTCAAGAAGTTTATTTTTTTTCCCCTTCATTATCACCTTGTGAAGCAAAGAATATCTAAATCTACACCCTGCTTTTTAAATTTTAGTTTCCTGGAAATTACATTTTCTAACATATTGGAAGGCTTAGTATGGCTTGATCTTTCACTAAACTGTTTACAATATTCTATTGAAAGTCCATACTTTACTGAAGTCAGTGATTACAGATAACAAGTTTTGATAATGGCATAGGCAGTCTTAGATATTTTGGGAAAATTACAAGTAAATTCAGTTTTGGAAATGGTATGAATGATCTCCCTTTACGAAAAAAGGAAAGGGAGAGATCACATTAGCAGATATCATTATGCATTTCTAATTGAGTTACTACCCATCTTTGAAACCATGAGACAGACACAATGTTCTGGGACTGACTTGTGTTTTATAATGGCTCTAGATTTGTTATGTATGTAAGTGACACTACTGTGGAGTTACACCAGTGGAGCATTGCATAAGGATGATACAAGTATTGCAATGTGATATCAGTGTGTTTTGACTTGGTTGCTTTGTCTGTTGGATAACTAAATTTCCCTTCCCTTTTCTTTAAATCATGGGCAGATATTGCTACTTCCCTAAAGAGCCATCATTTCTGCTCCCTTGGGCTCTTAAAATAATTTTTATGTGTCTTTGTTTTCTCTTGTCTAACCTGTTGGCTATGTGCAGGAGTAAAATCACGGACTCAATAACATCAATAAGATCCTAGTTGAAGGCACTTTACTTAAGTTTCTGCAAGCTTATATGCAGTGTTAATATTCATATGTCACACCTTAATTCTATTGGTTACATTTACATACACTATTCACATGCTGCTATATAGATACTAATTGGTTAAAAGCATACAAGCTGTTAGTCCCATCATTAAAATTGTTTACATTCTTGCTGTCATCAGCTCACAGCTCAGCTCCTGTTTTTCTGCCTCCTTAACTGCCAAAGATCCTGTTTTCTTTGTTCCACGTGTCTTTCTCACACAACCTTTCGGCCTTGCTGAGCAGATAAAGCTTTTAATCATATCAAGCTGCTAAAGCAAGAGCGACTTTTGATAGGTCAGGTATCCCTTTTCTCCCAAATACATTGCCACAATTCCCCCTTTTCTTCCTAGACTATCAAAACATGCTTAATAGCCTTTTCTGTTATTCCATAGATACATTTTAAAATACAAGGAATCAAAAGCATTAAAAACAAAATAATTGCTAAAATCGTTACACCTTGTTTAACCAAATCTAATAACCATCCATTAATTCCCCAACCCTTGAGCCATTGATCCAGACCTCCATCTGTTACAGTGAGTTTCTTCATGTTCGTTCTTAATTGTTCTAATTGTTTATGAATTGAAACTGAGTGATCAGACAGGTTCATACAACGCATACCCTCAAAATCTTCACATCCATGCCCATGTGCTAACAAAATAAAAAGTCAATGGCTGCCTGGTTTTGTAAGGTAGCACACCATACACTATCCAAATCTACAAGAAAAAATTTATTAATTTGTACTCCTTGAAACCAAAAGGCTGTACAAGAGGAATCTCTTGGTGGAATGTAAAGTCTGGCTTTCAGGTCTGACTAGGCCATTGTGTTTTTTACTGTAATCAACTTCCTCTCAAAAACCAAAGGCAGCATTATAAACTCTTCATGCAAATACATTTTCCGTCTCTGTTTTTCAAGAAAGAGGAATCCTCTTCACTATATTCTGTTCTATTGATTTTTTTTTAATTAAAAAGTGAAAACCAAAATTAAATTCTATATATGGGTATAGTGAAAAAGTTAAAAGTCTTTCTATTATTTTCAGAACTCCTGAAATTTGAATGTTCATGTTCACCACCATTTACAGGCTGAGGAAAAATGAGGCTGTTCAGAATAAAGAACGCATCACAACAGTCTTCATATATTTAAAAGCTGCTGCCAGGAGGAAAGTAATAATTGTCCCCATGCTGGGCAAGAAAAGAAACATGGTCTGGAATTGCAATGAAACAGACTGAGGTTAGACATTAACACAAACTGAAAAGAAGGAACATGAAGTATTGCCTATGAAGAGTGTGAAGTTTCTATCACTGAAGGTGTTTAAGAGTGAGTTACATGAATATCTGCTATGGGAATATAGATATATACCTGCTGTGTGGAATTTGGAATAGACGAGCTAACCTCTTGGTTTCCCTTCCGCTCCCATTGTTCACTGATTATTTCACAACATAAATGTCCTGGGTTGTACTATTTACTAATATTTAGTTTGAGGAACCAGATATTCTTTTGGGACTGAAAATTCTAGCAATTAAAAACTTGGGTATTGGGTCTGGATAGCAGAAAATAGTTATAGCCTGCTGTGCTTAGAGGCACCATCTCCTGGGCACTTTAATTTCTGTGCATTGCACAGTACAGCTTCTAATTAGTGAAGTTCATTTTAAAAAATGGAGTTCGTTTTCACCTGTTTGATATTTACCTCCATTCTGCTATGGTACTGTTGAATAATTGGAGGTAATAAGTTGGTTGAAAGCAACAAGATCAAATTCAAAATATCAAGCACAGTTACTAGCCACTCTCCCTGATGCACACAGATAAGAAATTACATTCTCTGCCAAAAAAAAAAATCATATTTTTTTGAGTTGTATTAACGAAGCACATCCTGGATGTTTCTGTAGAAACTTTGCCCTCAAGCCCCCTGTCAATTCTCTTTATTGTTATTTTTTCAAAATCCTTTCCATAACCAAGGCTTGTGCAGTTAAAGTGTAAAAGATGGGCAGCATGACAGGAAAACATTTAGATAGCTGAAGATCATCTGTTACATGGAATTGATGGGCATTAAATCCTATGCACAAAGGCATGATTAGCTCTGTTGCTTACTAGCTGCTGATTTTGGTACTGTCAGGCTTGTAGAAGAAGAGATATTTAGCCTCCTCTAGTCAGAAAATGGCAGAAAACTCAATGAATTGTCTGTGAAGTGATCTGTAGTATTCTGGAGAAATTATTTTTGTGGGTGAAGCCCTGAACTGAGTTGCAAGATACCTGGCTCCAGTCTAAGACCACATTTGATTTCCTGTGTGACTTCCTAAAAATTATAGTGCAATGCAGACATAACGAATTAGCACAGACCTAGCTATTCCGTATACCAGAAACAATACAGCTGGAAGACCACTGTGCTGTTATAAATTGTCTCTGGCATCGTCAGTTGAAGAACCCTGTGATTGCAGTGCAGAGCACTAACACGAAGCTAAGTGTAGCTGCACAAGAAGCTGAATGAATGAGCTGAGTTGGAGTGTTCTGATACTGTGACTGAAATCCCTCCAGGACCCATCCACCCTGACTTGTTACTGCTAAAAGTTTCAGTGTGGGTATACCTTTTTCTGCTTGTGAATGTCTGTTACTACTGGTGAGATAATTCATTTAGTAGAAAAGAAGTAGGAAATGTGCCAGCTCCATTCTCTAGTTCTTTGCCCCAATCATTATTCCTTGCATTTTAACCCAATAATAAACTTCTCTATAAGTATTACTCTTTTTTTTAAGCTCAAAGCTGAGACTTTTTTGAATAGGATTTCTACAGTACTGTTCAGGAAGCATTTTGTCCTTCAGATGTCCAGAGCATAAGTTGATCACCAGTTCAGACCATAAAGAAATGTGTATCCATGGCATACTATTGTATGGTTAGAGGCTCTTACTTGAATTTTATATCAATTTGTTTTTCATTTTTGACCATTTTAGTTTTCATGGCTGACTACTACCAAGCAATGCTGAATTTTAATTTGTCTGATGCTGCTCTTCACTGCCAAGATTTCTACTGGGAGAATGATTTCTGCTTCTGGTCATGTGGATAACACTTGTATTAGTACTACATGTAAGACGGCACTGTTACAAAAGCCACTGAACTGATTTGGATGAAACAACATATTAAAGTCCCTACAATACTTATTCAGCAAATTAAAAATTGAGTTAGTATAAAGATCTTAAGCATTAAAAAACCTTATTAAGAAAGGTAGGATGCTTCAACTGTATTAAAAAAAAACCAAAACAATAGCACAAAACAAGTCTAATCTCAATAAAAACTGACCTAACTTTCTTCCCAGTTCAGGAGTCATGTGTGAATCCACAGATGTGTGGATTCATGGTCCTGAAAGTGTTTTTCGTCTCTACTGCTTTTACGCACAAACATTTCTCCACCTCCCCTAGTGACATATTTCAAGGATGGACACGCCCCTGTCTGTGTAGGTAGTGGAGTTCAAATGCCTTGTACCACTTACACACAGAAATCAAAATCTGCCACCTATTCATCCTCATCCTTGCCTTCTCAGAAAAGGGGAAAAAAAACTTTGGATTTCAAGTGCACAGACTTCAGGCCAAGGAACAGTTCAACCTTTGGCTTCTTTCGAATAGTACTGCCTGGAAAGCAACACTTAAGGGGCTTTGTTCTGTAAGAGTGGAGACGGCCAAACTTCCAGTCCCTATGAGCACAAACATATTTTTCAGCAACGGAGATACATATCTCAAAGACTTGAGAGCTGTGGGAACTTTTCAGAGGGAAGAGACAACAGCTCCTCACTTAGGATCACATACTTTGATGTGGGAAGAATACACTGAACATGCAGCTGGAAGGCATGCTTTCTCAGCACTCTGTGCCAGAAGCTCATGCTGGTTTGTTTCTTCACATAGTCAGGGATTTGGATAAACTTTCGCCCTTTGTGTTCATTGCTGCTGATTAAAGGATGAAGTTTTGGCCTGGGACCCTGATTTTGCTAATAAATATATTGACTCCCAAAAAGAAAAAGGAAGTTCTCTGATCCTGAATACCAAAAAAATTTCCTTTCCTGTTGCATGAAAAAATGTCAGTCATATCAACAGTGTTAAAGTACCTTGGAAACTGTGACATACCCAACTGTGAAGCTGTGGCAGAAACTGTAACACTTCCAATGCAAGGGAGAAAAGCAGCTAAAGAAATGGTTATTATTCACGGATTTAAGCAAAGGAAAGCTTCTTTCAAACACTTGGTCTTCATAACACTTTGGGCAGGTGAATGGCTGAGAGTGCATATTGGATAGGCTTGCTCAATAAAATGGAAATCATAACAGCTGTTTAACAAAGTACCACATTCCCTTAACTCCATTTCCATGGGAAGAACTCCAGTTAAATGGTAAAAAATCAGAGCCCTTGTGAAGTATGGATGTCTATAAACTATCCATTTGTCTGTGCAGACAGATATCAAGGAGGGTAGGAGGGCCAAACTGAGTATGTGAGGTTTGTATGCTATAAAATTGGTGCACAGAGGTAGTTTGTATAGTGCTTGAGGTCTTCCTCTTTATATTAGTCAAAGAATAATTAATAAAAGCTAGATGAGCATGAAACTCATAAATTAGCTGATCCCTCTTATGCTTTGTCTGATGTCTGGTATTATTTTTTTCTCTTATTTTAAAGTAATGTTAGATGCATCCAGCAAAGCTACTCTGACAGTTGTAGAGGAATGAAGCTGGGTTAATTAACAATATACAGCTGTGGGCTGGCTTCAGGGGAGGTGGGGTGGCTGATGTGGATAATGTGCAGCTGTGGCTGGTTCCTGCTAAATAGTTAAATAGCTCTAAGGACAGTATGAAAGAGAAGCAGCCAATG
>JAVJGJ010000047.1:98993518-99006676 GCA_035590215.1 Microhierax caerulescens
GGAGGTGGGGTGGCTGATGTGGATAATGTGCAGCTGTGGCTGGTTCCTGCTAAGTAGTTAAATAGCTCTAAGGACAGTATGAAAGAGAAGCAGCCAATGAAGAGAGATGTGGAGAGAGAAAAGGGAGTGTCCTGGATATAGGAGCAATAAGAAGAAGAATGCAGCAGAGGGACTGGTCTGAAGAGTATCAAGAAACAGTATGGATGGTAGAATCTGACTGATGGTAAAAGCCTTGTTGCAGCCTACTAGTTTGTTTGTGTTGCAACAGACAGTGTTTCATATTTACAGCTGGTAGTAAAGCTGTTTCTTTCCTGAGGCATGTTTGGGCTAGTATGTTGTTCGTGACAGTAACCTTGCCAGGAAAAACTAAGGACCCTTCTTTGAAAACTAGCATAAGCTGGAATGGAGGAAGAAAAATAGGCAAACAGGCATCTGTTGTATTGCACCTCTGTCTTAGTGTTTCTAATCGCATCTGTGACTCAGCTGTAATGTCTATACATACATGCTTGTGTGTGTGCATGCACAATGCATTCAAACTACTGGTCTCCAAAAGTCCCAGTGACCTGCCTTGCAAAAAACTATAAATAGTTCTACTGTGATATATAGAAACATCTGGTGCTTGCTTGCTTCAGGCTCTGACATCTCTGATCTGTAAAACATGTTTCTCTGCTGGGATTGCCACTTGGGGAACATGAGGCTGCCTTTAATGTTCTTTTGCTGGGTAAACAGTCAGGTTAGATCTGTGCTGTTCTTGAATTTCAATGAAAGTGAGGCTGTGGAACATCAAACGTGAATCTTCTCTCTTTCTGATGATTATCTTGTGCAATACAAAAAATAATATTTACCTTGCGTCGTTTGTAAGAATCACAAGTTACTTAGCCAATGCATAATTTACTGAGTTAATTTTGAAGTTATGAAGAATGTGCATATTCTTCTGCAGTGCCTTAAGGGTGTTTTAGGCTTAGACTGTCTTCACTGGGCACATAAAAATATGAAAGTAGGTGTATTTCCTACCCTAAAGAGCCAGCAAAAGCAGCTTACTAACAAAATTATTTAGTTTTGCTCAACTGACTTTCCCCTTTCAGTCTTATTCTCTACAGCATTAAACTACATGTAGTTGTCACCTCTTTACAATATTACAAGATGAATATAGTACAGTCAACAAACTGTTCATATGTTCAGAATTATTTCTCAGGGTGAACACTTAAATAATAAGAGGAAAAGCAAGCATAGATTTCCTGTCAGTGTTTCAATTATATGAAATATACTGTACTAGATTAAAAAGGTTATGTATGGACCTCAGTGATTTAAGTAATTTGGTTAAATTATACAGTCTACTAATATTTGATCCAAGCATTCTCCTCATAATTTTGAGGCATACATTGGGGTTTCAATTTTCTCCATGATTTGTGCTGCATATAAATTATAAGGGTTACCCTAAGAGGCATTCTTCCTTTGAGCTTGCCAGCATAAAAAAGAAGTATGTGTAGCTTAAACTTGAAAAGGACAGCAGAATTGCATACTTGCAGTATCATACTTAACAGTGATGATTTGATTGAATAGTTTTGTTCTTACATGGAGCTGCAGCATAATAGTTGTGTGTTACAGTGAAGAAAATGGAAATTACTAGTATGAGACAAATAATGAGGGAGGAGATGAAGTGCATTTTCTAGTAGCTAGTGCAGGAGTTGAATGGAAGATGATTACTAGGATGACCTAGTTTGATCTTCTGCTGCGTGCCAGATTGAAAAGTCCATATATCAATAATATTTTTAAAACTAATTTATGCTCGTCCTATAATTGAACAAGTGGTTTTTTGCTAACTTTTCTTTCTGGGATGGTGTCCTTCCTGACCATGGTACGGTATCTGTGCCAGGTCCTAGCACCATAGAAATTGCTGTTGTAGGCTGTTCTGCATTAAGAGCAGCCTTCTACATGGCCAGCTACTCAACCCTCCTCACAAAAAGAAAAGCAAGAATGATAAGGAATAAATATCTCTGAATTGCTGCCTTTTTCTGAAGTCGTTACAACTGAAACCTTTGATTCCGTGCAGTGTGTGACCCCTTTTCCCTGTGTCAAATGGGACCCATCCAACAATCTGATCTTGTTCACAGCAGCTCTATAGTAATTCTCAGCTTCTTGCAGCCTATTTTATGTTAGTACAATGCACATCTCAAAACACCAGCTTGACCTGTGATTGCTTTTTAGACAAGATCTCTGTTTTCTCAAAAAGAAAGGTGTGGTTTGCAGGAGGTAAACAAAATAACATCAGTGGTTGACAGCTAGGCACTTACATGGGCCTTTCATCCACACCAAGGCTTATGCACTTTTCACATCAGCTCTGACTTGTGAATTAAAGCAACAAACCTATGTTTGTGTAACTAAGCTAACAGAACACTAAATAAAGCATCCAAGCCATTGTTCCTTGAACTGTCCCTCTCCTCTTGAAAACCACTTAATACAAAATGACCTACCCTGCCAGGTATTGTGTTGCTAACTTTCCATTACATACCCAAAAAGATGTAGCTGCCTGTAAGGTAACTCTGCAAGCCAGTGTGGTCTGAGAAGGATGTAAGGATTAGGAGGTTACTTTGTGCAGCTCAATGGCATTGCCTGGCCAGTCTGATTTTTCTGGTGAAAAAGAAAAAAAATAAAATTCTACCAGCAGGTCCTCTCTTTTTCTGTCTTCCTCTTGGCATACTCTGTGTTTTGCTACCTACTGCCATGACATGTCTGGTTCTTGCCTTCAGTTTTACATCTGATGGACTCAACAGGACAGGTTTCACTTGAGATGAAGCTAACTGTCCTGATTTCAGCTGAGATGGATTTTTTTCTTAGTAGCTGGTCCAGTGTTGTGTTTTGGATTTGGTGTGAGAACAAAATTGATAACATGCTGATATTTTCAGTTATTGCTAGATAATGTTTATACTAAGTTAAGGACTTTGCAATTTCTCAGGCCCTGCCAGTGAGAAGTGTGGAGGGGGACCGGAAAGTGGGAGGGGACATAGCCAGGATAACTGACCCAAACTAGCCAAAGGGGTATTACATACCATAAAACATCATGTTGGGTGAGCTGGTGTAAAAAGAAGGAAGGGAAAGATGTTTAGAGTGGTGGCAGTGTTTATTTTCCCAGGTCACTGTTAAGAGAGATGGAGCCCAGCTTTCCTGGGGATGGCTGAACACCTGCCTGCTGATGGGATTTTGTTTTGATTTGCTTGCATGTGTGGCTTTTGCTTTTTCTATTAAACTCTATTTATCTTAATCCACAAGTTTTCTCACTTTTACCCTTCTGATTCTCTCCCCCATCCCATGATGGGGGGATTGAGCAAGCATCTGTGTGGTGCTTGGGTGCCAGCAGGGGTTAAACTATGACAGGAATTTTTAGCTGCTGCACTGAACCACGACAGACGTTGTGCCTTCATTCTTTCTCAGCCTTGGAATATAAACTCTCATACCATGTCACCTGTGTGGATATATCTGGTCAGCAGTGTTGGTTGGTAATTTGATGGCAGAGAGAATGGATGCATACCACTTTGGCATGTTTAGATGATATTTGAAGAGAATCCAGAGAAAGCTGAGAGAGTTTTTATTGTTAATTTCCAAGTAGGAACAGGATTACTCAGGAAAGCTCAGTCAGAATAATGACAGATCCTGGGTTTTTTTGCAGTTCTTAGCAAAGCGTGTGGAGTGAAGGTATCCAGAGAAGTAATGAAGTACAACAGCCAAAAAAGATGGCCTACATCACAGACCAGTCTTTTTAAAAAGTGTAATAGGACAGTCGATACTTTTGGCCAAAGTGTCAAAAAAAAAAAAAAAAAGTAATCAGTGTCTGTAAATGAGATAAGATGGTATGGATTTGACTGCTTCAACCTCACAGTCCTTGCCCCTAACTAATATTGAGTTTCTCTCCCTGTATAAGTACAGCTTTAAGGTCTGCTGCTGGGTGCTTGCTTATTTCTTTGTATTCAGAAAAGACACTGCAGTGCTTCCTAGCTTATGGTTGGCTGCCATGTGGAAATATCTCTGCTCCAATGAGCTATTGTCTCTGTATTCATCATTGTTTCAAAATTTTTTTATCTTGGTTTATTTATCCTATTAGCATATTTTTACAGCTGATAACCATTGAACAATTACTATGTGGCATTCAGGGTATGATTACTATCCTTTAGAAATGGTCTCCTTCCTTACTGGCTTGTAATGCACTCTTTGTCCTTGGTTTTGAAGCATTAGCCAACTGGTAATTTGGCAGTCCCTGGTAGCTGGTTTTTATGGTCACTGATATGATTTTCAAGCTTCCCAACACCTACTAACTTGAACTTTCTTGAGAGGAGAAATAATTAATCCAAGTTGAGAGTAAACACAACATTCATTAAACAAATAAGAAGTTGGTCTTGCCCATCCATTCCAATATGAGATTTTGAAAATCTTTTCAACTGGTATTCACATCAGTTTTGTCATGATTGTCACATTCCCATCACACATGCATCAGTTCCAGTTTATTTACAAGGGAGTCAAGGCAAGAGAAGTGACTTGTTCATGGATTCCCAGGAGATGAATTAAAAAGGTGGGATTTCAAAGCCAGATATGTTGGCTGTCAGTCTTCAGTCACAAAACCTGTGTTGTGTAAGCTAGTCTAATTTTTTTACTACTTTTTTCCCTTTTAAAGTTACCCATAGTTTCACTTGCCGGGATATGAGTTGCGTTCACTCCTTTGAAAACTGATCCTCCACCGGAGATAGGCCAAAAAGTTTAATGATTTTTTAATAATGAGATATGCCTACTGTTTTATGGTTATAGTGTAATACTCCGGATAGGTTAATCATGATTGCCTCTTACCCATCCTATATTTTTTACATTGGTTAGACTGACTGTAGCACAAGGTGATTGGATTAGTATGTACCAACTGAACACTGTTACAATGTTAGTTTCATCCCACTGAGCAGTTCCTGTGAAAGAGTTAAGGTGCTGCTAAATTAGTAAACTGGAAACTGAGTCAGGAATTCAGTCATTAATTACAAATCTGTACAAATGCAGAATAACAACTTGGAGCTAGCTTGCTTTCTGGGTCCATATTTGCATTTTTATTTATCCTTTGACAGAATAAAGTGATCTATAGTCAATAAATATTCTATGGGATAAAAGTCTGAAAAAAGGGATTTTATTTCTCATATTACTTACTTTACATATGTTTTACCAAGCTTTCCTTACTCATAACTGCATAAGGAATGAGATACCTAGATTGTATTAAGCTTTCTGAATCTTTCATTTACATTTATTTCAAAATTACAAATAGTTAAAAAAAAAAAAAAGATAATGGAAAATGCCTGATGGAGGAAAAGGGAGAAAGAGATTAGTTGCATTAATGACACAGAATTTATTAAGTATTTATGGATGACATTTATGTCCTCCTAATTAAGTAAGTTTTGCTCTACCAGCGCTCATTCAGAAATACACTGGCTTATCGCACTGAATCATCCTAAGACAAACAAGCCAGGAGAATGGATCATCTAGATCAGGGGTCCTCAAACTACAACCTGTGGGCCAGATATGGCCCCCCAGGGTCCTCAGTCTGTCCCCCCCCACCCCCTGCCAGGGGTTGGGAGGGGAAACCAAGCAGCCACAGATGACTGCCTGCCACTTCATCCGCACACCAGCCCCCTGGTTAAAAAGTTTGAGGACCCCTGCTCTAGATGCTGAGAAGGCCTATTTCGTGTAGCTATCTCATCCTAACTGGCAATACTAATGGAAAATGGAAGTAGCTCTTTTGAACCATTATTTAACTCTTCCTCTTTATTCATAGAGGTGCGGTTTGTCCCATCATCTGTTGTGAATACATCTAAGGATACGTTTCTCATAGTTTATAAAACATTTTCTTGTCAGCAAGATTTGAAATGCTTCACTTCTGCCACCAGTAAGAATTCCTTTTTCTTGCCTTCTGCTTGGCTGCTAAGGTGAGAGCTCTCCAGGTGGTGGAAAACAAGAAACATTGTATTGGATTCTGGACTGAGAAACTTTAGTTTCTTGGTGTCAGCTGTCCCAGACCTCTGACAGGTACTGGTGTAAGTCTTGAGGAAATCCTTTTGCAGGGCAGGACTCCAGAACACCAGGTTTTGAGATAGATTCTAATTGAAGATCAGAAATTCTGCAGTTCTCACCAAGTCTCCAAAACTCGCTGCAGCAGGAATGAGGTGCTGTCCCAGCTGAAACTGAAGCTTCTGGGACTTTCAGACAGACTCCTCCTCCAGGACTGCAAGCATTCATTCTATCTTACAATGTGTTCCAAGTCAGTAACTGTGAAGCCCATTGCAGTCACGAAGCCAGGGAATCATACTTCTGATTTGTTTAAAAGTCCACTGAATCTAAGATATGCTGGCAAAACACTGCAGTATCACCCAAGCAGCATTTTTTAAAAGTGAAGTTCAATTTCAGACACAAAAGAAGTAACAACAACTACAACCAACCAGTTCTATTGTGGAGAGGGCTGCAAGTAACAAATGATGAGGGTCCCAATACCTCTGACACTACTAAGTGTAGTAGAGGGAGGAGAAAGAAAAGGGGGGTGTGGGGTGACCAGTCCTGCTTTTTTTGCAAAGAACTAGAATGCAACATGTATTTCCAATAGCTGATCTATATCTGCCCTTTTTAGATAACATACAGATCTTTTCTGGTTGAATTCTAGCATCCTCTGTCATCCCAGAGTCTGTACCTAGGATGTATGTGTATAATTTCACAACCATTTTTAATGCCAAAATCTGGCCGATGAGTTTAGTGAAGGACCATGTGTTTTTACTGTGTCTGAATTTGGCTTGTAGCACGTTGCAGTAATGTTCCTACAAGAAATAGCTGGTGGAAGACTCCAATTCTTTGTTCTGCTTTGCTGCTGATCTACTTTCTGACATTAAAGTACTCAGGCAAGATGTTTCATTTGAATATCTATGGTATAAATTGCCAGTGTTGTTTTTCCCTAGCACTTGCTTGACAAATTAATTAGCAGTAGTTTTGTGCAGCCTATGCATTTGCAAGGCTGTGTAAGGTGGTAGCTGAGGGTTCAGCTTGTGTAAATTATTTATAGGTGCAGTTAACCTTGTGTGAAAGTGGCTGTGGCACACGTAAGATTAAGAGCCTTTGTGTTAGGTTGTCACTAGGAAGCACCTGCTCTTTGTATTTCTGATTCAGTGTAATGAGCAGGATTGTATCTGATAAGAGGGTGTAATAGCTTCCTCTGGGAAATAGGAGAGCAAGAGAAAAGGGAGTTAATGTGGAAAGAGACTGTACCTCAGGTGCCTCCATTACCTGATGCAGATGTGTAGAGGGAGCTATGATTCAACTTCATTCCCATAGGGTGCTGGGTTAAATGGCATTCTGGAGATGTTAGGACTGTCCTAACTCAGCTGCTTGGGAGATGGCAGTCCTACATGGAGTTATGCTAACTTTCCTCTTGTGGGTGACATGCACCACTTGGTAGTACCCGTGAAGCCTGCTTAGCTCTCTTGATATCTGCTACATAAGGAGTCTTGGTCAGTGAAAATCAGAAAAGGACGGGACAGTATAGCTCAACAATGGCTTCAGTTCAGAGAGGCATCTGCTGATGCATCAACACTCACAATGCTCAGATAGTCCTTATTCAGTAAACTAATGAAATATCTGGACAATCATTTGTCTACTTGTTTCTCAAGAGAAGTTTGGAAATTGTTGCATATATAATTTGCCTGCTCTTCTGTTTTTTTTTTTAGCTTGGGATGCAGGAAAGTTTTCAAGGATGCTTTTCTTTCCTGCAGGTTTCATCATCATCTGCTTATTCCTCGGATGAAAGAATAATCTATGAAATCAATTGGTTGCTGCAGGAATGATTATGCACCTTGGGATGATTATAATTTCAGGTAGGGAATAAATGAAAGGATCAGACACTTCTGAAAGAATAAGTAGCTTGTAAAATTTCAGATGTCCTAGGCAAAACCACATATATAGTGCCTTAAAAACCCCAATATTTTCTGAGTTTAGCAGTGCCTTCTAAGTGTTACCCAGGGCAGAATTAAAAATACAGACATCAAAATTATAGCATGCTTAAGCTTTTGCAGTGAGACCTAAAATGCTGAATACTGCTAAGGCAAAGTGCCAGTGGCATGCTGTGGGGGTGATGTTTTATGGAAAAGTTTGGAAAAGTCTCTAGACTGGATGCAATTTCTAGCTACATCAGCATAAATTGGAGTAAGTTTCCTGGATACAGTGGCAAGGGTAGTTTATTGGCAGTGAGATGTGAAGTGAGAAGCTATTCTTTCATATATGAAAAAACTGCAGTTTTTCTTATTCTTCCTTCTTGGTCTGAGGAAATTCTCTTCTCACTTCAGTCATTTTTCTTATATCTACATCTTCCTTCTGGCTTCCTATTTCTGGTCAAATGAGCATGACCCCAATTTGACAAGTCTGAAAGTGTTTCTAGATCTGTAGTGTGGGGCTTATGTTGGTGAAGCTGCAGAAAATCACCAGGGCTGAAAGTAACTTCTGGAGGTTTCTAGTCCAAACCCCTGCTCAAAACAAGTTCAATCTCACAACCCCTCTGGGCCAGTGTTTGACCACTCTGACAGTAATTTTTTTTTTTTTTTTTCTAATGGAAGTGTCCTAAGTTCCAGCTTGTGGTTATTGCCTCTCCTTCACCCACTGTGTAGCTGAAGAGTCTGGCTCTCCTCTACACTGTCACATGAGGCAGTTGTAGACAGCAACAAGGTCTCCCTGAGCCTTCTTTTCTTAAGCTGGACAAAACAGGCTCCTGTCAGTTGTCACATGTCCATCCCATCTAGCACAGCCCAGCCCAGGACTACCCCCTGTTATAGATCATAATTAGTTGATGCTTAAAATGCTGTGTGAACACTAGCAGTCTTTGTTTCAGAGACTGAGCCTAAAGGTAAGCAACTTCATATTGTATTAATAATCTCTGTTGGCAATTGTATTAGAATTCTGCCTTGTTGGAGTAAATAGAAATTTTCCATTGACTTCATACTATTTCCATTCAATGCTATAGAAAGCAGGTAGAATTTTGCTCTGAATTTGATGGGTCTAGGATTAAACATCTATGCAGCAGAAAGGTGATCTGAATGTCTTTGTTTCAGAGATTTCTGCATGGCTACCAAAGGGTGGCTTGAACTGGTATGGGGCTGTACAGAGAACTGAATAATATTTAACAACAACTGAAGTCATGATCTGGGGGGGGGGGGGGCAGGCAGGCACGGGGCCAGGGAAAGGAGAAGAAAAATATACTGGTTCCCAGAAATTCACCAGAAAACTACCAAAGAACCATGGAATGATTCCAGGCACCTCAGAAATGCATGTGTATATACAGTGCCTAGCTTTTCCTACTAGAGCGTTTCCATTTAATAAGCCTTTCATAGAAGTGCTTTAGAATTAATTTCTATTCCACAGGGTCAAACATCAACATTTCAAATTCAGCAACAATTTAACTCTGCAACACATTTATTGTCCTTCAGCTCTGCAACTGTTAATTACAAATTAAATACAGGGAAAAGGGTGGCTTTTATTTTTATTGTACAATACATGATCAAGTGCAGTTTACACTGTCTTTAGACATTTGTATGCATTTAGTTATTGTAATGCTGCTGAGGTGTACAAATACAAGAATGTGTTCTCCACCAGGGACAGATAATGTGACCAGCTTTCTTGGTCATCTGGTGGCAGCTACTGGATTGTGTGTTAACTCACTTGTAGCTAATGCTCTTAAAAATTAAAGCCCTCAGAAAACAGCCTCAGAGAGCTACATAGTTTTACCTGCCTTTGTATTACCCTGGAGGACATCTGGGGATGTTTGCAATGTATGGTGAGTGACAGTTCTTCCAGCATCCAGTGTGTCCTGTGAAAATGGAAAAGAACATGTCCACCTGGAAATAAAGGGATCCAACATTAATGCTTTAAACCAAAGCCATTGTATTTGGTTCTCTGAGATCTCTGCTAGCACAGATGAATGTAGCCCCTAACGTGTAGGTTTTGATGATAGCACACAAAACTTTTAATCATAAGTTTCTATGGTGAGTTGACTCTGGCTGGACACCAGATACCCACCAAGCTGTTCTGTCGCTCCCCTCCTCAGCTTGACAAGGGAGAGAATACAATAAAAGGCTTGGTGGTGTCTGCTTCACTGTGGGCCTTCATGGGCTTCAGGGCACAGCCTGCCTCACCATGGACTTTACCATGGGCTGCAGGGGAATCTCTGCTCCAGTGCCTGGAGCCCCTCCTGCCCTGTCTTGAGTATCTGCAGGGCTGTTGCTCTCACATATTCTCACTTGCCTCTTTGCTGCAGTTCCACAAGTGGTTTTTTCCACCCCCTTCTTAAATATGTTATCCCAGAGGTGCTACCACCCTCACTGGTGGCCTCAGCTTTGGCCAATGGTGGGGTCTGTCTTGGAGCCAACTGGTATTGGCTCTATCAGACATGGGGGGAAGCTTCTAGCAGCTTCTTACAGAAGCCACCTTTGTAGCCCCTCCTGTTATGAAAACCTTGCCATGCAAACTCAAATATAGCTTTGTATGTTTAGAACTGATGGTTTTAATACACGCACATCTCTGCAAAATCAAAGGCTTGTGCAGGTCCTCATTTTTGAAACTCTGCTCTCACTCATTTCTCCAAACAGAGCACTGACTACATATTAAGTGAAATTCTGACTTCACTGAAGCTTTTATTGATCACAATAGGGTCTTTATGTTATTGTTTGTAACATGTAAGCAACCAGATGATCTATAAAAAATTCCTAAAAGAGGAGGAAGCTCATCTGCTGCTATGTGGATGACTGGTACAGAGGGAGGTGCTTAAACAAGGTGACATTGTCTCATTCTTGTGAGGGCCTTCAGGGCACTAACAGACATCACTGGCTCTGAGCAGCCTCATCTGGGGCCTCCACCCACACCCATTTAAGATCAGCCTGGGGCCTTTGATTTTCAGGAGCTCTTATGGGTTTGTCTGCCTCTTTCTCCTGGCTGGATCTTTGCCATGTGCTGCACATAGATCATCTCCTGGATGAACCCCTTAGTTGCATGTTGTAGCCTTATCTCCAGCTCTGTTGTCTTTGCCTCCTGACTGAAGCCTGTAGTTGGACCCTGGACTGCATTCATCACTTTCTGGGTCTGCAGCTAACAAAGGACCCTTTTACCAGTCCCCAGGTTTGTCTGATGTGTTCAGACCCTGTGGGACTGTGCCCAGGTGGTGAGGGCATGCCCTGTATTGTGGCCACCATCAACTCTTGGCTTATTTTCCCTGGCCCTCGCTGTTCCCCAGCACTACTGGGAATTTTGAATCAGTGTTTTAATTTAAGGAGTATTCAGCCTAGTTTTAATTGTTTCCTATGCCTTGCTCTTAATGCTGTGGATCTGGTTTTCCAGGTCACTTATTACTATTCTGTTTGGAGAGGACATTAATTGGCAGAAGTAGATCCATAGTTGTTCCCATGTGAATATCCCCGTGCTGGTCCTTCTCCCAAATGGGTCATATATCAGTTCCAGACTCTAAACTTTTGCAAATAATCAAATGCCAGAAAAATCTCTGATATGAATGTTCATAGGGAAAGAAGAGTGGGGGAAAAAAATAAGTACTGTGAGTGAAAATTACATTGTGGTTTACATGCATCGTAACAATAAGACAAAAGGATTATTTTGTAATGTGCATTGTATTACTCCACATGAATTTTTAGAAGCAACATCCTCAGCTCACAGTTGTTTAATGCTCACCTGGATCAGCATGTTAGGGTAGATATTTCTCAAATATTAGGTGCTAAGCAAATGTGAATTCTGCAGTTTGGCATGGATGAAGCTCATTTGTTCTGATATGTTGCTGATTATACATTCTTGTCACAAAGTGTATGGTTTAGGTGAATCTGGGCTGTTTCCAGTTAGCTGAGCTGTTAAATCAGTATTTTATCTTCCAAATATGTGGAAAGCCAAAAACGTTAGGAATTCCAGATTGTTTAGCAAAACGAGAAAAAACACCAGCTGCGCACTGCTGATTTGTAGCAACCATTTTGAGTGAACTTCTGTCTAAACAACGTGCAGAGATCCTGGAAGAGCAGAAGACTAAGCTTTGCCAAAGCTGGTTGTATTTGCATAGATTGTAGGTGGCAGTGGGTCAATCACTTAATCACCAGAGTCTGGGTTGTATTTCAGAATGAGTTTGGAAATGAATAGGGGGGTTACATTTCTTAGGGATGTGTAAATCTAGATTTCCATATAAACTGAGCATGTGGTTTGTTCAGGGGAAGAAATACTGTCTGATTTCCATATGAAAGACCACATCAGAGTTAAATAAGCTCTTCAAAATCAAGACACATTTTGTGCCTTATTCTCAAAATGCTAATTTATTAAAAAAAAAAAAATTAAAGGTTCAAGTAAATTACTTTTGGTGTTTGGAAGAAAGTTTTTCTGCCTCTTGTCCTCCTTTAAAGGGCTGTCATTTCTGTGTCCAGATCTGGACCTGCAAATTGTAAATCTATATGCATGTATATACAATAATACATGCAATGCAGTGATGCGTGGAGGTACTGTGAAGTGGGAGTGTGGATCCTAGGGTTGGACTTAGGATCCTTATTCTCTGTATTCTGGTGGTGGTCATGGGTTAGTATGAGGTGACTTACAGTTCTCTAGACTTTATCTGTCCTATCATCTCTGGGAATTTTTCATTCTAAAAACACATGACAATAACGATTGATCACCCTAACCTGAGCCATTTACTGTTCATATACTGGTGGTGGTTCACTTCTACTGGCTCCTTCTCAGGTTTGCTTGATGCACTGTGAGAACTGAAGTTGCTGTATATGACTGGTCTTTTTTCAGCTATGTGCTCTTAAGGTGATGCAGCAGTGTACTTTTGTTTAGCATAAACTCTAGTCCTTTCCCATTTTGGGAAGATAGGAATTTGGCAAGGCTGGAAGAGGGGTATTTTACTACTTTTTCTGTATCTTACTGTGGTTTCGCTAAGCAATGGGGTTGGTTGAAAACCCTCAAAAGTAGTAGTAATAATTACTGACGTTCAAGGGTTTGGTTTGTTTTTTTTTGAACTTCCAAGTATACAACATAAAGGTTTATTTTTAAGTATGATAACCACTTGCATAATATTTTTCACAATGATCACAACAAAAATAAATCAACCTTTTTAAATTGGTT
>JAVJGJ010000047.1:99006776-99026401 GCA_035590215.1 Microhierax caerulescens
AGTCACTGACAATGATTCGTATCTGCTTTCTCTTTTCATTCTAGGAGCCATCTGTCGTAAGAAAATGATGCTCTTGGATTGGTTTTTTTTCTATTTTTCTCCAAAAATAAAAAAATTAAAAGGTTGCCTAGACAAAAGATTTATTTGAATAACAGAGTGATGCCTTTCTCTAAGTACCCAGGTGAAGGGCTTGCCTCAGGAAATTCTTGCCACTGTCTTCAGGACATAGATGTACTCTGGCTCTACACCTGGGATAGGTGACTTTCCACTTTGGACCATCTCTGCTGTTTTCATGCCCTTATGTGCCCATGAGGAGGGAGCAGCCCTGATTGCAAGTGCGCTTTAAACAAATTAGTAGTTCTGTACAGCCGTGTTCACGAAGTGGTTTTAACTCTCTAAATATTCTGTCATTGACTCTACTGTGAGGTTGGTTTCTTCATTCTTTTTCCAGTGGAAGTTAGAGTGCTGACTATTTGGGAAGGTAGTGCTTTGTCTTCTCTAGCAGATAAGAAGTTCCTCCTTATATTCTTCATTGCTGCTCTCTACACATGTTCAGTGTATTGGCTAGAGAATGGAGATTCGTTATTTTGTCTTGGTTATTTCAATTATCATCTCCTTGGAAAAGTGAACTTCCCTCTTTTGGGAGAAGCATACGAGATCATATGGTGTTTTCCTGATAAGATCTATGCTTCGCCAAGAGCTGTGTGTAAAGTACCTGACCAAAATCTCTTTTGGTATATCTTAGTGATATCACGTTGCCAGCCTCTTCATTTAATTCTGTGAATGAGTGAATGAATGGACTTCCAGTAATTCATTCTTAGGAGTTATGCTGCTATCAGGTAGGCTCTGCATACAGTACTTAACTGCTCAGCATTAAAGAGAGGTTTTCAGTGGAAAAGTGAAACCTCCACCTACAAATCCAAATTTCCAATTCTCTTAGTGGTGAATTGCAGAGATTTGAAGTGATTTAGAAGAGCTGTTAATTCCTTTTAATAAATCAAGGAAGCCAGCATTATTGGGATTCAGATAGGAATGGGAGGGATCAATGAACTTCTAATGTCTTTATTGTTAAAATGACTTATTTTAAATGGTGTAATAATTGATGATCTTTACATGTTTTATTTCTATGGATGTCTGTGATAGTCCCTATGCCATCTAACCTATCTATGGCTCTGACTCTGAAGTGTAACTGGGCTTCCTGTCAAATAAACAAAGGAAAGAGTTTTACAGTGTTTCATTCTATTATTTTTTTAAGGAGTTTTTTTTCTGAAAGCAGTGTGGATGGAGTGCTGCTGCTGGATATTTTTAACCTCAGGGCCAGTTGCCAGTAATGATAACTTACCAGCAAAGAAAAGGCTAGGAGGTTGTAGCATTTGCTAAGGGTAAGTAATGAGAGGACAGATAATAGCATTGGTGTGTCAGGACGCAGATAGGGGAATTGTAGCCAGGACCAAGTCTTCCCCTTCTCAATTGCTCTTTATGTAAGATGTCTTAATTACCCCCTTGTTTTCTGTGTGATGAATTAACTATACAGACCATGGTCCCGGGGAGAAGTATGTGTGGTGACTAGAATGACTTCCTGCCTTCACTAGCTCCTATTGGGTTGATGACAATTCTCCCTGAAGCAATTTCGTAACAGTAATATTTTAGGTTTAATACTTGAAATTGTCAATTTTGGATGGCCAGGAGTTGTGGCTGCACAGCAGGCCTGGCACTAAACTGAAGCTAAAGAATTCCTCAGCAGTTATCCATGTATATTATCTATGCGAACCCTGAATTTGAGCAACAGCCTCCAGCAAGGCCGGTTTGAGGGAAGAACCTCAGGAGAAACCCTCCGGCAGGCTCCTTCCTAAGGAAGCCAATTGATACAAGCGGCCTGAAATAAATCTTTAACCTTCACAAGAGTTTCTCTTGCCTCTAAAAGCATGATCTAAGTGGAAGCCAATATTGTTGCTAGTGCACTGAACGAGAGGCCACTTGTTTTGAACTGTTGCTGTCCTGGAGCCTGGGCAGGGATGTGCTCATAGGGACATGGGGGCTGTAGTGTACTCTGCATGTATCTCACTTAGCCTAATGTTGTTCACTTTTCTAGATATTGCTTATTATATAACAACAGTGGTAATGATCAAAATGATTGAGTCAAGTCCCTTTCCTCTTACAGTCATAATTTGCTGCAGTGCTGTGTTTTGTCACCCGCAGCTTCTCACAAGAATCATGCGTTTAACACTAAGCTTGTGCTCAGAATGTTTTACTCCTTGATGTGTTTAATGAAGTCTGGCTGCATCTGCAGCACTGCCTTTACCTGTGCAGTGTTTTTCACAAAGAATTTTTTGCTTCCTGCAACCTCTCATGACTAACTTTCCTAAATGATATGAACTGTGCAATTGGATTTTATTTCTGACAGTTTATAACTTAGTATTTAAAAAAGGCAGTTAGAAAGTTTGCTCATTTTTGAATTGGATGTACCTGGTTTTGTTTCTCTTACTGAATTCCGTTTAGCAATTTTGAAATTGCAGTTTCTGGCAGTAGTGAATGTAATGAATGTAAATACTTCGATAATTTCCCTTCAGAATTTTTTGTATTTTAGTTGGAGTACATAGATACTAACATACAAATCTGGGACAACCACTGTAGTTTTGTCAGTGCGGTACACAAAGTTATGAAGGTGCATATTTCACTGTAGAGAAGAGCTACTGAAGACTTCTTTTGAATTCAATTAGAACAAAGCTTTCCTCCCCACCCACACCTCTTTAAGAATGCCACCAATTCCATTTTTACCTTAAAGTTATCTTTTGTAAAGTTAGCTAACCTGTCAAGCTAGTTTTGTGTGAGGATGAAGAAATATGCTAAAGGTATTGTCATTTCATTCTCCTAATACAGGAAAAACAATATGTAACCACAAAAATTCAAACAAAGGGTTCAAAAAGACAGCCAGAAGAGGAAAAAATCTATTATATATTCTCATATTCATGGGCTTTTATTACTGTGCTTTTTAGCTAGTTCCCATGAATGTTAACATGAGAAGTAGGAGTTGTGGTATGGATGGGTAACAGTCCATATTCCAGCCTCATGGCATTCTCTTTTCAAAAGTGGTACTTGAGAGGATGAGGCTGTTAAGGAAGATAATGTGATGTTTATGATGGGGCAGGGAAAGGCTGTAAGTTTTTCTGTAAGTATCAATATCAAATCATGGTGTTTGTGGTTTGGTGTGTTTGTTGTTTTTGGGGTTGGTTTTTTTTTTTCTTTTGAGCTAGTATGGCCAAAAATTAACGTTCTGGAGCAATCTCTGCTGTATCTATTATATCCTTGGAATGCTATAAAGCTGTCATAAGTAACTACAGGATGTCATATAGCCTTTATATTTTGCCCACTGGCTTTTTTTGTTTTCTCGGTGTCTTTTATATTTTACCTGTCATGGTTCAGAGCCTTGATTCAAATATTTAGGAACCTAGATGCCTTGTCGCAAACTTCTTATACTCCATTGGCTAGAGATATATCTTGATAAACTTCTTGGGTTTTGTTCAGCAAGGACCATCTTGAGGAGAGCTTTTAATATTTCAGTACTTTAATCCTGTGAAAACCAGGCATACAAAAGTATCTAATATAGCATTAGTTCAGTGTTAAGTTTGGAGCAAAACTTCTGGTTTTATTGGTAAATACTGATTTATGAGATCTATATTCTTCATGGGAAAATTTTAAAGACATTATTAAAGTTATGGTTTCTAGATAAAAATCATTGAGATTGTCACTGCTTAAGATGTGGAAAGTATTTTTTTTCCAAGAGCTTGGCTTTTTATCTCAATCTAAAATCTGTACCTTAATATATACAGAGTTCACACTTGTCTCTTGCTAAAGTGTCAGGGAGAACCTATATAGATGTGCAGGCCCAAGGTGCGACCTCTTGCATCCCACCCTGGGGGATGGCTGTAGGGACTCAGGGCATGGCTGTGTCACCTTGAATCACACGCCTGTAAAAAGATGTGTAAGAACTGATCAGGGGATCCCTTGTTTGCTCTGGAGCCGCAAGGAAGATCAGGCACAGGCTAAGGGGAAGGCTTCAGCTACATCCCAGCCATGCCCATGCCTGGCCATGTACCTTACTGATAAACCCTGACTTGTGGCTTTATTTACCAGCTTGACCTCAACATGCCTTATTGCTATAGATTTGTCTGATGATCACTGGCTTAGCAGCTTAGCCAGGTTAGCATCACCAGCCTTGAGCTCCTACTCTTGTTCAAGTGCTATGGGACTGAACACCTCTATTCAGTGAGGCCACTGCCCCATGTCTGCTTGGCGTCACCTTGGGCTCCCAACTCCCCTTTGGTTGGGGAGGAGCTCTCTCCTGCACCTTCCTGGCAACAGACACAGAGCTGTTTTCTGGTCAGGTGAACAACCTGACTTTGCATACAGAATAACCAACCCAAAATGATGAGGCACACTGCACTAAACCATCTTTGAATGATATGTGTTATACAGTTGACCACTGTCATGTAGCTTGGATTGGTCTCCTAGCTTATTTTGATGCCAAAACTGGGCAAAAGAGCCTGAAAACCGATTTTGTTTCTGGTGTAATAAAATACTATTGTCTTCAGTAGAACTATGTTGATTGCAAGACTGCAGAGTTTATACTAATGTCTTGCCTCAACAGAAAAGTTAGTTTAATTCTGATACTGTTTATTTCAGTGAAAATGAAATACTCTCAGACTTGTATTTGCTCTTTAAAAAGGAGCTTTGGGGATATGGGATCGCATGCAAACTCTTGGACAAGGACCCAAAGTTCTTATGGTCTTTTACCAAAGGAAAGTTAGGGACTTTCGTTGTTCTGCCCATCACCAAGCACTAGCCAAAACTGGGGAACATCTATGTTTGGGTGGTTTTTTTCCAATCTTCAGTATAACTGCAGTAGTTAAGGAGGAAAATCTTTTTGAAGTCTAACTTACTGTGTATCCCTAGAGAATTTTACCTTCCATTCCCCATAAATCAATTTACAGTGACACGTCTTGCAGATGGTCTACCAGTAGCCAAACATTTGGTGCAGCTGTCTTTATACCAGACATTCAAGTTCCAGGATATAATGTCCAGTTTTGTTTGCTGGACACTCAAATAATGGAACCACTGGTTTGGTTTATGGTTGCATAATTTTATGGAAGGAGAGAGATCAGCGTCATTGCACTCAGACAAAATAGCTCTGTCATTTCAGGTTCAGGGCTATAGTCAGGTACACAGTGATGTTTCATTTGTCTGTCTTTTAGGGATTAGCACTGTGTATTTACCTTCTAAAATAATTAACATAATACTGAGGAGAGACTCCCTTGCCAACTGAGATGTCAACAGAGATAATATTAACTGTGACAAGCTGAAAAGAAACTGTACTCACCACATGAAGGGAGGAAAAGTAAAAAAAGTTCTTAACTGGTATGGATCGTTATGGCACAGGCAGATGTTAAAGGTACACAGCAGACAATTACAGCACAATTAGAATTACAGAGCTGGCCTCTCACCTCAATTAAAGGGAAACCTGGTGTGGTCAACGTGACAAGGAGGGGAACTGTTCTTCCCTTTTATCTTGTGAAGTGTTTCTTTCTTTGCTTCCATGGACTGTTTAGTCAGGTCTTCAATTAGCATTTAGTAGAGTTGTGAAATCTTTCTGCTTTCCTATGAGAAAATCCATGCTTAAAAAGGAGAAAAAAGGCAGACTTTGAAAACTGGGAAGAAATCTCAAGGGGGGTGGGAGTGGAAAAAGGAACAAATAGTGTCTCGCTCACTATTAACTGTTGCAGGTCTTCTGACTTCAGTGCACTTCCTCGGGCACCCTCCACAAATCTCTCTCTTCTCATCCTTCAGAGCCAAAGTGACTTCCCATTGTCACTAGGTGACTCACTGGAAGCATTAGAAAGGGTCTGGATATTGACATCCATGCTAGCTCCTCAAATCACTGTTCAGTTCCTTTTCAAATGACATTTGAAGATGGAGATCAGCGCTCCTAATGAAGGTACATAGCAGTGCAGTAGAGCTGTTTCTCACCACTACCCATAGACATATTTATGATCATATTCTGTTGTGTGTGGATATGTTTTTCATTATTCTTAATGCTGAAATATAATCTAGTAGATCATCTTGTCACTTTTCATCCCCCTGTCATTATCACCAGGCAGCAGCTAGGTTACTGACCCTGTGTTTGAAGGGAGGATGAACTTTTTTATTACAGAGACAATGCTGAACCTAGTGTGGAAAATTGAATGAAGGTGAAAGGGTCTTTAGAGTGCTTCCTTTGCTAAGTTAAGTTGTCCATTTGATTCCATACTTATGAAATGATTGATGTTTGACAGAAAAGGAGTGTTTTCAAGTCATGACTGAACTAATCTACCTCTTCATATGATACTTTGGTAATTGTTGGTTACCAGACTCTCTCCCATCTGTAAAAGCAATGACTGGTATCTATACAGGAGTTAACATATACTGGCGTGTAAACAGATACACACATATATGTATGCAAATGCACATTCTAGGTTCCATGTGTAACACTGTTTTAAAAAAAAAATAATCACCTGCTTAACTTTGGCATGATCATACTTAAGAAACTAAAGTTAATGTGTAACTATAGAGTAGATGGGAGCACTTCTGAAAGATATACCAAGATGATCTCTAAACTGAATGTTTAAGTTAAATTTGTGCTCAAAGTCCAGGGAGTATGACTGAAGCCACAGTCTTCTCAGCTTTCTATGTATATTTAGTCCAACATGATGACATTTTGCAAGACAAGCTGATATCATGCATCTTTAGATGTTTTTTCCCACCTCTTCTTGCAAGGTCCTCGCAGAGAAACTCTCTTTTTCAGTTCTAAGGGTAGACAATATTTAGCCTTTGTTGCAGGGGCTAGTTTGTTTTCTGTCCACATGGGCTGTCAGTGGTTTTGATTTTCTTGACTGCTTGGTATCTGACATGTTTGATAGAATGTATTCTTTTGGTGTGCAACAGGAGTGAATAATTGGAAATTGAAGTTAGTGAGTGATTGCCATACTCCCTACAGTGAGCAGAAACAAAAACCTCCTGTTATTTACATCTTAACATGTTCAAGCTTGTTCCTATGGGAAACAAATACATAGCTTTGGTTTAAATGGATTAGCTGAGTATGTTTATTAAAATTAACATTGTTCCATCTTCCCTTGATTTCCTCTTTTAGAAAATAAATTCATTTTACTGAAATCTTAATTTTCTTTGGCTCTGGATGATGTGAAACATGAAAGATGTACCTTAATGTTGCATGCAGCTAATGTATAGATCAATTGATCCTACTTCTCCTTACGCTAACACATTAAGGGGGTTTTGCAGATATTTGCTCCAGTATCAGGAATTGGAAATATGGGCAGAAATTTCATCAAGGTGAATTAGAAACAGACATTCTTACAAGCTGCAAATCTTAATCTGACATTAAGACTTTGCCTTAGATTGCTCTTGAGCGGCACTGTGTACTTATTCAAAATCCTGTAGGTAGATAAGGGGTGGTGTAAGGTGTAGTTTTACTTTAATAAATGTTTAAGACCCTTATTTGGGCACATGAGGGCTTAGTTTCTTGGTTTGTTTTGTTTCAGGGGTTTTTTTTTGCTATTTTGGGGACAACTGCACATTCCTGACATGTGATTGAGTTTGAAATGAGGTCCAGAGAACTCTGCTTATAGCCTCAGATCAGCAAATATTACTTTTCATCTGAAAATCTGCATTATGACACAGTAATGCAGTGGATACTCCATCCACATCAAGCTTTCTTAAAAAGTTTATGAGCTTGTTCACTGGAATACTGTGTCCTTAGGGAAAGAAGCACAAATAAATAAATATATCTGCATAGTTAGCAGGTTCTGATTTTGCAAAAATTCTGTCCCAGTCTTATGTGAACAGAGGTGGAAAAATGGACTCTGGCAACATCATCTATATCCATAAGACATTCCACACAAGGGTTTGTAAAGGTCATGAAAGATTTTGTGCCCACAGAAGAAGTTGTTATTTCTGAAATATTACTCTGTGTCTGGACTTGACTGACTTGTGAATTATGAAAAAAAGAGAGGGAGTTTGTCTGCAATGATTATAGGAGGGGAAAATCTTACTCAAACTTTGATTTCTATGATGATGACTCTTATGCAAGTATTATGCTTATTAACAAGGTCCTGCAAGATATTCCTCCAAAGCTTGGAATGTGATCAGGTAGTTCAAATGGACCCTCTTGATTCAAAACCACAAGAGGACTGTTCCAATACTTAATTTCTAACAAGAGCTTTGGTTTGCATTCAGGTGGTGGTAATACTCCTTCACAAGCTGTCAGGCAGCTATGGATGAACTTTTTGAGAAGTTTGAAGGTAGGAGTGCAACATTACATTTTGTTGTATAACATAAACATTTTGGGGATTTTCTGAAAAAGCACCCTAATGTCTGAAGGGGTTGTGGGGGGCTGAAATACCTTTGAGATTTTACCCTTGAGATTTTGTGCTGCAATTAATCAACAGCATGTGTATATCTCTTCTGCTTTTGTAATGATGAGCCTTGACAGGTGAGCCTTCTCTGGACAGAAAAATTTCACTTCTGTACAATGTCTGTCACATTTTGAAGAGCATTAACTTAATTTTTAAAACAAACATCTGGAAATAGAAATGTAAGTTAGAAGAAATAGAACTATGAGGTCAGATACAACAGCCTTCCCCCAGCAATCTATTTTGAAAACCCAACATTTTTCTAATACTAAGTTCATTCCAACAAGGAAAGCTTCAGATTAGTTTTCTGATAAGGTTGCGGGTAGTGGAATCACACTGAAGCTATTTATGGATCAATCCAGAATGGCCCACAAACTTAGGGTGAAAATTCATGCTTCTGCAGCTCAGTGTGGAATATGTGGTTTGTAAGATGACTGATGTGCTCTGCCAGGGAGAGGGTAAAGGTTAAGATCAGTATTAGAGGACTAAATATAATAATTCCTTTCTGAATCCAGTAGAAACCTAGAAGTAAAGCTGTGATTCTCATGAGTCAGTGTTATGTATGGAGCTTGAGTAACATCATAGTTCCTCTGCCAGAGGAAGGCAGAGCTGCAAGTAGGTGGCAATTATTGAAAATAAGAGTGAAAGATATGCTTTGTTTGTAACTCCTCAAAGCTTATGATGAGAGGATAAGGTTTAGTATTTGCATGGGACTGCATCAAATGTCTAATTTGCTGATGGTCAGGCAAAAATTAGGGTTGCACAAGACAGGAGTGAAGACTGCTGTTTATTGTTGGACTATGGGCTTCAGTAGAGTTAAGACAGGACTGGTATTTCTGGGGGACAGTGTCGCATCTCCATTATGGTGGTCACTGCTCAAATTAATTCCATCACAGAAAGCATGTGGGTTAGAAGGTGCTGGCAAAGTAACCAGCTTACATGGACCTTGTGTGAATGGCATGGATAGAAATGCCACCTGTCATCCCAACTTGCCCTAGGATGCAGCAATGAACTTGTAGGCTCCTACTTCCCGTAAGTTTTTCCATGGGATCGATAACGCTATGTGCATGGGGAAAAGGGAGCCTCATCTTTGATATGATTTCAGTGAAGCAACGGGGCATAGCAGGTATAAATTTTGCTATTTCAGTGTCCTGGAAACAAGATGCTTTCAGCATACAAAGACAGTAATTTCAGTTCCTCTGCTTATGATCTACTAATACTCAGTTACATGTTTGGATCTAGTCATCTTGCACACAAAATGTTCAGTGCACATGAAAACACATCCAGAGTGAGTTAGATAGCTGTTTTATTACACAGCTGTCCAGATGCCTAGAAATGCTGATAGAAATGTATTTCCAGAGCTGTGATTCCATCAGATATATTGCATAAAACAAATGCTTCTGTCACAGAAATTTTACTTTAGTACAGCTAAAAAGAAATGTTTTGTGTGTTTATGGGTACTTATGGAGGGGATGTAGAAGGAAGGTTGCAGGTGGCTATGGAAATTTGATAGTGGATTACTGAGCCAAATTAAGTTTTCACTCACTTTAAAATGCTAAGGGATTTGGGAAAGTCAAGCAAAAGTACTTTGGCCCTTAAAATTTTGTGATGCAGCTTATCCCCTGCCAGAAAATGAACCAGTAAAGCACTTCTGAGTAGATGCTGACTGCTGGTAGGGACTTTTGGGAAAAATGCAGTTCATTACTACTCAGCACTTGTCTTCTTGATTTTAGTGAGTAATTAAGTTGCAGTGGCCCTTCTAGTGATCTGAGCTATGCACAAGAAATTCAAAGCCCAAAATCCAATATCGCATGCTCTCCTGTTTCCTGACTAATCCTATAAGATGCAGTGGGTTGAATGTATGATCTAATAAGAGAACGTAACTGCAGTCAGCTCACTCTTCTACAGAAATTAATAGTGAAAGCCCACTGAAATAAAGAGAAAGAAACTCATTTATGAAGGAATAATAAAATAAAATAGATGAAGTGGAAAGTTGCCTATTGGAGAATCAAATCTTGTAAGCAATTGTGTTAAGTGTAAAGTATATCCACTGTGCTTCATGCACCTGTGATTGCTGAATCTCTTGTGTCTGCTCCCTCTAGTAACCATGTTGACAGAAAGTAGCCTGGGAAGGTAGTTTCGTGCAGCAACATCATTCAGAAATTTTGGATGCAGAATAATTTACAAGTGAAAACGTATCCTTCCTCACAGGCCAAGGCAGTTTGTAAACCAAATTACTACTGTATGCACACAAGTAAAGACTCTACATTTGTAGAAAGCAAGAAAAGGTAGACATAGAATTGCAGAAGCCGGTTATTGGGTCAGTTATTAAATTGTGTCTTTGTAACTCTGTTACACACAGTGAACTGTTTTCACCCTTTTGTGGGGGAAAAGCTACACAGGGAAGATACTTTGCAAGCGATGGAACTGACTGAATACATCTATGCCACTCTGGAAAAATTTACAGCCAAAAATCTCACTTTTTCATAAAAATTTTAATGAACTTCCTCTTTCTCTGCAGTGAAAACATATTGTCTTTTCAACCCCAGCACTTTTTCCTTGCTTTAGTACTTAAAATCCTCCATGCTTTCTCCAGCTCATCTTTTCTTATACTCCTCTCAGCCCCTCTGAACCCCTAATGCTGTTCCAAGCTGGCACAGAAAAAAAAATGGAATTAAATACCAACTGTAGGTCATTCTTTACTGCAGTTTCTTCACCTTCTGGTTTGGCAGGAACATGAGCATCCTGTCAAGCATCTGGCAGTTTACCATACTGCGGCTCTGCAAGATAAATCAGGGGCCAAGAAAAGCTAAGGATTAATTTCCCTGGAAGAAAGTTCAGCTAGTGTTGTGGGACTGCCTGTATCAAAACACTCTAAGGCACTATGAACTTGGCAACTTACTAGTAGCAAATTTAACATGTGAAGCTTTCTGTTGGTGGAAGAGACCAGAAGTTTTGCAAGGAAGTTTACATCTGCACTCACACATTTCTCTGTGGTGCATTGCAACTTGTATGTCCCTTCCACAAACCTGCAGCTGTCTGCTCCTGTGTCCTTTGTGCATCTGGACCAAGTGCTCTTGCTTGTCCCAAGGAAAATCAAGCAGTAAGTAGTTTGCTTTTCTGAGGAGACCTAGGCAAAATAGCAGAGCCTCCCTTCATATAAAACTCAGTTTGGGCCACATCTTAAGCAAGGAACAGATTAAGGATGAAAACATCTCACCTCTCACCTAAAATCAGTTTGACAAGCTTGTCTCAGTTACAGTTATCTGTAACAGAGAAACAGACTCCACAGAGTGTAGAGATATTGCTGATTTCTTGGGTTTGACTTCAAGGCCCTTTGGGCAAGGTCTCTTACTGTTTTTTTTAAGTGTGCAGCACCCAGCAACTTTGATTTGACTATAACAATAAGGTCCCTGACTGTACAAGGTAGACTAATGACACTGGGCAGGCATATGATAGTTCATCTGCTGGACCAGAAGACAGTCCTACAGCTCTTACCTTTGAGGTAAGACCTCTGCCCCAGGGCTCTGCTCTCCCACCAGCTGGATGAAAACCTGTAACTGACCACCAAGAAAATAAGAGGAAAGAAAGGAGTGCCTTGTGGCTGTTGGCCATACTTAGTTGCCTTGTCACCTGTGGGACATACTCTTATCCAGAATGGTGTCAGATGAGGTACAGTTTAGCGGGACCATATTCTGTGTGACACAGGATTCCGATATCTTATGGTTTCATAACTACAGTGGATCAGTAATAAGTTTATTATGTTTTCACTCCTGATATTATGCATATTCAGATTCTTAAATATCCTGATGACTTATTTTTCTGTTCATTGCCTGCAAACCCACTGTTCAGAAGCAGATCACTATACCAGGAAACAGCAATGTTGGTGCGTCAGGAGGTATGTAACTGTGGATGCTTCCTTTGGGAGATTTCATCTGAGCCTTGATTTGTTATTTGCCACCACCACAGAGCAATTTCTTGTCTGGCTTCTGGTTTTGCTATTGTCTTTGGTTACAATGGGCTAAACTCATTTATACTTCAGCTCCAGGGAAGTCAGTGGAGATTCAGTTCAGGTTAATTAGGAACAGTATTTAAACTTCAGCAGTCTAAATCAGGGTACTTTGCTGTGGCTTGTGTTGCTGCTGAGGCTCATTCTTTATCTGCCAGAACAGCCTATTAACCAGTTTTTGTCCAGTCCTTGAGGATGGGATTGGAAGGAACCAGACTGGTTTGTGGTAGAAATGCTCAGTCATGTAGGAGCTGATCAGGTCACAAACACCTACTTGCTTTCTATAGGTCAGCATATACTTTGACTTTATCACAGTTTATGCTGTTTTTACTATTACTTTTTAAAATTTAATTTAATATTACAGATTTAATTATAATTGATAAAAATGAATTATAATATATATAATTGATAAAAAATTGATATTACAGACTATTACACTGAAGGGGTTTTATGTCATGGCCAGATTCTGCTCTTTCACTGAAGAACTGAGATCTTTGGTCTGTACCAGCTATTGTTCCCACAGACATTAGCATCATCTTTTAATGATGTCATTATGGGGTTTCATTTCATTTTTCTAGAAGTCTTTCTAATTGTATGGGTTTTTTAATTGCTGAACAATTGGATTTGTGTATGTAAAGGGAAAGCTAAGTTGAGTAGTCTATTGCATCTGATAAACAGCAAAGGCAGGGCACCTATGAACACATTTGGCACAACTTTACTTGCTGATACTGAGACCACTGGGTAGAGAGAGCACTCTAGTTTTTAATAAATGTGTTTTCCATCTTAGTTTATATTAAGATCTGTAGCATGAATCACAACATAGTCCTGGTGACTGAATTATACTCCTACTGCATACACCTACAGCTATCTCACAACAAACAAGCTCACAAATTACAGCTTCTCTCTGCTACTTTGTGACACTGATACTGGTGTTAGAATGCCAATTTACTAGCAGACTGCTCTCTCTAACCCAGTAATAGCAACAACACTAACAAGTGAACTGCCTGAAGTATGTTTGTAAGTTGCCATTATGGTTGATAAGACATTGATTTCCTTGATAAAATCAACGATGAGAAACTGTCTTTCATTTAAACAATGGGGCTTATGATAGGAACTGTTAAATTATGCTTTTTTCTTGTGTACATATTGTCACTTTTCTTGACGTTTCCCCGAAGACATCCCATCTGGGAGGAAAACATGTTCAGTCCAGCATCACTGTCTTCCTCTGTGGTAAGGGAAAGCAGACATATTGTATCATCGAAAATAGCATTGCCTGACAGCCTCTAGAAATATACATCACACATCACTAGCTATTTTAAGTAGTTAGCTAAAGGAAAAAACCTCTCCAACATATCTCAATTATGAAGTATTGACACATTAACATTTTACATAAAAGAAACAGCTCTTCATAAGCAGAAACTTATAGTGAAGCTGCTAAGCATTTTAGCCATTTTGAACAACAGAACCAAAAGATACATTAGACTGCTTAGATCCTCTGAGGATACAGATTTGGGAAATGCCTACAGAGAAATTAAGTGAATCAACGTACTAGGTATTCACTCAATCCCCTAAAGAATATTGCCCAGTTATTATATAAGCTCAAAGCTTCCATTTATGACCCCAGATCAGATGATAACACTGAGCAAAAATCAGTGCTGAAGGGAAAGGAAAACCATACAAATCATGGGATACAATTCTGTACCCCAGCATCATCCTGAAGTGCTTTCCTCTGCTCCAGGGGAGTTATTTAGCATTTGTACTGAAATAAATTGTGAGAACTGTGGCAACTTTTGAGGATAAAATTTGGTCTCCTCAAGCTTGCCTGGATTTTGGAGCTAGTAGGAAGTGCAGCCTCCATAGATATTCCAGCTGGCATGATGGGGATAGGGAATTGCGTGTTGCTGTTCCTTACTCTATTCAGAACTCTTCAGAGTAGCTGACTAAGCTGTGAAGTATGAAAATGGGCTGCAATTTTCCATCAATGACACTAATATTATTTCCATCTCAACTATTATCTGACAGTAGAGGAATACGTGCAGTTCACTGGACTGTCATTGGGGTAATGCCTCATTACCTTTTGTTCAACAAGAAGTCCCAAAGTACGCTTTGGCCCCTGAATGGGATCAATTTAAACACCTTTGTGCAAGTTAAAATGCTTCCTTTTGAAAAGTCTTCCTCTTAAATTTACTGCATTCATTGTAAGCACACCCTTACTTTGCAAGTGGTCACTGTAATTTTTGTAATTGTAATTAACAATGCTCTGAGAGGTTGGTGACGAGGTTACCTGCAGTCTGATATAGCTTACGGGGCAGGGGGACATCCCTGTGGGCTCTGAATGCAGTTTGACTGCTAGCTTCAGGGATGCTTAGAATATCCCTTAGCAACGGCCTGATATCAGGGGTCTGGTGAGGGTGTCCGTCTGTTTGTCACTGCTTAGAAGACTGAAACACATTAGTAGAATGTGTCATGGAGTAATAAATTCAGAGCTTTTATTCTTTTGAGCTTTTTAATGTCCCTCAATGCAGTCCTTAAACAGTACTTGATTTGAGAGTAGCATTTTATCTGGATATTCCCTATTTTTTCTTCTGTTAAACAAAAAAAAATAAATCTTGTGCTGACACTATGTTTACCAGCAGACAGATAACACATGTAGAATGGCCTCGGGTCATCTTATAACTGCATAGTATGGAATGGTAGGGGTTTTTTTCAGGGCTCATAACAAAGAGCGTCTCTCTTGTAGACGCTAGTCTCCAAAACCCAGGTTGGTCATGGGTTGTGAATTTGTAAAGTCTTATATTATTGGTGATGCTTTTGACTTGCTGTGAGACCTTGAATAAAAGACAGCCCCTCTACATTGCCTCAGTTTACTTTCCCAGCCACTTCTTCTGTCTCTGAAACCTTTGGAACATAACATTGTCCCTTAAAATAAAAATAAGTAAGCAAATCTTCATACAAACCAGCTTTGTGGTTGAAAGGATTGCCAAGAAGTTGTTGCTTGTTTTCTTACTTTTGGAATTGCTAGGTCTATGGAACTGAAATAAATATAATTTACTCTATATATTAAAAAGCACAGGAAAGCCTACGAGTTACGTAGCTCCATCCTGGAATAGTAACAAGCACACAGGATGCACCAGTGGTGTTGTCATGCAGTGATTATTGTCAGAGTTTCCTGATCTGGTTGATGTAGATGAAATAAAATTAATGTACTAAACTTCACTAAACCTCATTGATTTGTTTTACTAATGAAAGAAGTAATCTACTTTTCTTAGAGAATGTCTAAGAAGAGGGACTTGCCATTTAAAAAAAAAAAAGTTCTAGAGTAATTGAAACTTTGCATTGTTGTAATACTAGGGAAAACATTGTAAGTTGTCTGTAACTTCCTCTGTGCTGCTTTGTCCCTCTCCCTGTCTCTTGAAAGAGCACTTTTCCCTGGAGCCTCAGAATCTGCTCTTGCCTCCTGTTGTTATTTAGAGAGCATGCAGTGGAGTGTCACTGTCAGCACGTGAAGGCTGAATAGTGAACTGCAAAACAACATAACCTGGTCATGCTCTGCTACAGTTTCATGTCTCTAGATGTGCTCTCTGGACAGCCTCAAAAAATGTTGCTGTCCTAGTTTTGGCCAGGGTAGAGTTGATTTTCTTCTTAATGGCTGGTGCAGTGCTGTGTTTTGGGTTTGGTGTGAGAACAGTGTTGGTAACACAGTGATATTTTTGATTGAGATCAAGGACTTTTCAGTTTCTGCCAGTGAGAGGGCTAGAGGGGCACAGGGGGTCAGGGATGTGACACAGCTGGGATGGCTGACCTGGGCTAGCCAGGGGGATATCCCAAACCATATGACACCATGCTGAGTATATATAAGTTAGTGGAAGAAGGAGGAAGGAGGGGACATTCAAAGTGATGGCATTTATCTTCCTGAGTAACTGTTAGATGTGATGGAGCCCTGCTTTCCTGGAGATGGCTGAACGAACACCTTCCTGCCGATGGGAAGCAGTGAATAAATTCCTTGTTTTGCTTTGCTGGCATGCGCAGGTTTTGCTTTTTCTATTAAGCTGTCTTTATGTAAGCTCATGAGTTTTCACACTTCTACTCTTCCAATTCTCTCTCCCATCCCACTGTGTGAGTGGGTGAGCAGCTGCATGGTGCTTGGTTGACAGCTGGAGTTAAACTACTACAGTTGCTTTTGTGCCAAAGAGGTGGTATGAAAGGTCTTTCACTCACTGACAGTATCTTAAGTTCACGTTCTTTTTGCACAACTGCATGGTGAATTTACAGGAGGCTTAAGACTTAGCAGAACTGGTGTAAAGTATTCCTTTATAGTAGCACTAGAATACTTCTCCATGTGAACCCTCTGCCACAGAATAAGTTACAGTATTTCGAATACCTATTTCCCTTTAGAGGGAGAGACATAATGGTTTTGAAAAATGTTATATTTGCTCTGGAGTGTTCTGTACACAGAGGTAATTATCCTGAGGTAGCTATCTTTCTGCCACTCAGTTTCACCAGTTAGGCATGCCCTGGTAGGATCATAATGTGCAATAAAGTGCAATCCACTTTTATCAGGACAGATCTATGGGAATGACACTATCAGTGTGTAAGTTCAGCCAGGAAGGACTAGCAGGTCATTCTCTGATGTCACGTGAGGAGATGGGAGACTCGTTACCTTCTACACCAGAAATTTGTCTACGAGCTATACACTGAGTCCTCCTACAGCATATTTAGGGTTAAAATACAGTCATGAGGGGTTTCTATTTAGAATTCTGTAGCACTGAGAACAGGAAATATTTTCTACATTCAGGTCCGTGTTTTACAAATAGGTTAATACCTTTGTTTAGTGGTCAAACAAATATAAAAGTAAAGATATTTCAAAGTCAGCTTGGGATCTACATGCCAGCCCCCATCTGCAGAGTGCATTTTTAAAATGTCTGTGTGATGATGCAGGTAGACACCTGTCCATTTTGACAACTACAGACTGTAGGGGTAGAGTCTTGGCTTTGTTCTTCATACTCACTTATGTGGTTTTTTTCCCTTACTACTTGGCTGCATCTTTGTTTCTTGAGGAGTTGGGGTTTTTTTCCAGATTCCTGTTAGAACCAAATTATCTTTTTTTTGCTTGCAGATGAGGTGTCTATCTATGTGGGTGAGGAAAAAGACAATAAATGCAGTATTATTTGAGGAACTGGCAGACTGTGCAGACACAGGTGTGGACACATCTTATGCTCCTGAAAGGTAATTGTAGCTTGGGTGATTTCTCAAAGGCAAGTTGCTTCAGTTTTTTTTTTTATTTATTTTGTTATCCTTTTTCAAGGAGTTGTTGGGCTCAAAGTGTTAATAGATGCAAAGTGCTTTAGAACTGGAAAGAGCTGTCTAAGTGCAGCTGCTGTTACTGTCATAGTGGCAACTCCGGACTGAAGGGAGTAAACACTTCTGTTGCTGTGCTGTATGTAGCTGGTAAATAAAATTAAATGCAGACTTGTCACCTTTCCAAGTACTGGAGTTAGAGGTTAGTCATCCTCTGTCCTCAGGTTTCCACAGCAAATTTTTGTTGTCATGCTTCAAAAGCGAAGTACTTCAGTAGGCTACCAGAAATAATGTGTGCAGGTGGCAGTATATTTGGGTTATGAACTATCTGTGGATAATGAATTAGTCTTCCCCTTAATAATCAATTTGTGCAGCATCCAGGAAGGAGGGGGAAAAAGCATGGTTATCTTCTAATTATTTTGCCATTCTCCAAAAATGCTTTTGGCAAGATATCAACAGGAATTAATCAACATTAATAAAACTTGAAAGCAACAGCAAAAATTGTTTGATGTAGAGGTGGTAAGTACTTGCCTGCTGCCAGCCAAACTGATGTGCACTCTCCAAGCATGATGGGGGCTGTACAGAGAGAAGAGCACACTTCGATGGAAAGGTGTGGGGGGTGACCACATCAGGGAGATGAAAGACTCACCTTTCACAGTATGCTGGGTAATGCTGACAGAAAAGGACTTCCATTAGCAGAGCAGCAGGCATGGGGATGGAAAGAAGATGAAAAAGTACATCTGGGAATGTGACTGATGGGTGGCACACTGGAGATGAAAGACTCTGCAACTCCACTCTTTTGGGAAGATTCACGGAAAAGAAAACAGAAGGTGGATGGCCTGGGGAGGAGAGCTTGAGCCAAGGTAGGAACGTGCTGCCCACTGGTTTCACGCAATCATGAGCAGAGCCTAGGATCTCCTGTGTAAATGGCTTGTGTTGGTTGTTGGTCAGACTCTGAAGCCCTGAGGGTCCTTGCCACCAGGGTTGGCCAGGGTGAGGGCTATATCAGACAAGTGGCTGGTATGGTGGATGTGCTCTTCCCCTCACATGGACAGAGGGTGTATTCCAGCTGATGGGCAAGTCCATGGATGAATCAAGACAGACAGTGGTCTGGGCTGTGGTCAGATGTAGCAAACAATGTTTGAATATTTGCATTTGTACAGACACTGAATTGTGGCTTATCTGATTCTGTGTGACTTAATAGGGCTCTTACAGAGACCTCTATATGGCAGGTCCTATTGTCCTTTCAGCTAGGAAGTGTGGACTTTACAGAGCTGGGAGGGAAGCTCACTGGATGCAGTCTAGAATAAAAAGTGGACCAAATGGGAGCAGGAGGAGAGATGATGGCTGCAATGTCTTCATGCTGCTGTTATCCTATTCAGCTGGTCCCCTTTATTTCTTCCTGGTGATCCACATTCATTTCTGTTCATAGCTGGGGCAAATACTTCACTCGCTCCTCTCTGGGAGAAGAATCTCTTCTTCACGCTCAGAAAGGGGATTTTTTGTTTAGCCGTCAGTATCCATGTTACCAACTCTTCCAATGAGTCTGGCATGTACAGGGTTTATAGTGATTACTGTCAGAGTGCTGCAAGGGCCAGCTATTCCCTAACAGACAGGGACCAAAAAGAACTTTGCAGGGCAGCCAGGGCCCCATCACACCATCCCAGTGAGGAGTGAGACAGCCCCACCTCTGGGCATCAGACACTTCCCTGTGCACGTGGATGGGATGGCGTGTGGCCCTAGATCAGTGGGGCCTGTAGCCAGACTGGGCAGGGCTGTAGGACACTGGAGCCCAGCTTTGACTCAGGAACTCAGCTGACCCTAAATCTCTGTAGGCTGGAAGAATATTGTGGAGA
>JAVJGJ010000047.1:99026501-99036862 GCA_035590215.1 Microhierax caerulescens
GGGTGAGGAGAGCCCCAGGGAGGCTAGGCAGGGGCAGTCAGGGCTGGTGGTTTGGATGGCCTCCAAGGACCAAGAAAGACTTCAGCAGCTGATTTGCATGTGGCTAGAGTATGGCATGTAAGAAATAACAGGCTCTTTCTTAGTTAATGATGACCCTTGAGGGGAGTCTGTGAATAACATGATGTAGGCTTCCCTCCAGTAAGAAAGTGCAAATCTTCTGACAGGAGCTGCTGGGCTGACTGATTTATCACTGATGAATTTGCTATGGGAAATAAAGAGTGTGGCTAGCTAGGACTCAGTAAATAGGATCCATAGCATTCAGGCTACTGTATGTCATAAGATACATTTCAGTGGGAAGCCTTTCTGGGGAACACCTTTTTCTGGAGTTAAGCCAATTTGCTGCTCAGACACAGGAAGATAATTATTTTCCTAATTGTCTTCAGCAGTATAGCAGATGCATAATGAAAGATTATTAATAAAATGGTAAAATATTTCATTAATGATAATGTTAGTAGTCCTAAATATTGTTTGGAAAGGAAAATAAACCCAAACCTAAGGTTAGTGAAACAGAGCTAGAAAAGAAGAGCCAATAAATTTGGGATGAGGAAAGAGGAGAGAAAAAAGTGGAATCCCAGATGAAGGGACAGAGTTAAGATCAATGAAAAAAGGCAGAACCTGTACAGAGAAGATAAAAAAGAAGCCTAGAAAGGATAAACCAATGAGTTTCTAATTTTCCCATAGGCTTCCTGCATAGAGCATCAGAACTGCTCTAAGGCACAGATGCGCACATGCGTCCTTTCCCTTTGGTCATGAATTGCTACCTTAGCTAACATTTCTGACTTAAGCAAGGTGCTATATAAAAATGCTTTAGTAGATGGTTGAATGTCTTTTTCACAGGTAACAGTTCAGGTGCATCAGGGTAGACTCTTGGAAATATTTTGTTAACTTGAAAAAAAAAAAAAAAGCTGTTGAAAAGGGACACATCAGGAGATAACCTTTCTCATTAAAACTTAGTGCCCTTGGCCTCCATCTTTAGCAATTATGCAGAAAAATATCAGCTCAGCAATGTTAGCCACACTACAAAGGAAATCCTTCCTGTAGGAAATCTAAGGATTCCTCACTCCTTTTATTTATGATGCAAAATGACTGAAACATTGAAACATCACAGACCCCATTTTTGGAAGCCCTGTCACAGGCTGAAAAAACACATGCACACACAGCAGCCTAAAGAAAGGAGGGTGACAATCTTTCTCTCTTCCTTTGATTGTTTTTTTTTATATATATACTTTTGTATGAACTAAATTCAGGTAGGATAAAAGTCAGCACTTTTGGGAAAACCTAAAGCAGCAGCATGTAAGAAGTTTCATGCTGAATCAGACCCATGCTTCATCTTGTTCTGACATTTTACCTTTGTGAATGGCAATGTTGCCTCAGTGGACAGGTGATTAATGTAGAGTAACCTGTGCACAGGCAAGATTTCTTCCTAGTCTTGTCAGATAGGGGTTAGGATTTGCTGTGCTGTATGAAAAGCTGCACTCCTTCTAAACTAGATTTTTAAGTAGTCGTAAATTCTGTAAAGTGTGGTTACAAATATAGTGGGTGGTTGTTTTTTTTTTAAGCCCTTGTCTTGTCATGAGATTTGTTGTGACCGATCCCCACTAAATTCTGCAGAACACCCTTGTAATCTGACAGGGCAAGAATCTCCCTGTAAGAGTCACCTTATTCTAGTTTCACTTGGCATATTTTTTTTTTCTGTTTGAAGTTCCATCACTCACACTTGTCTAGAACACTTCTGTTGCGATCAGAAGTGGTAAGAGAGAAAATGGCATCCTGCTTTGCATGGTATTAGTTAAAATGATTGCAAAGAACACATTTTATGTATCCTTTTGTGTAAAATGCTTTTAGCATATATTTTCATCACCCCAGAAGACCTCTTCTACCCTTGCCACTGTCGTAAGTCTTTGTTTTAGCACTAGCCACAAAAGCTGGCAGAGTGGCTCAGGCAACTGTTTACATCTGATGTCTTCCTCACCCTGTCCTTGCTATAGTTCTCCCTAACCAAATGTGAAAAATGTTGTGTACACAGGCATTTTGGGAGTAATTATGTGCCTCTCTTCTGAAAGTCCAGGGGTCATCCCAATCTAGATTACTAGATTGTCTGAAATGTCCACTGGCATAACTTTACACTTTCAACTGTAAAGCTTACACTTTTCTTGAATAAGGAGCAGCTGCTTAACAGTAATTACTTCTTTGTGCTCAAAACCTATAGGTGAGTTGTAACTATTTGGTTGTTCATGGGAGTTTAGCATTCCAGTGCTGAACTGGGAAGGGGTGATCTGAAGCTATGGGTCTTGTGTTGGTTCTAGGACTAGTTTGTTAAAAAAACTTTCAATAAATCACTTATTTAATCTGTGCCACTGTTTTCTCTCTCATGTCCATCTTCTCCATTCATCTGCTTTGAGACAGGGGTTGACTGCTTGTTTTATTCCTGTAAAGCCCCAACACAAGGGGCTTCAGTTTCAGCTGAGATCCCTGGCTGCTACTTGTAATACTAGTATTCAACAGTTAATCTCACCAATTTATCTTTTGTGGAAGTGGAACTGGTGTCCAGACTGGCTTCTGTAACAATCAAAACTGAACTTCAAGTTTAGCAGAACTAAATCTGATGTATTAAGAGGGGAGAGAAAATTCATTTTTCATTAGTCCCGAATTTCTCTTATAGTTGCTGTTAATACATTTATCTATGATCTCCTGAAGCTGCCCATTGGGTGGCTACTTCACTAGAAATCTGTTGTCTTTTACCTGTTCCAGGTCACCAGCACTCTTTTAAAGAGTAAGGGGTGAAGAGCAGAAGCAGCTGTGTGTAATAATAACATTGCAGATGAACATACTGATACCATTACACAATACAAAAATGAAAAACAGTCTGTGGCTTCTTCTGGGCTAGTTATTGAGAAAAGCAGAAAGACATGTCATTGTGATTAGTCTGTGAATGCTCACAGCGAGACACTGGTGAATTTAGTTCTGATTCTTTAATTGCTTTGCAAGTGTTGTGGAGAAGAACATAATTTTATCAACATTTGTCCCCAGTTGCTTTGCAGGGAATCTTAAAAGCTTTCTAGCTTTGCCCATGAAGGAAAAAAAATATGCCAGGATGTTCTTCCTTCTCCAGGAGTGAAGCCAACCCTTCTGCTGTCCAGGGTACCACCTTCGTTGACCTTTCTTTGCTTGCCCTGGACATCACAACTGGCTTTCCATAGCAAAGGATAAGAAGATGGAAGCAATGGTTTCCATAATCGTTGTTGCTGAAAAGAAGGCATAATTTAATAGCATAACTACAGGAGAGTTGCAGTAGATGTAATTTTGGCTTAGGAGAGCTGCTTCTGACAATTAACGTAAAAAACAGGAGAATACAGGAACAAGTCAGACAAGTTAACATTTTTCTGCAGAAAAATACTAAAGAATCTTAGCGATAAAATTAGAATTAATCAGTTACATTAAGATGTCCCCTTTTGTTGTTAACACTATGTGGAGCAATTAGTCTTAGCTTTTCATCAGAAGACACTGAACTTGCACTTTTCCTCTGTTTCTTGTCTGGAGTATATGTGTAAGAGGAGGTTTCTGTTGTGACACTGGAAAACTGATTTTACCTTCACAGACTACTACCTTATTGTAGAGAACTGGCTTAACTACATCTTTAAATGATGAAGGTAAGATATTTAAAAGCTCTGAATGTACTTTTATTGGTAAATTCCAATTTGGTACAGTACCTCCTTATTCATATTCTTGTAAAAAACAATACAAATTATCATCTGTAGGATACAGGGAATATGGGATATCGAATATCTTCTATAGCAGGGCTCTAAGTGTTGCCAGGAACCATGGTACCTTGCAAAGAAACACCTCTGACCCTGACGGTAGAGACTTTCTATTACTGATACACTGAGTTAGCCTCATGCTGTGTATAAAACTTAAGCACAAAAGGAGCTGGGTGTTTTTAAGCAAACCATTATTTTTAATAAAAGATGCTTTTTCTCTCAGCCAATTGTTGAGAGAAAGCAACAGGCGCTTATTGTTAAACAAGCCTTGGAGTTTTCCAAGGAAAATAGCATGAGGCTGGCATAATCAATGGCTGTTTGACAGAGCGATAGAAACGCACATGCTACACAGTAGCTAAAAATCTGCCAAGAAGCAGCCAGAATGGTAAATGACCAAACACATTTGGGCAATAAAGTGGACAAAGTGTTGCATGAAGCATAACCTTTACTGTGTCTTAACTAATGGATGAACAAAATGCAGAGTCTTTATTTCTGGGTGGAATGTCATGTTTTATTCAGAAAAAAAGGCTATGATGGATGGATTATTCTCAGCTTGTTTTAGGCTGTGACATTTCCTCATTCTCTGGTTTTCTCTGGGGGCAGTGGAGGGGGCACAAAAATAAAAAAATGCAGCCTGCCAAAACACAGAAGAGGCTGTTAAGAGAAAAAGTATTGTTACATTAGCATATCCTTGCCAAATTATCACCAAAGTATATTAGATGAGGCCTAGTGTAATTCCTCTCAGTTCCACCATTGCTATAAAGAAAACTTTATTGAATAACACAATGCCAATATCCCTCTGTCTAGATGCTATGATCTGCCTTCACTTTTCCATGATCTTCATATAGCTTGTTTACATTTTTAACTGTCTTTTAAATTCACCCACATGAAGTGTGGTATAACAAAAAAGGTTGCAAACAGATTCTTTATAGGCACTGTTATCTTGCATCCTGCACTCCTTGTCACCATATGGAAGGCAGTGTGGCTATAATACCCTGACCAATGCCTGTTTGTGGTGCTGCCAGATACCATGATAGCATCCTATGTGTTGGGTAGGTCTTGCATCACCAGTCCATTGGCCAGTGAAAGGCCATATTGGCTGCTTGTATGGGGCTTGAAGATGTGTATAGGGGTAAATGGAGCCAAAATAGTGATTTTGTAGTGGCAGAGAGGCACAGTCTCTCCTAACTACTTATCTGACAACACAGAGACTCATGAAATGTAGGGAGTATGATAACTAGTGGGACTTGCAGTAGTGCACTGACCTTAACATTGTGAAATGTATTTGTGTAATACCTAATTAGCATGAAATGAAAGTAACTGTAACTGAATGTTTTTTGAATATGGTTACAGAGCCTATAGAGAAGCTATATACCTATATAGGGAGTTTTCTTGTGGCTACAGTGACAGTGGCCACAAGTTCTGCAAGTTGATAAAAACTGCTTGGTTGGCTGCTTATGCTGATCTCTGCTGAGCTATATGGTTCTTCATAAATAAGCCTTCAGGCCAGAATCACACAGGCATGTACTGAAATCAGCAGAACTAAAGACCTGAACTCCACAGGTGGAAGCTCTACATTCCAGTCTGCTTACAGTTGCAGCTAAATTGCATTGCTACAAGATGAGAAATGTTCTCTGGCATCACTGATGGCCACTGTCACTATAGCCACAAGAAAACCCCTGTGAGTCTTCTGGGGAGTATGAGGGAAGATTGAATTTTTCTTTGCTAAATTTTTGGTAGTGACAAATATTTTTATCTAGAGGAAGGATTATTTTTATTGTCTTCTCTGTTGATTGACTTGATGTCGCCAAGCAGGGCTGGCTTTGTGAGATTGCACAATAGGGATGCCGACACTACCATCCATGGCAAAATGGCTTGGGGACCCCTTAGCAAGCTGGGCAGGAAAAGCTGAAGCGATTTTGTGTACCTTAGAATTTTCAGCCCTTATTACTCTGATTATCTTGCTTTTTCAATAATTTTCTTCAACAGGAACCTTTATTAGAGCAACAAAGATATCTTTGTCTTTTTCCAATTCTTTCACTTGATGTCACTTTCCAGATATGTTGGATAGCTCAGCAGGTGGCACTGAAGATAATATGATCTTGCGAAATCAGTGGCAGTACTTTCTGCATCAGTTATTGCTTGTCATTTTCTTGCTTGGGATAACTTTTGTCTCCTGGGAGCTTGCTATGGCATGAATGACTGATGCAGCAGTGGCAGGCAGCAAGAGGTGATATCTCTTAGCAGGGCCAAAGGAGCTTTGCTAGAAAGCGTAGTGCCTGCCTTCAGGTTAATGTGTACCTTCTTCTCTTTCACATTACTCAGTAGTACATTCTACTGAGAGCAATAGCATCAGCTTTATGGCTATTTGTTGGCACAAAACTATGCTAAGGGACCCCAGAGTGATTAAGGATTGAAGCCAAGAGAGTCCAGTAATAAGGGTTCAGGTACTGCCACACATCACAAGATCGCCTGGTTGATTTGTAAAACTGTTGGGTTGAGGCTATAGCTGTAACCCCACTCACTATTGCTTTTTTTTTTTTTTTTTAATAATTCCTATGTCATTTTCATTTTCTCTAATGTTTAGTAGCTCTGAGCCATTTAAAGGCAATGATGTGCTGGTGGAGGCTCTTGGGAACTGTTAGTTAAAATTCTGCTGCCAATACAATGAGAGACTGATACTATCAAAGCTGCCAATGTGTATCTATTGTGGCTATGACACACATAAGGACCATGTAGAAAACTAAGAACAGTATCACTGCTGACAAGATAAAACCCCTTAGTCTGTGCCACCTATTCACGATGACTATTGTACATACAGATTCATAATCTCAGGAGAACAAATCTTGCTTTTTTTTGGGTAATAACTGTTAGGAATAAATTCATGGGAGGAAATGGAAAACTGGAATTGATCCTGTATTAGCATAGATCAGAGGAGAGTTTTAGGGCAGCATATGTGATTTCTGATCCTGGAAACACCCTGAAAGAACCTAGTTTTCAGAAGGTGGATGATTTTAACCTCAGCCTTCTTTCACATATATAAACTTTTAAAAAAGGGTCTTACCTCACTAGTCATTGTGGAGATCAAGGATTTAGTCTCAAATGCAATTAGTCCAGGCCTTTTGCAAGCGACTGTGTCAATCAAGTTCCTAAGCAAAATCTCGTACACATCTGGTAGAAGAGTCAGGTGTAAATGTTCAGTGAGCAGACCAGCGCTTGCAAAGCCAACAAACACCAACTTTTATCAGTTAAAATGCTTTTAAAGCAGGGGAAGAAAATAAAAGGAAAAATAACCCCAACACAAATGCTTTTCCTGAGGTGTTTTTGAAGGTCCTGTTTTCCCCCATTTACAATTGGTCATGGTTTCTGGGTGTATGGTGATTAAGCTTTGCTGTGGTTATGGTGTCAGGCTGTGCAACTTAGTCATATGGGCAACTGAACAGTACAAGGCACTCTCTGAAGTTCTGAAAAAAGTATTCTAAAATTAGCACAAGAATGAGCTTTGTATTCCTATCTTTCATAGCCTTAAGAAATACTGGCTGTGTAATACTCCACAGGTAAGATAGTCATTTGCTCAGTAGTTACATCCATATAGTTTTGCTCATTAGCACTTGAGTGTTTGAAAGTGCATACTGGCTTGGGGGGGTGCACTGACTTATCTCAGTGCAATAAGATCTTTCCTGATCTATACAGCTAACAAAACCAAGCATGACAGTTGTAACATGACATTTTAAAAACAGAGAACAACCTGCTTTGGTTACAAGTGAACATCTTTAATCTGTAGCCTCTGATATCCTGGCTTGCACTTAGACTTCTGTGTCCTGTTGTGATTTACTCGTATTCATCAATTTGTAATTGTCTCATTGAGGGCAACATGAAAAGATGTGACACTACTCCTGGTGGTGATAAAGTTCTGATTTTGCTGAAGTTGTGGAAGCTGAGATGTTTAATCACTCGTTTGCTTCTTCCTCTTGCGGTAACTGGAACGTGTAGAGGGCGTGGACGCAAGGTGTGATAGAGCTTTCTTTATCAGAATTAAAAGGGTTGCTGAAGCGGTGCTAATTCTTACTATTTTATATCATTAATTTAATTTAAGGATCTACTGGTTTATGGGAGCTTCTTAGCAAAAGCAGCACCTGGACTGTAATTATAACTAGCTATCGGTGAGGAGGAGTGTCATCTCTCTCCTGCTTCTTTCCCAAGCAACACTTGGTCCACTGAAGATATTCTGATGCCACCCACAGGAGGACGCAGGTACTTTCAGCAGTTCTGTGCCCTGTAAAGAGTGCTGTACCAATACTAGCAGGAGACTAGCAGGTAATATTAGCAAGCAGAGGAAACGTCGAGGCATGTAGCTGTGTGGATATGTGACTAAAGGTGATATTCAAAGCTCTTATTGTATCCATGCCTCAGAATGGGAAGTATGATTTGAGGGTTGGAGTGTAAGATAGAGAACAGAAATCTCACTCTTGGTTTCAGTTAAGTTAGGATTCAGTTAAGTGCAGACTGAGGCTGGATCCTGCTCCTTCCTCTCACAGTCCCTTACTGTAGGTTCCCCAAGTTGTAGGCATCGGTGTACAGCTAGACCACAAATACACTTTTGTGAAAATCTTGCCAAAGCCACAGATGTGCAAGGTCTCCCTCGTTCCTGCAGTGCATCCTGGATTTCTTGCTGTTTTCTAGAGACTGGAGCTGAATGTCCAACACCGTGATGTGAAGAGAGGCTGTGTCCTGCTAGCAGGAAGCAGATCCAGTGTGCTGTCACAGCTCCTAGCCATGACACAGCATGTCTAGGTCTAGGAACCAAGCGGCCTTGCCCAACAGTTACTCTGGGACAGCACAAGTACCTACTGATACATAGTTTGTTTTTTTTCCCCTGGTGGCTTCACCAATACATTTCAGCGCAATATGGTTCTGCTGTTATTAAGCTAAAAGATTTGTGAGATCCAAGTAAAACTAAGGGAAACCTTGGCTCTCTGGAAAGCTTGATTAGTTCTGTGGTTAAGCTATGATGCACTAGGTGCATAAGGGAAAAAAATCTCAACTTTACTTTTACAAGAATAGTAACAGAGATGAGGTAAGCAAAAAAGACAAGGGAGATCATACTGTTTATTACAGTAAATGATATTTAAATGAGTTTTGTGTAAAGCTCACTGCACTATAAAAGTAAATTAAGTTTATTTCTGTGGATGCAGAAATAGAATGACTGATCTTTGATTTTAGTGCTGTGAACAAATTAGCGATTAGTAGTATTTTTGCATAATATGCTCAGTAAAATGCTGCTTTTTATCTGCACTGTGAAAAAACCCTCAGGTTTACAGTGTATATTTCTAACGTGTGGCAGTATGATGTTGAAGTCTCTTATTAGAGAATCAGAGGGTTTGGCAGAAGATTTCAGCTACACCCCAAGAGTAGCAGCTGTTATACTTTTTAATTTGGAAGTCTTGTGACGACTGTTCCTGGTATGGGCTAGCAAATTTGTTTGGTTGCCTGCTCTCTATTTACTACCTCACAGTGCTCAGGAGCACTGCTCCAGGATTTGCCGGCTCAGCAAACACCTGATGTCAAATCCGCAGTATAAGACTGATTTGTTTATTTTGCGCTCCTTTCCTTTCCTGGAAAATTTGCATCACTGGAGATACTTTCTTTTCAAAATGTTTTGTGCATATATCTCTATGCCTATTTGGGGGTGGACAGATGCAACTGCAGCATCTCTCCGTCAGTGGCTATGCTCCAGGAGCATCACTGTCAAATCGGTGTGCCTCAGACACACCTATAAACTTGTCTTCATCAGATTCTTGTGAGGTAGGGAGTGGAAATTATACAGATGGGAAGCTATGACAGAAAGATGCTGTATTCCACAAACATCTAGGCATGTGTTTAACTGACCAGTGCAAATCCAGTTCTCTTCCTAATCTGAGGTTTTCTGGGAAGCCAGCCAGGCTTTTCACAGGAGCACACTTTGCCATCACCACAGCTGCTTGGTAGATTGTGGCCACCATAGGTGGGCAAAGTCAAAGAGTGAATCCTGATATCCCAAGTCCTTGTGCTGTGTTTTAACTGTAAGAACTCTTTTCTGCTTAGCTGAGGCCATTCTATCCCTTCTCCCTGTTAGGTCATCTAGAGAGGCATTGCAGAATCAGCAAGAGCCCTGATGCCAGGAGTCGTTGCCCCTCAGCAATCAGCCCAGCCTGCTCACTCCTGCAGGCTACTGCTGCTCCACCGGCTTTCGGGCCCTCATGCATTTGCGCTGCTTGCTGCCATGTGCATGCTACAGTCCGAATTTAACCAGGTGCTTAACTTGAACCAGAAGGCTCGCTGGAAACGCTGGCTGGACTTACTTAACGCCGAGCTTGGGGCTTCTCAGCCGCAGCGAACCGCAGCTCCTGCCTGGCCATCAGGTTTGCTGAAACGGCCCCCGAGAAGAATGGGGTGCTCCCGGCCGGGAGGGCGGCGATGCGCCCGAGAGGGGCGCGGGGCGCCTCCAGCACCCGCCCCGCCCTAGCCCCGCGGCTCGGCCTCCCCCCGCCGCCGAGGCCAAGG
>JAVJGJ010000047.1:99041735-99063110 GCA_035590215.1 Microhierax caerulescens
GCGCGGCGGCGGTGTGCGGGGCGCTGGCGCTCCCGCCTCCCGCCGCCTCCCCGGGGGATCCCGGCCGGTTTCGGAGTGGGGCCGTTGGTCCTAATTTAGCCGATCCACTCCTCGGGTTAACTACATTGCCCTCCTGTGCTCAGTGAGGGGCCGCGTTACGCTGGCCTTGGCTTACGGACGGCAGCGAGGTAAACTCGAGGGACCCCCAGGCCGCTGAGGTGCGGCTCGGGCCCCCGCGCCGCGGTGTGAGGCGGGTGATACGCTTCCCAGCTGCGTTCAAATGAATTTGGCTCCGCATCCCTGTGCGAGGCAAAGCACCCTGGTGTCGCGGCGCCCCGGGGGGAGGGTGCCCGCGCACCCTGGCTGGCTCCCACAGGAGCGGGCCCTCTGTGTTGGTGGGCGAGCCTGCTGGAAGAGGGGCACGGGGCAAGGAAAATGCTTTCTTGGCAAAAGCCCTTCAACAGCAGAGTCCTTTCACAGTGGGCCTGGTTAGCTACAGGAGGTTGTCTGGCCGGGAGGAATTTTCTCTCCTAGCTTAGCTCTTTGCGCCCCCAACACCGACATTTTAGCTCACCTTTCCAACTTTTCCAGCCCAGGCCCTCTGAAGCTGGAAATAAAATGGCTGCCAGCTTCTGTGGTAGCCTGAGTGAAGGGAGTGCAAGAAGCACCTCGGGATGGGAGCGCTAAAAGGATCCTCGGCCAGACCAGTCTTTCGTAGCTAGAGCAGTGATTCCCAGCTGTAGCTACCGATGTGACTTGGATTCCTCATATATTTTCAGTCGATGCATGATTGACACGGGGGGAGGGTGGGTTACCTATAGCATTTAATTTGCTAACGAGGGTCGTTCATAGATCAGTGAAGTCTGTAAGTGTCTGTTATGGAGAGTTGTGGTGGTACAGAATAAGATTCCCTTTATTTGAACAGCAGACAAATGGAAAGCAGATGAGTCCTGAGCAAGAAAAGTTTTCATGGTGGAAAGGATTGTGAGCTGTGGAACTGCTTTGGCGCAACACCTCTGTGCAGTTAATCCACGCTTTCCTAATCTACTGCCTGCTGTAATTTTCTCCAGTGAATTATTTAAATTATTTACTTGAATCCATCACTGAATGTTACATGGATTGCCAGTCATGAGGCAGGAAGACAGATATTCACTGTACATCTGGAGAGGGCAAGACACCCTTCTCACAGGTGGCAAAAGCCAATCATTTGGCTGCGGGGTACAGCTTGGACGGGTGATATTTGGAATTAATTTCTACTGTGTTTTGTTTGTTTTTTTTTTTTTAATTGTCTGTTTACTTAAGGGAGTTTCTTCTCTTGCATTATCTTGTCTAGAGCCTTCAGGCAAGATTGTTGTCTTTAGTAATTCTTGTTACTGTAGCTCTGCATAACATGAAGGACTAGGATTGTTAATGTTAGTTTCTGCCTAGAAGGATTCTGTCAGTAAGCAACTGGATATTCTGATACATGCAGAATTGTCTCGTTGAATTAAAAAATACCTTGTAAAACATCTGCAGTAAGAATATATCTGTACAGTTGAGGACTGTAAGTTACTGTCACTTTGTCGATGCCAGTAAAATTCTTGGAAATGTGAGCAAAGGAATAATCCACAGCTAAAAGTATGCTAAGTAATGTAGACAGCTGTTTCTTATTTGGTTTTATGTTAATTGCTGTTACTGTTGGATTTGCTAATAGATTTGTGCATCATTTGTATACTCTTGGTGCAAACATTGCTTTGGTACATCATGTGTTGGTAACAGATGAAACAGATGCTTTTACTTGGCTGTTAATTTACGCTGAAAGTTTTATGGGATCATTAAGGTTCACTGAGAAAGATTGAAAATTGTTCTGAGATCTTGCCAGACATTTGGCCAGATAGGAGCATCTTTGCATAGTGATCAAAGAAATGATGAAGAAAAAAACTTATGAAATTATTTGTATGGAGTTAGCATATAGATGAAGGAGAGGAGAAGAGTTAAGGGAAGGAGAAAGAGAAAATTGCACTAGCCTGTCTGTCAGAGGTTCCAGTTCTCTGTGAGGGATTGCAGGCAGTTTGTAAACTGCCTGGGTATGGTTTTTTTGAACTTGCAGAAAGGCTTTCAGTCTTAAGCTTGTATTAATGGTCTGGGCTGAGGCTCAGCTTCACTTGTGTGAAAGAAATGGAAGAAGGTTTGCTGTGCTACAACTTGGCTTTCTGTTATTTTGTGGATGTATAAAATATAATGTTGGCCTTCATGCTGGGGCTCACAGTACATGCTGGAATTGGCCACAGACCAAGCAGAAATTTCAAAGGCACATATAATTTCCTCTGAACTTAGTAAAAATCCTTTTGTCTCTTCACCTAGATTAACAGCTGCTTGACTAACTTTAATTTTAATTTTGCTTCTCTTTGTGGCATAAGCAGCCATGCTAACTGATAGAGATTAAAAATAAATATTTGTCAGTTTTGATTTGATATCTTAAAAGCTCGAGTGCAATTTATATGAAAAATGACAGTCCTTCCTTCTCATATCCATCAAAGTCTTGCCTTCCAGAAGAAAGAATTGAGCTACAGGGCTGTAGAGTAGTCAGAACTGGGGAGGCTGGTGAACTCTATTTGATAAAGTCACTTCTGCACAAGCTGAGATACTTTGTATCTCTCTCTATTGAAGAGCTAGGAGATGAAGCAAAATAAATGCTTATTATATGCACGTTGTAACTATGTCATCAAGATGCAGCTTATAATTAGAAACAAGAGATTAAAACCTCATCTTTCTGAACATGGATTTGTAATGAATGGCTGATTTGGAACAAAGTATACACAACAAGTATACGCATGAAAAATGTTTAAACAAATGTGTTTGAGATTATCCCTTGGTATTGAATCAAATACTGTGTCACTTCTCTAACTATTGTGTCAAGAATGATATGGAAGTGACTAATTATACAATAAAATCTTTTTTTGGGTGGAATTTTATTAGTCTTGCTTATAGGTGGACTATGGACCAAAGAAAGAGATACACATGACAGACCTGAATAAGCTGATGTAATGCTTCCCCATCAACTCGATACAGTTTTAAAAATAAAAATAACTGCAACATTGAATAAAATTGTTTTCAAGGATAATTTTGTTGGAGAAGCAGTCTTTAGGTAACTAATACGTAAATGTCTTCCATGGACTGGTAAGGGAGACGGTATTCCAGTTTTTGCACACAAAGATAAAATGTCTAGTTTGTAGGGACTTATACACAAAGTCATTCTTATTTCATCAGTGCATTCGTAACAGTAGAATTCTAAGAACTATTCGGTGTACTTCATCAGCAGCATAGATCCTGTTAGACAGAGATCCTGTCAATTGCCCCTGTGGGGAAAAGCTAATGCAGTTAGCTGTAATGCTCTTTCTTGGCCACTTTGTTCGCGCATGAAGCAACTATGGAAGCAAGAGAGATGTAACCTTAAACCGTTTATTGATTGAGGTGTGTAGCAGATAACTAGGATTAGCACACAACTGGGCAAAGCGTTGACATACCACCTCCACTTAAGACCCCTGGTTCACAGAAGCACAGAGTGGTTGAGGTTGGAAGGGACCTCTGGAGGTCATTGGGTCCAACCCCCTTCCTCAAGGCCACCTGGAGCCAGTTGCCCAGGACTGTGTCTAGACAGTTTCTGAATTTCTCCAAGGAGGAAGACTCCACAGCTTCCTTGGGCAACCTATGCCAGTGCTTGGTCACCCTCACAGTGAAAAATGTCTCCTGATGTTCAGAGAGAACCTACTGTGTTTCAGTTTGTGCCCATTGCCTCTGGTCCTGTCACTGGGCACCACTGGGAAAAGCCTGGCTCTGCCCTCTTTGCATCCTCCCTTCAACTATTTGTATACATTGTTAAGATCCCCCCTCTCAATCTTCTGTTCTCCAGGCTGAACAGTCCCAGCTCTCACAGCCTTTCCTCTTATGTGAGGTGCTCTAGTCCATGCAGTCCATTCATCATCCTTGTGGCCCTTTGCTGGATTCTCTCCAGTATGTCCATGTTGCTTTTTTACTGAGGAGCCCAGAACTGGACACAGTACTCTAGGTGTTGCCTCACCCATTCTGGCATGGTTGCTGGCCTGGCAGCCATCAGTATTGGGGAAGGTTGACTTCTATTGCTTCTTGGATGGACTGATGCCCAGTGTTGTGGAGATGCTATATTCTGATTCCCTAGGTTTTTTTCTACTGTAGGTTTTCATAGCTTTTCACATTTTTTTTTTTTTTTTATTGAGTCCTTGAACTGTTACCAATCTATGCTTCAAGGATCTTAGACCTAACTGCAAATTTACTGTTCTTATGTATCATGGCTCTAGTCTAAGTATCGCCACACAGATTCCTTGCAAGCTGGCAGTTTCCTCAGAAGTTTGATTCAAGGTTATGCAGTTCTGAGTGTGCCATAACTAGGCCTTGGATCACAGACAGCTGAACCCCTAGGAGAAGGATTCACAGAAAGCTGAGGTGTAAAATCAGTATGAGCTATGCTATGCTGATTCCCTTAGGACAACATACAGCAAATAGTAGCTGCAAGTTGTTTGAACTACTTTCAAAATAACTGAATGCCTGCAGGAGAAGCCTTGTAATAAGCATTCTCTGCCCTGGAATTTTATCCATCAGTGTGTTTTTTTATGTATTTCTGACAAAAATGTGGTTTATAATTGGCTCTTCGCCTGGCCTTACACAGTGGCAAGTGGTGCTGATATGGATTGCCTGTGGTAAGGAACACTTTTATTTTTTTTATTATTTTTTTTTGTGCCTGGAGATTTCAATTGAATGATAGGAAAAAATCTGAAAGGGTTCTCAAGCATTGGAATAGGCTGCTGCGGAAAAGGTTGAGACACCATTCCTGGAGGTATTCAGAAAACCTGTAGATATGGTGCTGAGGGACATGGTTTACTGATGGACTTGGAAGTGTTACATATATGGCTAGACTTAATGGTCTTAAAGGTCTTTTCCAATCTAAATGATTCTATGATCAAACAAAAAAAATGGCATGAAATCCATCTAAAACAGATGAAGGTGAAGCTCAAGTTGTTGACAAGAGTTGTAAAGGAACAATTGACTGAGGGTGAGAATGAGTATACTGGCCTGCTATGTTACATTCTATGATAGTTAGGAAAAGGTGGTGCAGTAGGTAAAATTGGAGAGAAGGAAAAATAAGAACAGGTTTTATGAAGAGAGGAGAAGACACTTTTCCTATTTCCCTGAGAGGCAGAAGGATCAAAAATCATGAGTGTTTTTTAATGAAAAAAACCACAGTTGGTAAATTTCTGATTCTTGTTGAAATGCAAAGAAAAACTTTACATTGCATTCACTGGTGCTGGAATTATTCCTTTCTTGAACGTCAGGAAAAACCCTAAACTTTTTGTTGTATTTTTAAGTTTACAAACTTGGAGCATTCCTATCTGCAATGGAAAATCAGGTCAAACACTGGGAAAAACTTCCTTACTGGAGCAGCGATGTAATTGAAAATTACTTCTGAAGGAAGTGAGATTTCAGTCATCTGGAAGTTTTAAGAACAGAGAGTATCTACCATGAGGTCTTGAGATAATTAATTCAGTTTTGGGGACAGTTAATGTTTAACCACACCCTTTGTGATTTTATAAAATTTTCAATAAAGTAGACTTCTAAATATATTTGATCCCTTCTACACAGGAGGCAAAGATTTCTTAAATTGTTGATCTCTGTGCAGCGCATCAGGGAAGCCAATGTGTTTCTAACATAAAATCACAAGAGTTAACAAATCGGTATTGGTACTTATTTGTGAACTGTCTATTTATTAATGCTCTTAAATCTTTTTGCTGCTGCAATTTAGATATTTATTTTGAAGAACAAAAGTGGCCCCTATGACTTTCTATTATGTGCAGGTATCAGTCAGACTTTGAAAAGTGCCACCCCTTTATTGCCACTAGAGACTTGAGTCTCAAGTGTGACTTGAGTGACTTCCCACTACTTCTTATGAATAGGGACAGAGGATGTGCTATCTTCTTCTAAGAGATGATACTTAAAGCTTCAGACATAGTGGCATAAGCATTCATCAGGTGTTATCAAAGTGACTGGCACACCAGTACTCTTCTAAGTATTTCTGCAGTAAAATGTAAGTAATTGAATTGTTAAGGATTATTTTACTCTCTGGAGTGGTGGTGTTTGTGTGTAGGTTTATTGTTTGGGGTGTGGTGTATTTCATGGTTTGTTTTATTTTGGTTGGGGGAGGTGGTGTTGGTTGGTTGTTGTTTTTTTTTTTTTGGTGTGTGTGAAGTGTTCAGTTTGAGAGCAATTGCAGCAGTCTTCACAGCAATTTCTGTAAGTGTTGTTTTTGGAAACAATTAACTGAATGGTTGCCAAGACTGAAATCCTCATTTCTATTATGGCCTTTCTTCTTTCCATCTGTGATCTTTACTTCATGCTGTAGCAAAACAACAACTTGCAATGGTTCTTGCATTCAGCTGAAATTTCTTACAGCAGTGTTCTTTCTAGCTGTTCACTTAATTTTGGGTTCTAAGATGGATTTGCCTTGCTTGTTTAAAAAAAAATAAAAGCCAAGAATATCAGAGACCAGCTGTTTTGAAGTTAAGTAAAACCTTTTTTGAGGAAGCATCCTTGAAACTTTTTGAGTTAACTGCTCAAAGAGGTGTATTTGAAGTTTAGCAGTGATTCTCAGGGGGATTGGCTGGGGGAGTTTGTAAAGTTAACTGTTCTAGTCTGTGATGGAAATGGCTTTGGTTTGAACCAAAGTTTAACCAGTTTAAACAAAGTTTAACTGGTGTTCACAGAAAGTAGTTTCACGATGAGGATGTTTGTTTCCTGCCTTAAATGAATCTTTAATTTTTACATCTTCCTACTTATGATGTTAATGTATTGGTTTCCTTTACTGTCCTATTAAGCTGAATTTGGCCTTCTTTTACAGAAATAAATCTGGTCCTGACGGTTTTCTTATGTAAATACGATCTACATAGTATTAAGTCTAAAGCTGCTCCATACTAAGTATAAGATGAAGCATGACTTTTATAAGTGATGATGATGAAGCCAAATGTGTTCTGAAGGCATTTATGATCATAATTGGCAAAAAGCAAATTTTTACGTGACTCAAATTTTATTACCTTCTTGGATATAATGCATTTCACTGTGCGCAAATAATTACTGTATAATCACTCTCTTTAGTGAGTACCCAGAGTTAATTTACTTATTTGCACTTATGTCTTGGTGGAGTTTTATTGTGGAAGTAGTTACATTTAATGACCCAGGTGAATAATTCTTTCATGCTGTTGTATCCATTTCCCTGTGGCCATCTATGACTTGTCAGATACTAATTTTTTCAAAGGGTGCAGTTTTATATCTGTGACCAGAGGCTAAATTGGACTTGAACAACATAGCAGAGAGAGAAGAATGTTGAGGATTGATCAATTTGAAATGGTCCATTTCTCCTTCAACTTAAGAGAATCGGAGAAGATGGATTCAGCAAGTGACTTGCAATGTAGCTGATCCCCTTAAATTCACTGACAAAATAGGAGCTGTATTCAAGCAATGTTTACAAATTACTGCCGTGTAGGTTGCCAACAGAATGCATGAGATCTGCAAAAGTGGCAAACAAAGGGGAGAGTAGCCTTAACATTTTTCATGCAGCTGTTGCCAAGAAGCTTCAGTCAAATATAATCTTTTATTGATTGTGGTTTCCTTGGTTTAGGAATGACAGAAGTTAGTCCACACATTCAGTTTCTCTAAACTGATTCTGATGTGACCTGTCTCTGGCTCTGACAGCAAAGAAGTTTTGTACTGTGGATTTTGTGCTGTGTTGGAACTGAAATTGCAGTTGGAAAATAATGTAGAAGATCAAGTCACTCGTGTTGAAGTGAAGGAAAAATTAGCGTGCAGCTTAAAGTTTATGTATAAGTGAAGGATTGGTGTTAAATGTTCTTAATAGCCATGCGTTGGAAGGAAAACACAGGAGTTGACCTCTGTGGAAAAGGATGCATTAGATGTCAGTACAAAATATCTAATAAAACTGGATTAATAGTACTAATGTTTGGAAGGAGAGAGGAAAAACTTTGAATTATCTTGATTAGAGGCAGAGGAACTTGAATCTGTTTCCTGTACGGGGCCAATATTCTTTGGACAAAAGATGGGGCTGGTTACAACCCTTTGATGTAGATTGTCATTCAAGTTTTAGTTGAAAGCACTTAGCAAAGTCAGTGGAGATCACTAATAAATTGGTATGACAGACTCTGGCTTGTTTTTCCTAATATTTTCATTAGCTCTTCACCCATCCAATTCAACTTCATGTGAAACTAGACAGTATTACTCTTGCACAGGGTATTACTAGCTGTCAGGGAAAGTGGTGGCTCTCAGCTTTTTCTGCTCTTGTTCCTGTAAGGAGGGACTGAAGTATTCTGGGGAAAGCAGGGTTCAGGTGTGAGGAACGTCTGGACAGCAATGCAGGGTGACAGATCTGCCTTTGCTCCCGTCATGGTCTCTTTAATGTAAGGTGTGGGGAAGCAAGAGGCAATATGAAAGCTTGAAGCAGGAAGAAAAGGAAGGGAAGATTAAAAAGAAAAACTGCCTTTGAAGTCACAGTCCAACAGCTTATGAATTCTTACAAATGTTGAATAGTGTTGCTTTTCTTTGCCTAGGTGAATGAGTCACAAACATTGCTGCTGTGCTTTTTCAGATTTGATGTAAAGAGGGGAAGCAATGCTGCTTCCAATCTGCTGGCTGGGAACTGAGGGACAGCAGGGTTATGTGATCTGCCTGCACTAATACTAGGGATCTGTGGCAGTGAGGCACCACAAGAGGGGTGTTTGGACTTCTGGTCCAGCACACAATTATATGCAATTCCTCTAAAAAAGCATTTGTGCATATTTTGTGTATATTGAAAGAAAAGAGCAGAAAACTTGATCCCAAGATTCTCATTAATTTCTATTAAAAAATTAAGTAACAGGCAGAAATTGCTTGTGATATTTCAGTAGTGCAGGTATGCTTTTGGCCTATGTAGAAGCACTTGTGGAAAAATTACTATTTATGAAGAGATTTAGAGCTATTTCTCTTCCATGAGCTATTTACTTCTTCAACTGAGCTAACATCTATTAAACACTCATTCTCAGTAAAATAATTTCAAGAGTCAATTTAGGTAAACTGCAGTACCTCTTTCTAGACTAAAAATTGCTTTGCATAATGCACGTAGAAAAATCCATTAAATTAATTTTTCTCTTCCTCTCAGTCTTTTTTATATGTTGAGATTAAAAGAATTTTATGAGGGAAGGAGGGAAGAAAGCTCTTTTGTCAGCTGCATAAAGGGACAGTCAGAGCTTTTGTGTGTAAGGGTTTTTTTTTTTAATCATGTCTTCAATTTTCCTCTCTTTTAAGTTGAATATGTTATCATGACTGCAAACTTTCACACTCCCATTGATATAAACAATAGTCTAATAACTTTTAGAGCTTTGGCATTTTCCAGCCTGTCAGCCAAATGAACGTGTGGAATAATGTGGAAGACAGTGACTTAAATCATGCTGCAGTACACAGTTAGCTTGTCCTTTACTTGAAATACTGTATATTTTTAAAACCATGTGGTTGCAGCAGTGGATGATGTTTAAGAATTAGTATCACCTTTGATTACTGTTTGAGAAGACAAGCAGCTGCTTTGTGTTGGAGGTATAAACAAGATGCTGCTGTACTGCACAGCTTGCTGAGCTGAAACCTCGGGGATTACCAGTGAGGACGATGCAGGTGAGACCTGCCTAGAGGTGTGGGCCTTGGTGGGAAACTGGAGGGATTAAGCTTATTCTGGGTTGGGTGGTAGTTGGAGAGGGTCTGCAGTCTCCTAGCCTTACTCCGATACCATTGTCACTCTCTCTTAGAAATTCAGCTTTACTCTACGTTTGGGTGTGACCAGATGTTTAAAACACTGATGTTTAAGACCTAGCTGTTAAGGGGTAGGTCATTAAGGGGCATGAAGAACTGGTGCACATCAAACTTGGGAAGATACACCATTAAGGGACAGGACCACAGCCCACAAAAGTCAAGGAACTTTTTTCCTTAGTCTCTAGTGTGGTTTTGGTGAGATTATACAAATGTTTTAACAAGTTGGGTATTCCTGTGCAATGTCCTAACGTTTTTTTGCCAGGATGTTTTAAAGAGACAAAAATACCATTTTGAGACCTTGTGAAAGGATTCTTTGTTCATTCAATTGTATTAACTTTAAATTTAAATCAGCATTGCAAGAGGGTAGGGGAATACCAGTAGGCCATCAGTTGATGGTAACTTTGCTTTTGTTGTTACAATTGTCCAGTAGAGGTAATACTTGCCTGTACTTCAGTTAATCCTCTCCCAATGCCTCCTCAGATACTATCAGCTATTTCCAAGCTTAGGAAGGGGATTCAAGTAACCAATATCAGGCTCTGAACCATGGGTCAAGGAGGGCTTGCAAGTTACTGTGAGTCAGATGAGACATGCTAGCTCTCCATGTTTATGCTCTGAACTTGACTACCATGCGTCTCCTTTAGACTATTTTAGCTGAACATTGGATATAAAAATCTTTGGCTTCAAACAGTTGTTCATGTTGCTGCACTATTTGAAGTTGATGTCACCTGCTGGTACTTGCCAGTGCCATGTTGCCAGAGATTGCTCCCCTACAGCTCTGCAAGCACAATAGATGTGTGAGAGTATTCCAGTCTGTTTCAGTCTGAATCTGTGATGCTAGTTTAACCTGCTTTGCATGTGGGAGTGGAATTGAGTTATCCAACTGACTTTGCTGGAAGGAGATTAGAAAGTGCTTACTACTAGCACAGCCATAGAGACAGGACAATGACAGGTAACACAGCTACCTACACAAGACATCTTTGTAGGGCCTGTGATTTGTTGCGAGTTCATATTGATGCAAGATATATAAGTTAAAGAGGTTAAAGTGTGTAAAAGTGCTCATGGAGGTCCAAACTATACTAGCAGTTTTATACTTGCTGTGACTGTGATAGAATTCTTACATTTTGATGTCCCAGCAAAGTCTTCTGAGTGTAGACAAAGGCACAGTGTTGATTCTTCCACTTGATCTGGCTTGGATTGTCTTAAAAATCTCTGCTTAATAAGAATCCACCCTTATCAGGTAATTAGCTTGCTATAATTCTGAGTCCAGCTGAACAAGTTAAAGCAGGCCCATCTATGTAAGACAGATGTATCTCTGTAAACATCCAACAAGCCCAGCCAAGCCACTTTGGAATCCTGGCTTGAGAATATGTATTCTGGCAGGCAAATTGCAGTTCACAGTTCAGTTCAAAATGCAGATTTTATTTAATTTTCTACTCGTTGTTTTCTCACATGACACTTTTACCATCTATCTTTCTTTATGGAACACTCAAATTGAACTCTAGGAACCATATTTTCCCAGGCAGAAGTCAATTTTTTTCTCAGCAGCAGCTAGTGTACATTATTTAATGCCACCTGTGAGTGTGGCTATAAAGGGTTTTTAATCCCTTCCCCCTGCCTTCCCCATCTCCTCCTTCTTCCCCCTTATAAAGTACTATAAGCACACTTTAAAGTAGCGGCAATCTGGAATGTTTATTTTCAAATAATTTCTTAAAATTCCTAATTCTGTCATACTTTATTATTTCTATAGGTGAAATATGTTACAAAAAAAGTCAGTTTTCAGCAAATATTGAGCTCATATTAAAAAAAAGGAAAATTCTAAACTGATGTTGTAAACCAATTATGAATAACTGAGTATACTCAGTAAGCCAGTCTTGCAGTAAGGTGTTTGTTTTAATTAGAGTATTCAACCTTTGGAAGCATTTACTACAGATGTAGTGAATTCATTGTTATTGTAATTCTTATTTCTATTATCTTTTTAAAAGTTTGTCCTTTACTCAATGATAAATCATAGGCTTGCTTTAAAACTTAGATGAAACATTGTTTCTCTGATTTCTGATGCAACATATCAAACTTCTTGTTTACAGTGATCCTTTCTGCCCTTAAGAATCTTGTTGCAGAATCAGGACTTCAAGTTGCTGTCTTTGTCAGGGATTAAATAGTAAATTTATGTTGTATTCTGTGTTTGTTACAATGTGCTCACCTAGTTGAATTATATCTGGGTTTTGACATAATGGATATGCCTACTGGTTTTCCACAGTATAAAACAGCCTCTTGCAGCTCTTGGGGAAAGTGAAGTTGAGGAACGAAAAGCTCAGTACATTAATTGCACTGCTTAGGTGTCAGACTAGGGGGGATCTGATGATGTAGAAATTATGATGTAAGAAACCAGAAAAAGACTTCTACAGTGATTCATTTTCTCATCTCTGGCAACCGTAGAAACAGATCAGAGAGCCTGTATTTCTAGTTTTTATGCTGTTACTGTGCCTACAGTAAGTTTGATAATGTGAAAACAAGTCTTCCCTAAAGACTACTAGTTTGTAAAGTGACAAGATTTGTGGATGTACATAAATATATGTATGTATGTGTGTGGATTTCTTCCCTATTGTCTTGAAATTTTATTTCAAAAGTGTTTCTGCAACTCTGTTCTTCACTCCTTGTGCTTTGCTGATGTACAGTAAAGTCCAGGGAGCCTACCTCAGGGTCAGCATTTTGTCTACGGGACTGTGCTATACAGGGCTACGGGGGAGAGAAACGTGACAGAGAAATATCTATTATATGATGCCATCAAAGGTTTCCAAAACATCGTGAAAAATATGTTTGTCAGGTCTCTTTGAGGGTGTGTTGGGGTGGGGGGGAGGGCCCTAACTACTTGTTCATGGTGTTATATGTGACAATAGTGTCCCATTTTAGACTCCCTGACCTGAATCTGTCATCTGTAAGATGAGGCTGTTTTAAAGAGCATGGGATCCAAAGAATGTTTTTACTGGCCTCTCCTGTACATAATTTAATTCTCTTTTATTTTAATGGGTATAAGTAAAATACAAACAGCACACAGACTGTAGTAACTGAATAAATGTTATGAATGGTGGGTGTTTGAAAAAGAAAAAGCCATTTTAGGAAGGGCTGTTTTCTCTTTGTGACATTATGGTTTGTCGGTCTCTGTGCGTATCATAGCCCTGTCAGATGCTGCTCATGAATCAGAAAAGGAGATGGGAGAGCTGTTAAAAGGGCTAATGCAAAAAGATGGAATGCGTGCAAGATGAATTTTGAATGATGAGGTAGAGCTCTGCTTCAGGTCACTCGTGCTTGTATGAAGGCTCATCAGTGTTGTGCACTGGAGTGAATTTGCTGGTGCCAGGAGCTCCTTGTGCGTTTGTGTCAGAAGGCTGCAGAAGAGAGCTTGTAGGTTAGCTGTCAGCAGGCAGTGCGCGTGTGCTCGCCTGCACTAGAGCTTTACACGGAGTGATGTGGGCTGTGGCTGGGGGCATATGCAGTGAGACCGCTGCTAGGTGTGTTATATAAAGAACCCATGATTCAATGATCCTTCAGTGAAACACAGGAACTCGCTCTGGGATGGCATGAAAGTGTAGGAATTTGCTGACCTCCCCCAAACCTGAAAAACGTTTGTTTCCTGTGAATTGTTTACATCTCCCTTCCTCCCTAGTTCTTGTTTTGGCCTATGCTCCAGTAAGTCTGCAATTTCCCTTGTTCGGCAGAAGAGATGGGTGCAAAAAATTGATGGGTGCCCTTGATGACCATCAGATTGGCACATCAATGCCCACTATATATGTCAAACACTGCTTTCTTAGTGCTGTGCACAGTATTTGAATGGCATGCGCTGAATGCCTCTAGTGCTGGTATTGCATCTCTTCTTGTTCAAAGCACATCTAGATAAGGATTGTAGAATATCAAGTGACTGGTACAGTAACTATTGTTACTAATACACTGTTCCTGATTTTATTGAATTGCATGGCCTCTAGAATAACAGTGGGGAGAATTGCTTCTAGTTCAGACAGTAATAGGATTCTTAGTGTGGTCATTCCTGAATTGACTGGTTTTTGGTACTGGCAATGCACTACTTGTTTTGCAGCCCTATTAGGGCATCTTGAATAGAAGTTGGAAATGTGAAGTGTGGGATTTGAAAATGGGGATCTGGAAATCCTGGTGTGGATACTTAAAAGTGGTAGAGTGGAGGGAAATTCCCATAAAATCCTTTTTTTATTACCTTGTTTCTTTCTGAAGTGCTGGTACAGTGGGTATCCCAGCAGGTACTGTCCTTATAAAGGAAAGCGTGTATATGGTTATTATCCTTTCTATTTAATCTATGTGCATGCTTTCTCAGTTCAAGTTCAGCCACCTCTAACTCACTCATGCAAGTCCTTTTGATTAGTTAATTTATTGCCCTTATTGAATGTCATTCTGAAATAAAAAGGCTAGCACATGAAAGCTTCAGCACAGGATCTTTGCTGGACCTATTTGTTGAGCAGCCTGGTCCTTTTAATCAAGTTAGTGAATTGCTCTGTTCCATCAGGCATGGTCTGGTCTCCTGAGTCTCAAGGAACTTGATTGCAGGAGAGGAAAATGTTAAAGCTATTTAATGTAATATTCTATGGTCAGAAAATGGTAAAATTGCTGTTTAGGTAAGTAGATAATGAGAAACCAATTTTTAAAGGAATTACTAAGTCTGCAGATATGCTTTGGCAATTTTTCATGGCAAAACAATGTATTAAGGTAATATGTTTTTCAGAGTTTTGATTTATATGGCTGATTTTACAGTTCTGCTTTACTCTGTAGAATAGGGTGAAGTGTGGTGCAAGAGTCGTCCTGGGAAGTTTTTTTTTTTGTTGTGGTTATTTGAGACTGCACTATCAGCCCAATATACAAGAGTCTGTGCATCCTTTTGGGGAGAAGAGGGCCATATTGTCTGCTTGATGCTGTGAAGAACAGAAAAAATTCTCACTGAAACTCCTAGATGAGAGTATATGGATGCCTAGGATTAAAAAAAGATAACCATGAATATAAACCACACAATAAGAAGACACAGCAAAACACTGTAAGATCTCTGAGTCACTGCTTGTGTTAACACTCTTTCATAGATACATACTGAAAACTGACTGGAGAGTTGCTCCCTGTAGCTCAAGTTATTGCTGTGTGATAATATTGGGTTGGAAATACCACATTACTGAGAGCTCAAGGGGTAAATTTGTATTTGGTCTCGTTCAGTCCAAAATTAAAAACCATCTTTCATTTGGAGGATGTGTCTTATTTTTCACCACAAGTCTTAATCATCAGGGTGATTAAAAAACAAAACAAGAACAAAAAATAAACCACATATAGGGTGATTGACCCTTTGTTGGGAATTTTTGCTGGGAATTTGAATTTGTCTTCCCAAATCCTGTTCCATTGACTTGTCATTTAGAACCGTCTTTCCTGATTGAAGCTAATGCTAAGAGAAAGCAACCTGATCTAGATGAATCTGCTTTAGCAGGTGGGTTAGACTAGTTGATCTCCAGAGGTCCCTTCCAACCCTGAGCATTCTGTGATTCTGTGAAGCATCTATGGCATTAGATAGTTGTCTGATTCCTGTATCTGCATTGGTGGAAATCAATGGGAAGCTAGAGGCACCAAAATGATGTGGAGCTGTCCCTTATGCTTTATTTAGTGTTGTCTTTAATTAAAAAGAAAGAAAGAAAGTAGCAGTCACCCAAAGCTAATTGTATCAAAGTTCTATTTAGACCAATACTGAGGTATGCATCGTTGCACCTTATGCTGTGACCATAAGGGGGGATAAGTGCTAGGTATAGGAGCGAAGTAGATTAACTGTAATTGTAGTATCCTGTTATAGAATTTATTTCTTGTTTAACATGGGGGAAGAATGTGAATAATTGCAAGCAACACACAGCTTGATTCTGTGGACTTCCTAGAATTGCTTCATCTTGAAGACTGCCATCCTTTTTGGGGACTGTATTGGTGCTAGCATGCTGGAAGGTTTAAAATAGTCTAGAACTTCCAGAAGTTCCAGATCAGAATGGGCAAATGAAATTAATTATGCCAGGAGATTATGTTGAGTTACTGAATACAAAAATCCATCTGGCAACCTCTCATCAAAGAACATATGTAATATGGAGGAGCTCTACTTCAACCTGCTATGGAAACTTCAGTCTTAGCCGCATGATCTCACTAGATCAATCTGTTGAAGTAAATTTTTTAGAAGAATTTAATTAATAAAAGCATCTATGTCTGCCTAACCCCAAGCTCTTGCCATTCCCCCATATTTAAGTATGAGCAGCACATACCACATCCGTCTCTAGAGTGCCTTAAATAGAGCTGACAAAGGACTGATATTCCTGCTGCCTATTGTGTGACAGGGGCCTTTCCACAATCTTCTCGATTTCCACTGTGACTCTGTCACGATAGAGCTGGCAGAACAAAAATGATGTAGGCTTCTCAAAGTTAATTCCATCCTCATTTCCTGAAGGTGCTTGTATTTGAAGAATATTTGGCTTTTGCTTGTTTTCCAGCAGCCTTTCTTGAATGCAAATGCCTGGATAAACATTCTGGTAATCCTAGTTTAGTTATTTAAGACAGGACAATAATTAGGCCTTGTGTGCTTTAAAAACCTTCATATTGCACAGGTACACGTGGCTGAATAATTGATCTGGAAAGTAAACAGGAAACCTCGGCAAATGGTATCATAGTGCAAAGACAGAAATGTATCTGCTATATAGACTTAGTGTAGGATCATTGTGATTTTGTATGTGACAACTCGTGCAAAGCTGGTGAGAACAGGGAAGTACATGGCTTTACCCCAAAGCTGTGTGTAGGCATACACCTTTTCTTTCCAGTGCTTTTAAAGGAATGTTTTTAAGCATGACTGTAAGGCAAAAGCACTTTTTTCAGTACTGGTCTTGATGTGACTATGTAGTAAAGGGCTGAGTATTCCAGTTATTGTTACTAGCATATCTAACACATTAAGTATTTTCCAGGTCAGTATTAATTTAAAATTATGTGTGTGTGGGTTAGGCTTGTGTATTTCACTTATTACCACAGGTCAGTTGCCAGTTCCTCTTTGGTGGGTGCCAGACACTTATATCAAATTCAAACACCAGAAAAATAATCAATAAACTTTCCATATTATATTCTGAATTTTTAATAAAACCCATTGGAAGTACTGCACAATGCTGTGGAACATATTCTGTAAAGCAGCTAGATAAGAAATATTCTTAATGTGAAAGGAACTATTGATCTTCCTGGAGCTTATCTATTTCTTGAATGCTGTTTCTACAAAGACACTGAATTACTTTCTGAAGGTCACTTTTGGTGACCTTGTCATTTGTTGGTTTCATTGGGTTTGTTTTTTTAAAATACCATTCCTATCATCAGATGCATAAGAGTATTTAAATCTTTTGTGGAAAGAATTAAAGCCGTTGGGGATGTAAGTCTGGGTAGAGCCATGTAATCAAGAGATGGTGGAAAATAATAACACTGTGAAACATTTCATGAACAGAGCAATTGGTATAAAATAGGACATGATCAGTTTGAAAGTACCAACTTTCTATGCATGTTTTTTGAAAGCAAATTTGGAAAGCAAACATGTAATCAATCGTAGATTGCTTCACCTGTAAAATGATTCTGAAATTATAAAATTAGGCTTTAAAACTTCTTAGATATTCCCTCCTTTGGGTTTGACCAGATGACCTCCAGAGGTCCCTTGCAATTTTAAGGTACTGTGACTCTCCACATTTTTTTTTTTTTCTCCAGCCAAAAGTATCTGGTAAGTTTAATTTCAAATAATTTTGTTTTCCCTGATTTTTTTTTTTGTGAAGAATAAACTGCTTATTTAGAGCAGGTAGTTGCTCCCCCCTTCACCCCTTAATAGTGATTGTGAATGGAAAGGTACAAATTGAAGGAGGACTGTGCTGCTAAAAAAAGTGTCAGTACTGTGGGTGTATAATCAGAAGTTATGATGAGATGACGCTTGCATCAGCTATGACAAGAGTTCTGTTGTTTGGTACAGATTTGCCTGAAATCAGTGGCAACTATATCAGCAATTTTTTTGGCCCTATGTTTTTTCAGTCTTTTATGTAACCCATAAATTCACTTAAATCTAGCAGAAACCTCTCCTTTGAGAGTTATTTCTATAAAGCACAACTGGTAGTGCAGTCTCCCTAATTTTGTCATTCATTTTTTTTTATTGAAAGCATAACCCCATTGTTGACATGTTGTTAAGGTTTCTGCGCTCAAAGGTCAGCTCTCCCTAGAGTCTCCTTTTGTCTGGAAGGTGGCATATATTAAAATTTTATAACAGTTCCCATTAGTTCCAATCCTAGAATCTTGGGATCAGTCTGGCTGCCCTTCTTCACAGCCTATCAAGTGCAATAAATGCCTTAGGTGAGCAATAAAGAGATTGGAATTAGATTCCTTTAAGCAAGACTTGTTTGCATAAAGGTTTAAACCTGACCACAGTTGTGCTGAGAAGACTTCTTTCACTTCAGGAGAAAGAAGCTGTTAACACTTTCACATATAAACCAGCTGATCTTATGAAATAAAGTATAGTAAATATGCATGCATGTAGAGGCAGGGCTACACTTTCAACCTTTTCTTTCACTTCACAGTTTGCTTTTTGTAGATAATTGAAAAAGAAATTATTTCCTTTTAGTGTTAAGTGTGAATAGATAACTTCACCAAGGTTTCTAAAGGAAAAGGGTATTTTCATTCCCAGTAATGAATGTTCCATTCCCAAGAACAATTATCTGTCCTATCCACTTCACTCTCCATGCCTTTGCCTTGGGATTGGCTCTTTGTCTTGGTCAATAGCCCCTGGGAGAGCTAGAACTGGAGAGTCCCTCCCAGCTGTTAGGGAGGGGATCCAGATCATCCAAGAATATGCTTGCTTTGAGTTGTGTGTGAGAGGACTGCCCTGCGGTAGTCTGAGTGAGCTCTGTGAGCTAGCATGGTGGGAGTGGACTTGAAAGCAGAGGCCAGAATTCTGCTTGTCCGTCAGTCGCTGTAAAAGGAGGGTACTGAATAAACACTTGTATCTGAAAAACTGGATTTCAGATACTTCCATCAGAAAACTTTAGATAAGGTCAAGGTAATTATTTTTTCCTACAGACTTACTCTACTGTGAGTAACACAATAGTTTGATGTCTCTAGAGACTATTATGCCCCTGGACATTATTATGTGGATAATAAGATTAGCTTAAAAGCTTGGAGAGAGTCACTAAACTTGTATTTTCAGTGTGGGATAGATTTTTCTCAAACAGCATGCCTGTTCATAATTGATTGCATTTTTAAAAATGTCAGGCAGTGTCCTGCTAAGTTTATTGATGAATGCAATGGGTGATATCTAATATTAAGGAGAAAAAATAATACACCATCTGACAAATGAATCACGCTTTTCTTTTAAATCTCCTCTTGCCATGGTCCATTTGAAGGATGTTGCAACACATCTTTGAGAATTAATATTACTGCTCACTGAGTATTTGTGAAAGAGTAACATGTCTGTCCTCTTGGCCAGCTCTTTAACAAGGGAGGATGTTGCCAGGACCAAACCTCCATGATGAAACTGTTTGGATGAGCTGCTCCTTTTGACTTTTGTAAAGAAGCCAAACTGTCAAATACCTTAACACTAAGATTTGTTGAGTTATGCTGCAGTTCTAAAGGGTTTAGATAGCTCCTGTCATCACCATTTGATCGGATATGTGCCTGACTGGGACTGATTGATCACTCAGTGCTTCTTGGTGGATAAGCATGTGAACTGCACTGAGAGGTGCTGATTGAGCTGCCAAGGTGCCGTTACAGAAACCTGCAACAATTCCAGCATTAGGTGATCCCGTGCTTTATATAATAGATCTATATAATGGATCTTTTGACTGTGGTGGTGGTGTTTGTTTGGTTTTTTGGTGGCTTTTGGTTTTGTTTTTTTTAGTTAGGGGTGGGGCAAAAGAGTATCTTAACAGCTTTCTCAATTCATGCAGGTGTTGAATTTGCCCAGCAAAATAAACAAACATGGCAAGTGACTTCTGTTCTGCTTTCCACTTCCATGTCTGTATATAACTCCAGACCTGCAACATTCTGTTCTCATGGATAAATGAATAATTAAGAAAACCCAACGAAATACATGTGGATTAAATTAAACAATTTCTTCAGAATGTGGAGAGTGTCCTGTACAAATTCATGAGTCACATGAAATTATTTCAGGTGGTAATGTCAGCTTAAGTTCATCTTGGTAGATGCTGAAAGTGAGTTTCAATGTTATTTTAAAGAATTAAGGAAGAATGAATGGTAAGCTCCAAGGGGTTGGTTATCTTCTGATCATGCTGGGTGAGGGAGACAAATGCCTCTCTTAATGTAGGCATAATCTGATGTTAACCTAAAACTTGATTTGTTCAGAATGTATGCTTTTCTTGCTGCAGATTTTACAACACTTTGTCTTTGGTACCCATGGTCTTAAAGAAGCTGCAACACTATTTTGCATCCCTTTACACTGAAGAGAAGAGCATGGGGTGTTATTATTAAGGTCATCTGACAGCTCACACTACAATACTCCATTCTGAATTGCTTGCTGACTTTGATAAACTTTTATGCTGGAATTTGTGTTCCATATTATGTACAACCTCGTAACTGCAAAGGAAAGCCAAAACAACCTTCAAGTAAGGTTCTAAGAAAGTGATATATTTATACTTTTAAAATAAAATACAGTAGTCTTTTCTTTGAACAAAACTAAGTTCTCTGTGTTGTAGGTGAGGGAATTGAAATTTGGCAGACTTTCAGTCTTCTGCTGCAAAGAATATCAGCTAAAAATAAGTATATGGAAGAACTTCTGTAGACTAGACTGAAACCCATCGTCTGAATCATTTAGTATGCCAGGGCATTTCATAGCTCTGACTGCTCACCAGTCTTTAGAGCCACTCCACATGCTTGAGCTGGGAGCTACAGGGTCAGGTCAGGTTTTGTGTAGAATCTTTTTCCCTAGCATCCTGCCTGTCTACTTCTTAAAATTCATAGAACAGCTTGGGTTGGCAGGGAATACCCCCTTTAGTAAGCAGGGACATATACAACTAGAGCAGGTTGCTCAGAGCCCCATCTACACTGACCTTGAATGTTTCTAGGGATGGGGGGCACTTACCACCTCTCCAGGCAGCCTGTTCCTGGGTTTCACTGGGTTTCAATGGTTTCCATCATTGGAAAAAGTTTCTTCCATATATCTAGCCAGAACCTACCCTCTTTAATTTAAAACTGTTACCCCATGTCCTGTTGCTACAGACCCTGCTAAAAAGTTTGTCCCTATCTTTCTTATAGGCTCCATTTAGTACTGGAAGCTTGCAATAAGGTCTTCCTGGAGCTTTATCTTCTGCAGGATGAACAACCCCAGTTCTACCAGCCTGTTTTCATAGGGGAGGTGCTTCAGCCCTCTGAGCATCTTTGTGGCCCGGCTCTGGACCTGCTCCAACAGGTTCATGTCTTTCCTGTATTGAGGACCCCAGAGCTGAACACAGTACTCCAGGTGGGGTCTCA
>JAVJGJ010000047.1:99073073-99087129 GCA_035590215.1 Microhierax caerulescens
TCTAAATCAGAAATTGAAATGCTGCTTCCACATGTCACTACTTGATTAGGATTGAAGAGTTGATTAAAGTGTCAAGTACAGCAGGTTTTATGCTGTTCTTTGTGTGTGGCGGTTGGTAGTAGGATTTCCATCAATACTGGTGATAGTGTCCTTATTTTTTCGTGTACGTTACTTAGGAACTGAGAACCCCTTCCCTCCACCTTCAAACTCTGTAGTAACTGGCAGAGCTGAATTGTGTTATCATTTTGTTGTCAGTATATGCTAACGAAGACTGATGGTGACTTGCAGATTTCGCAAGGAAGGCATAACTCCTGCGTATGCTCTTAGGTTCCTTTTTTTGAAAAGTTTAAGAGACAATCTTGTGTCAGAGAAAGTTTTGTAAAAGACATTCCAAGTATCTTGCTCCTCATGTGTGTTAGCTGACAACAAAGGTGTTTCTCATGTCCCAACAATTCCTGAGGGAAACATTTGAAAATTCTCGGTGGCTTGGATCCTTAGAGCTTTTTTTTCAAAAGTGATGTTAAGCTAAAGCCTTGGCGCTGTGGCAGGAGGAAGTAGCTCCACTATAACACTGCTGCCAAAGCTCTGTTGCTTCCAGAGCCCAGGTTAGGATATATGTGAGACTACGCTGTGTCTTGACACATTAGGACCCAGTTTTGGTGGCTCAGTAGAGCACTGTTCCTGTGGAGCATGGACTTGCCAGCAGAGGAATAGTGAGGCAGTGGCACCAGTTGTACATTTGGCACTGATAGGACCTTTTGCTGACAGCATACAGCAATTCTTTTTTGAATCACTTTGATACCAAAACCAGCTACCAGCTTCTTCAGAGACTGAGGCTATCATGGTATGGGGGTACTGTGATTGCAGAGCACTCCAAATGCGGGGTAGGATATAGCTCCACAGAGGAAAGTCAGACTAAGCTAGTAGAAATGAATCTAGGAAAGAAACGAACACTTGCAGTATAAATATAATTTGGCTGGCAGAGCTGCCAAAAATCCTTCGGGATTTTCTGGTGCCTGCAGTTGGAGCTGCAATGTCATTGTATCCCTTGATGATTTAGCTGAAACAGTGGAAATGTGTTCTTGGCCTAAGTCACATGGGTGACACTTCAAACATTTGATCAAGGATCTTAAAAGAAAATAGTAAGTCAATGACAAGAAGGCAAGAAAAGCTCATGCTCTGAATTAAAATAGTGGTACAAGCCCCATCTGTTGTCATTGAACCTCTGTTGCAGGGGAAGTGAACTCAGGACTGGCTGTAATGATCAGGCAAAGCTGGCCATTGCCAAGCAGCTCCCTGAGGGTGGGCAGACTGCTCTTTGTGCATCAGAGCCCTGAGAGGGCACAGAGCTTCTGGTTGTTGCTGAGAAAGGGATCAAGCATGTTGGGGGAGCAACTATGAAGTGAGAGAGCAACTGCCTGTGGCAGTATCAGTTTCTCCCTTTCTTCTGCCTACCTGACAGAACAACTTGACTTTAAAGCTCTGTCCCAGTTTTGGGCTCAGCATAACCCAAAGAACATTTCTATGTAGTAGATAAATTCAGTTTTTCTCACACTGCTAAGAAGCCCTAAGCCAACTTATAGTAAGTATACCTTCAGGTTCCATTGCAAATCCAGGAAACAAATGCTGAATGGGAAGCGTGTCCTCACTGTTGTTCTTAATGTGCCTATCTTTGGATTAGCAGCAGAAAGAAGCTTCTCTTGTAGGATCATTTTTATGCTCCAGGAAAAGCCGTTATGGCCATCTGTTGAGGAAAACGAGCAGTTTGCAATATGTTACATCTGTAAATGGATAAACTCTTCCAAGCATTACATGTGTTTATATATATACTTTGGTGTAATTGAGTATAACTGAGGAATACAACTTGCTGCTTCATTTCCAAGTAACAAGCAATAGGACAAGAGGAAATGGCCTCAAGTTGCACCAGGAGAGGATTAGATTGGATATTAGAAAAAAATTCTTCACCAAAAGGGTTGTCAAGCACTGGAACAGGCTGCCCAGAGTAGTAGTGGAGTCACCATCCCTGGGGTATTTATGACATGTAGATGTGGTGCTTGGGGACATGGTAGACTTGGCAGCACTATGTTAATAGTTGGACTTGATCTTAAAGATCTTTTCCAACCTACAAAAATCTATGATTTTATGATTTCCCTGCAGCTGGTAGCCAGTGTACTTTTGATAGTGGGTAACTGTTTTTTCAAATGTATTTGATATATGTCTACATGATAATGCAAGGATTAACACAGTAGACCCTTAATCTTTCTTGTTGTTTGGAACTGGCTAATTATTTGAACAATTATTTTGGCTCAAATGTCTTCTGAAGGCTCTCAGCTGGATTTATTTCATAGCAGAATTGTGATTTCTACACCTTGGAGTGCTGGGATTATTTGATTTTTTTCCAGGCATATCTTCCTCTGAAGTGCAGTGGAATATCACTTAAACCTTAATTATTTAAGATTCTTGGATAAGTAACTATATTGAAGGCTTCTTGTTAAGACAAGCCCTGTTTTATTTTTCTTCTAATACCTATCGGGAGATTGGATTTTAAAAAAGCAAACATATCCTTAGAGTGAATAGAGGGTTTTTTCCTGTGTTTCATTTGATATATTGCATAGTACAAGCAGCAAACTAAAATGGCAAAGCTAAGAAAATTGTAACAGATTTTAGTGCTAAGCAGTCAAGTGTCACGTGCTAATAGCTTTGAAGTTCTTGATTCAAGATATTCAATTACATTAGTGTGATTTACTATGCTTACATTTCACTTACATTCACAAACCACACGGTGTGTGTATAAAATCTAGTTTTTGTGTGAAACTCCTCGGTATGGCATTTGAAGTGGGTTCAATAGTCCTGAGGTTTTCTGTGTATCAGTGTCTAGCCTCTGTGCTTACAGCTACCTATGCTTCAGGTATCTCAACAATAATACAGCTGACTCCTTGAGACTTGATAGCCAAACCATCAGGCAAATCGTTTACTTGTTTGGCAGCCTGAATTTTACTGGTCCTTCATGTTATGCGGCCCTGCTAATAAACCATCAGCTCATGGAGTCATGTTATAGGACAGTCTGAACTTTGCTGATATTTCTTTCCTTTGCTTTTAAAATACATTTTAAACTTTTATAGTTGTAAGAAAGGGCTGTAGAACATCAGTTCTAAAAGCTTTGCAAATGGAAGTGAATTTAAGAATGAACCCACTTTCTTTAATATTTTCTTAGATAAAATATGCTGTTTTCATGATTAGCAAGAGCAACACCAGGACTGTTTAATGTTTTTGCTTGGCAGTATCAAGTTCTAAGTGAAGGATTTGGATAGGCATATTTAAGAAACAAGAGTGTGGATAAGAGGACAATTATGGGCCTAGCTGTTAATAGTGTGTCAGCATGTAGAGGTGTCAGTCTGTTTTCTCTCTGGCTTCTGTGCGGTTCCCAATAAAATATATTCTGTTATCCTGTTAAGACGCCATAGTGTCAGAGATGGTGTCATTTTATAAACAGTGCAAAATATGCACCATCCATCCAAAAGCCTGTAAGCTAGCCTTGCTGCAGGAGAGGCAGACTCCTTGTGACTGGTACAAATCCAGTGAACATAAATAAAGCAGGCTGCTTAATTCTGTGAAAAATCTCTTTCACAGATTGAAAAAGTGCTTGCCCACTAAAAAGCATCAGTACTGCTTTCCAGTAGTGCAGGATCCTCTTGTCTGCATTTATCCATAGGTAAGTTATTTTGGTCTCTTATTTGTTCAGTCTCTCGTCTTTCCTATTAATGATTTTTAAGATGTCTCTTCTACATATTACAACATTGCAAGTGGGAAGACAGTGGGGACTTTGTGAAGTAAGAGGTGATTGATGGCATTAGTTAGCTACATGCTAAAGAAACAAGGGAGAATCTTAGATATGTACTTCTAGTAGACGGTAATGGAATATAAGTATTTTAACTGCTGACTTTTACAGATGGTTTGCATTGCATCAAGTGAGTCTGGCTTCAGTGGGGACTACTCAGAGCATCCAGAACTGGGCACATTCAGGCATCTCCTAGTGCTCCAGTTACTGTGGGGCTTTCCCCTCCCTTGATTGAAATGGGGCTATTTGTACAGGTGCAGCACACTTTTGTACAGTGTTCTGTCATACATTAGGTGTCTCAATTGCTTTTTGGTAATTTTCTCTATGGTAATGAGTCCTTTTGAACTGTCGGTGTGTGTATATTTCCATTTACACTGCTGGCACTTTGTTCTGAACCTTCTCCCCTCCTGTCCAAATAAATTACTTACACTATCAGATCTGTCTTACTGTTCACAATAGTACTGCTGTGGATTCTCCAGATCCTCCTTTGTTAGTGAGTTTATTGCTCATTTTGCAAAGGGTTCTTTCAAACCAGTAGGTATAACTTGAAATAATCCCTGTTAATTGTTGCATGAGTCAGAGAATGAAAGGGAAGGAGGAAAAAATAATATTTTTAATTGCACAAACTATCCTGTGGAGGGGTCTAGCTAACCTGTTCACTTCTCGTTATATAGTAATTTATTCAAATTAATTTTTATAGCTGTCATTTTGTCTGTATTAGCTGTGATTGTTTAAACTTCTGTAGCAATTTATAATGTAGTTGATGTTGGCCAGAACAGTATTTTAATACTGATAGGAGGAGTCTTGTGCAGTGATAAGAGAGAGAGCTGATAGTCAGGAGTCTGGGAGTGTGGTTAAAGATAAGTAATTGAATGACCATGTTTAAAGATAGTATTGATTGTTTGTGAGAAGTAGTTTCCAGATGATAGGGAAAAATCAGAGACAAAACTCTCTAATGCCCAGTTTGGAGTTTTAGAAAGCAGGCATTCTTTATTTTCGGCATTGGATGCACAGGGAGTAAGTTCCACCCAATGTGCATACTGACCCTGTTCACTGTTTATGTGGCAGATCTATACATATTAATGACATTTCTGAGAAACTGTTGGCATACTCATTACAGTTTTAAGAACTGCTTATCATATCTATACTCTTACCACGCATGTGTGACCTTATGGGTTGAGGGTCCTCAGGTGGTGGTTTTGGGACATCTTCATCCTCTTCTTTGTCATCTTCCTCTTCTTCTTTTTCCCCTTTTAATGACCTTCTCTTCTTCTGGCCCTGTTTCACCACTCTTGGCTCATGTCTCAGTTTTGGACTGGTTCTTACCTACTTAATAGATAAACTATATGATGCACTGTTCTACTAGTAGCTAAACTACATAATACAGTGTTGTACAGCTCAGCAATGTCATGGATACATCAGTTGCAACATTTACAGTTAAGCACACTGGCAAAGTTCCCCTAGTATTGCAGAGATGCACAGAGAAAGGCCAAGAGGCATTGGTCGTAGCTGCAACAAGGATTAGGAATACGGAAAAAAATAGTTCATAGTGATGTTGGTCAAATGATGTAACAGGGGTTAAAGAAAACCCTATGCTATGAAAATGCTACAGTGAAAAAAGTATATGCTGGTATAACAGAGGAACTGGAGGGCAATGAATATCACTGCTGTGGCTGATCACTGGTTTCCAGTCACTGATATACACTTGTAATAAAGATAGGTCTGCTTTCTCTACTATCACTCTGGGCTCTGACTTCAGTCCTGGGCCAGCCAGGTGACTTAGCAAGTTCCTCGTTACGTACATGGGGTATTAATTTAATCAACTTGCTGAATCCCCAGTCATGATGAATTCCCATCTTTCTTCATTTGTACAAAGCTTATTTGCCAACCATGCAGCTGAATGAGAAGGAATGGGCTTGCTTTTTACAGCCAAGGAAGCCTTGATGCCAACAACTGATAGAGTAATTCAGTGAGACTGGGAATTCCAAACCATGTCATTTCTTAAAGAAAAATGATTGCTTATCTCAATTAGTATCATCTCCTGAAGGGGTCCGTGGCCTACATTCTGCTGGAGCTCAACAGGTAACTAAACAGAGGAACGTTTTAAAACTTATGTTCCTGAACTCCCAAAGTAATTTCATCTTTTTCTATAAATCTTGCCCTTACTGTATTTTCTGTAACTTGGTCTTGCATCATAATGTGAGATAGGATAGAAGCACATGAAATCCCTCAAGGCCTGAGAAATGCACATTTGAAGCCGATGAATAAGTTTAGTGACATTTGGGTCAGGCCCCAAGAGGTGGTTCTGAAACATTTGAACCCTCTGTACCTAATGATTATTTTTCATTACTGTGTTGTCAAATGATAAAATACACTGGGAGAAGACAGGATTGCTTGGGGCACTATATTACTCAGCTGCCCACTTTATTGAAATCAGTGGGACATTTTCTCACTGACTTCTGTGGATCTCAAAGTGAACCCTATAAAAAGTAAATACTTTCACAATGGCATTTTGTTAATCAGATTCTGCTTGTCACTTAAAGCTAGTGATTTCACCCCAAAATGAATACAACTACTTAGACTTTGATTTTGCCAGAGTTATAACATAAATTGAGAATCTAGAACAGAACTAGAGGAAACATTTTTGCTAGTGCTACAGGATCACGTGTCTTAATCATGTAGAAAAGTAGTTTTCCATCTGGTTCAAACTGTGGAGCACTAACTTTTTTCCAGGAGAAGTTGGTAGTCTGAGTTTTAAGAATTTTAAGCTGCTAACTGTAGACTTGGTTTTCATATTTTTATTAGACTCTAAGCCCTGGAAGATCCAGAAACTGTAGGTTTAAAGCTTTCTGTCTAGAGAGTTCAGCTGCTCCTGTCTTGAGTGCTAAATTTCTGTCCTGTATGTAGGTATAAGTAAGTAGGGAGCACTTAGTGCTACATCTAGTGCTTTTAGGTCTTGCCTTCTTTTGGAGGTGCTTATTCACAACTCTTATTTCAGATAACTACCGTTAGTATTTCCCACTGCATGCACAGACTTGTAAACATCGTTTACCTCTCCAGGAGTAGAGTCTTGCTGTTTATTTTTGCAGAAGCAGACAGATGCTGTTGGTTCATTTTCATTTCATGACCACAGTGCCAATAAAAGAAATGGTTCAGCCACAGCCCTCAACAAATGGTGATGGGGAACCTGCAACTCCCAAAATCCATTTGCATGTACTTTGGGCTGGAGTACAAGTTTCGGAATAATAGGTCCTGTTTCCAAATGCAGAGCACACTGGTTACTCCTTTTAATCTCAGTATCTTTCTTGTTCCCTACTCATTTATTAACTGAGCATATACACATCAGATCCCTCTGAGACATGAATCTCTTAAAAAATGTCGGAAGAGCACATTAATCTCTACTAAATGAGCTCTAAGTATGCTAGACGTAGAATATTTTTGGGTAAGGCTGAGTGTGCATGTTTCCCTGATTCTTTGCAAGGTGTTGTGGAGAAGTAAACTTCTCATACTTCACCCAGTTAACTTGAAGAAAAGCTTTTTGGAGATTTTGTGTGTGTGTGTAGGACAGCAAAATGGAAGTATGGGCAGGGGAGAAAATTTGAAATCTGAATTCAGATAACAGTTTAGATTTATTTTATGAATCCAAGGAGCCCAGTTATAACTTTGCAGTGAGGTTCTCTAAAGCCCTGTGTGGATCACCATTAATTTGTAACAGGGTAGATTGATTGTGTGAGCTGAATTCAAGGCTTTTAGATCTCAATGAGAGGCATGTACTGTTTCTATTTCACCTCAGAGTTCCTTACTTTCGTAGGCACTAGGTGGCTAAACATTTTTAAGCCATTCAGTCTCTCTGAGAGAAGAAAGACTAGCTAGCAAACGTGTAATACTGGTTTTCAGTGTAATCCAGTTATCTAGCCAGGCACAGTCTTCTGGACTTCCATCCTATTGCTTTTAATGCAGTATCTACACATAGGAGCTTTTGTAGCACTAGTGACCAGAAATGCTGGGCTCATGTCTGTCTTCTGATTTTCTACATGGTTTTAGAGCCAGGGGGCCCAAAGCATTGATTAGTATCCACCTGTGCTAAGCACATGAAAAACAGATCACAAAGGAAATCTGTAAACTAAGAAGTTTACAATTTGGTTGTCTCCTGCTTAGTCACAGAGTACTAGAGGTTGAAAGGGACGTCTGCAGATCATCTATTCTAAACCTCTGCTCAAAGCAGGTTGCTCAGGGCCATGTTCAGACAAGGTTCTGGTGTCTCCAGGGATGGAGTCACCACAAGGTCTCTGAGCAGCTTGTTCCAGTATCCAACCAGCCTTACAGCAGAAAGTTTCCCTTTGTTTAATCAGAATTTTCTGTATTTTAGTTTTTGCCAATTGCCTGTTGTCCTATCACTGGGCCCTGCTGAGAAAAATTTGGCTTCATGTTCTTTATTCCCCCCAATCAGGAATTTATACACTTCAGATCCCTCTGAGCCATGAATCTCTTAAAAAAATGTCCGAAGAGCACATTAATCTCTGCTAAATGAACTCTAAGTATGCTAGACATAGAATATTTTTGGGACAGTGGAACTATCTTCCAAGGTCCTCACTTTTTCCTTGTATTCCATAGGGTACATGGTGCTATCAAGGCCTTTCACACCTTTTCTTTTTTTTTTTTTTTCTTTGGTTCAGGTTTTTTTTGTTAACATAGTACATGCTTCAGTTTCAGCACAGTATACTTTAATTTTTTGTCCAGTTGGTACTGCCTTCTTCCGTGCTTTTTCACCATGCAGAGGTGAAACCATAAGGCCTGGTCTTGCTTTCTCATTCTGTGCAGTCTAGCACTGGCTAAGAAGTTTGTGTGGGAGGTGTATGATGATACACTGTTTTCCTCTTTTCCAGAGGAAATGAAAGAGAATGTATGCAGCGATGAACTGGAAACTTCAGTAGTATGTGACTTATCACTTAGTTCACTTACTTGCATATCTACACTGTCACTTTCCTCTCACAGAAACAGATCTTATTCAGGGAATGTTAAAGCCACATGGACATTGAAGAAATAATGAGGTTATAATGAAGTGAAGAAGGAAGAGTTTGTAGCAATGAAAAATGAGCAATTTATTCTTCCATGTACATAGTTAATTGACAGAATACTTCTTACGCAATCTACCTCATCCATGTTTACGTAAAATAATACTTTTTTTAGCCACCTTCAGTAGACTCAGAATCTATTTTCCAGGCTGCCAGCTTCCTGGTAACCTGACATCAGTACAACAGGCCAAGCTGGTGATTATACTAAAAGAAGAATATAATGGGACAAAAGAATAAGACTATGGCTTGTTGTAATAGTTGTAGTGATAAAAAGAAATGTAATTTTATACTTACCCACAGTTCTGAAAAAACAGTGTATAATTATTGTGGGAGGAGGAAAAAATACATCTCTCCCCCTCACTCTGCTACTTTTCCCCCTTCTCTTTAGTGTTGAAATCATCCAGTTTAATTAAATCACCAACCCATTTCTGCACAATGGATGACATTTCATTAATGATGTAAGATGTGCCTGAGAGAGAATTAACCCAATTTTCAAATGGATTTCAATTTGGAAAGGGCAGCATGTAAAAATGTCTTGTAAATGTGTGGGATGAGCTTGTTGAGCAGCGTTCTGAAGGAGACTGGATTATAAAATGATGAATAATTAGATAACAGTCTCTCCCCTCACCTTGATTTCTGTGTCTTTTCATAATCCCAGTTAATGGAAACTTGGGTACCTGACATCATGTATCAGAGACATATCAGAAATAGAAAGAAGAAACAGACTTGTGATGACTGCTAGCAAAATACATATATATACAATCTTCTCTGTAATTTTTAGTTAAACAGACTTCAGTGGCTTTGTCAAAGTTTCCACCACCTTAAACTGTTCTCTTTTTAGAAAAAAAGCAACAAAAAGAAGAAAACTAGTCTCCAGATCATTGTTTTGAATCATCACTTTTGGTAGCACTTTTTCCAGATACTTACTGTCATGCTTAGTTGAGGTGTCAAGTCCTTCTTGCATGCAGATCATTGCTTCTCAGGTTATGGTTTTATCAAAGTAGTTCCAGTTAGGCTAGAACCCAGTTCCCCCTGCTTAACATTGCTTTCAAGGTAGGACTGTGATCTTTGCCATCACTGACCTGAATTAACCCAGCACAAAATGTCGTTCCCTACCCTGTAAAAGACTTTGAGATCTGAGAGGTGCTTGTGTATTTTCAGTGTTAAGAGTCTTAGTTATAAATGTATGAGAAGCTAAACTAGTGCATAGGAATAGCCTGTGTAGAAGTTGAGTATGCTCCTTGGGCTTTGTAACATAGCTTAATGTCATTGTGTTATTTTACCATGTTTTGTTTAGTTTTGCTTTTTTCCCCAGTCAAGTTTCTTTCCTAGGGGTGAATCCAAGGAAGCATAGTTCAGCTGGCAGCACTTACAGGTCAGGTGACTGCAAAGGGCTGAAGGAGGCTGTTTTGATCTTAGGATGTCAGGCACTATGGTTGTGTCATGGCTCATGTTTCGAGGACCCTGTATTACCATAAGGAAATATGTCCACAGAGCCTGAGTTAGAGATGGTAGTTAGAGTCCGTCTGCACTCAGTTCACTTACAAACATCTTCAACCCAGAAGGCTGGGAGTTTTGCAGCAGATCACTGGTCATATAGTAAGTTGCTGTATAGAGCTGAAGAATTCTAAGTTGTTAACAAGCTTTTCTCTCATCTGCAAGGAGAGCAGACCGTCTGCCTCATCATTCAGACTTGCATTCCTGAAGTTTATCTGTATGTACTCAAGGTCCTCACTGTACTGCCAACTGTTCTTACTCTGAATTTAGAAATACCTTTCTAATTATGCCTTTATAATTCATAGGAAAGCTGAATATTCTGAAGGTGTGGCTCTGAGTTTTGTTTTTATTTTTAACCTCACAGAGCAGGCAGCTGCATGGTACTTAGTTGCCAGCTGGGGTTAAACCATGAGAACTGTGTAACAACAAGATTTGCCAGCATAAATATCCTGCCTTTCTGCTTGGGATGTCAGTCTTGACTACTTGCTTAGGAATAGGACTGGGGTGGGGTGGTAATCTTCTGCAGTAATGTGGAAATAGAGAGGGAAACGTATTTTGGAATTTAAGGTTGATATGAAAGGGGCCTTCTATGGCATTACATTAAAAGTTTGTGTAAAATAAACCACTTTTTAGAGGGAGTGGAGAGAAATAAAGGCAGATATTGAAGGAGTTCTTAACAAATTTAATTTAGCCTTGTTACTGGAATAAGGTGTTATCTGAAGAAATTCAGAATTGCCATCCTGTCTATCCTTTGGCAAGGACAGAACTGGAAGCTGAGGTCTCAGTTCACCCCCAGCGTTCAGGGGCCTGGTGGAAAATTTAATTCTGAGCTTGACTTATTTCTAAACATAGAAGACGATGTATTTCTTTCTTCTACAGATACTCCTTTGATTTTTTTTTTTTCCTCTCTTGCTTTGGACCTCATTCAGAGTTATAGGGTCCCATTGGTTAGCAGAATATTGTGTTGGCTTTTGCATGGAAGGACAGACTGTACCGTGCATGCATTGTTCATAATGGACCTTTTGTCTCTTTCAGATAAAGGAATGAAGAAGATGAGCAACATCTACGAATCAGCAGCCAATACCCTGGGAATTTTTAACAGCCCATGCCTGACTAAAGTGGAGCTGCGAGTTGCATGCAAAGGCATATCAGACAGGGATGCTCTCTCAAAACCAGATCCCTGTGTCATCCTTAAAATGCAGTCACATGGCCAGTGGTTTGAGGTGAGTGTTTAATAGAATAAAAACGATTCTTCTGATGCTTTAGGACAGTATAGACTAAGTGAGGCAGAATTCAAATAGCAAGAACAATAAAGAGAAGAAGCGATTTGAAGCCTGTGGCATAATCGTGTAAGAGTGAAGGGAGACTTTTCCATTAACTCTAACACAATTTGAATCAGACTCTTAATGACACTTTGAACTTCTCTTTGGAGTCTAGATTAAAAATGAAGATGAATAAAGAATGAAGCATCATAAAACTTTTCCCTTTAGGCCTTCTTGTTTCATAAAAACTGTATAATATCAGAGGTAATGATAGTGACCATCATGTATTCCAATCTAAAAAAGAAAAATGTTGTGAAAGAGAGGTGTATTTATTATGAGTTGGCAAGGAATTTGGTGACAGAGTAGCTTGATTTGCAAATTTTGTGTGTTACAGTTGGATTGCATGTTTGATTAAAATCCCACTTTGTGTTATTTTACCTAATCTTAGAAACCATTTGACTGATAATGGAAACAGGATGCCTTAGAGGCATGCAAATTTTAAATAAAGAACATTAGAATGGAATGTAATATTTTAAATTATATCTTGTGGGTTATTTTACTTACAAGTTACACTTGAGTGTTTGTGATTAGTCAGGCTATAATGGGTGTGAGTTTTAATGGAAAGTATGTGTGAGAAAATTAGGAATGTATTAAATCCAGTTCATTTTGAGTGAGCATTCATCCCTCTGTTTTTGACATTTCAGCATTCAGAATAAGATTGTGTTATCTTCCAAAAGATAAAATAGTTAATAACTGTGAACACAGGCAGAAAGCAAAGTCCCAAATTCAGGAGTGTTTTAATTTAGCATTTTCAGCCAAGTTTGTCAGACTTCGGGAGTTTTGTTCCAGGTATTCCAGTTGTGTGGTTTTGACCTATGGATCTCTGAAAATATTCCAGTGCAGGGTCAGCAGCAGCATAGCACAGTTAAGGTTTTTTGGTGGTATTTTCCCCCTTTTCTTAGTTCAGTGCTGTGGAACTGTTAGATAGGTCCCTGGTAGGAAACCAGTTTATAAGTAGAAAAAAACCTCTCACAATTGTCCTAGTGCTACAAAATCAGTATCTTCATGTAATTGAAATTTAAGGTGATGTAATAGCCCCCAAAAAAGTAATTCTAGCTAGCCATGTAGAAAGGAGCATTTAGCTGCACTGTATGTAAACACTCAAATAGTAGAAATTAACCAAGCAGTAGATTAAAGGTCAAAATAAATGAAACACTCCTGTTTGGAAAGGAAGGACTGAAATCTTTTTGGTCCATTTCAGTGAGTGGATTTCACATGGTCTGTCTGTGGCCAGTTATGAGCAGGGTAAGCAGCTTTAAATTATATATTCTTATGTTGTAATGGAGATTGCTTTTATTTGATGTGGTTTTTAATTTGGAAAGTGATTGTCTGAATAGAGTAATTCTTGCAGAACAGATCTGCTCACTGATAGGATTCTCATCTTACGTCAGTTGCTCCTACTGTATAATGAAAGTCCAGGGTATTCATTTTAGTATGAACAAAAAGTTTTTATTAGTTCATGTTCCTATCAATGCAGCAGAGCTAATACAGCTCTGACATGAGCCTTTTCCTATTCTGGCCAGCACATTCTCAACAGAATTTTTAATCAAGTTCCAGTTGCTGAGCTAAATTAATCAGAGTCACTCAGGTATACCTGAAGACATAATTTGGCTGTAAGAATCTTCTGCTGATGACAATCAATGGTCCAGCAAGACCTGAGATGGCAGGCAGACTAGTAATTTAAAAAAATCTAGTTACCAGTGAAATGAGTATACTCAACATAGAAATCACTAAATGGCAACCCAAAGTGGAGTGGAACTGAAGAGGTTTTCATCTATAGATTTAGTGATTTCATTAACTTGTCTTGAATTTCCAGATACCTTAAACCCCTTGGAGGCTGGATGTCTCCAAACGGGCTGTAGCAAAATCTAGTATTACTGAAACATGCATACTGGTCACATTCTGCTTGTGTGAAGGATTTATGAACATGGAGCACAAGCTGTGGTCTGTATATGGTTGTGCTCTTGCAAATAGGTGCTTTCGAAATGCATGGAAGGTATTGAGGACTGACTGCACAGCTCCTATTAGGCCAGCTGCAGCTGAAGCCGGTGGGCTTAGGCTGATGGGATTGCGTTGTAGATGCAATTATAGATGGTAGGATATGATGGCCTCAGTCTACATATGCAGACAGTCCCTGCAAGTGAGGAATGTGCATATTTGTCTCTGGCAAAGTTTTGATAAAGCATGACAGCCTGTCACTGGGGAGAAATTTTTTCTTTTTCTCTTTTTTCTCTTTTCTCTTTTTTCTCTCTTTTTTCTCTTTTTTCTCTTTTTTCTCTTTTTTCTCTTTTTTCTCTTTTTTCTCTTTTTTCTCTTTTTTCTCT